>JAJMKB010000007.1:0-553389 GCA_030569155.1 Nakazawaea molendinolei
AATAGGGAAACAACATCGAGACACCACAACCGAATAGGGAAACAACATCGAGACACCGCCATTGCAGAGCCAATTATCACTTTTTCTTAACATGATCAAATCCACTTTAGCACTTGTTTTACACAATAGCTCATGAGACTTTAAAATGTGGTCTTTAACTGTCTCCCTTTCACTGCAATCTCCTTTATGTCCCGTGTCCAAGTCCTTTCCTTACGATTTAACAACGTTTAAAACGAAAGCGTATGCATTTATATTTCTATGTCTATAGGTTTATATATTAGTTATGAGAATAACTTTGCACGTTTCAATGATATCCCTAATTTCAATTGGAAACCAATCTTAACTCTAGTTTACCGAACTCGAACACAAGTGAATGTTAAAGATTTGTAAAGTATGTGTAGAAAGGGATAGGTCATCCTCAGCAAAATCCTAGCCTCCAGGATTTTCAACACGCTGCCCACCTAATTCTTTGTTGCCTTTTCATTTTGATATGAACTACTTTGTATCATCATTTCAGAAATTTTTCGAACTACCTACTCTCTTCTCATATCAAATTTGTTTGCTCTTGATCTACGGCTTTGAGCTATATAATTAGTAAGATACAACCGTACTCATTGATCAAAATGTTTTGGATACACATAAATCGGATTCAAATGTGAACTCTATAGATTCAATATTATACGTAGATTATTTGGACTTGAGTTTCGAAACGTTTGTAAGATGCCAGTCAACACACTCGGCTACTGTCATTTCCTCGTACAATGGTTTCTCACCTTCCTTGATACATGTAGGAACCAGTCTAATTACAGCTTGTCTTGCAGGGTATAAAAAGATTGGGATCGAGTATCTCTCGGCACCTGAAGTGTTGCAAACTTTGTGAATAGTACCCTGAAGTTTACCATTGGTATATCTTGTCAAAATACTACCAACGTTTACAACAAAAGTTCCTTCAATTGGGGTAGCTTTAACCCATTGACCCCTTTTGTTCATGACTTGCAATCCACCAGTGGAATCTTGCAACAAGAACGTCAAGAATGAGAAGTCGATATGTGCACCAATACCATTTTGCTCCTCTGGGGTACCTATTTGGGTAGGATAATGAAGCATTCTGCCTCCACACATTGGATATTTCAAATCCTCTTCAAAATAATTTTCAGGCAATCCCAACCCCAATGCAAGAACACCTGCCATCTTTCTTCCCAAGGTCAAGATGGCTCCATGGTATTTGAAAACATTTTTCTCCAAAGCCAAATCATCATCTGTTGGAAATTTGTTGACATATGTGAAATCGCCCTCCAATTTTGGTTGGGGAACAGGATCATATTTTCTGTCCTCACTAAAATTCAATGCTTCAAACCAATCGTTGTATTTTCTATGATGACGATTGTATTGACCGAGTGGATGGTAACCTTCGTAATTTGGGACTCCATTCTCATCAACGATATCGTTGAAAAGTTCCATTTTTTTCTCAACAGGTTGGTCGAAGAACCTCTTGGCCTCACTGAAAATCATATCGATAGTTTCTTTAGGAACGTTGTGGTTTTTGAAATACATAAAACCAACTTTCTCAGCAGCCTCACAAATGGTGACACCGACTTTTTTTCTCTCTTCAATGTCATCACTGAACATTCCACTCACATCGATGACGGGAATCTTATCGAAATCTTCTTCGATAACATCATCGGCAATTGTGGTTTCAACTTCTTGAACGATTCCGTCATCCTTACGAACAACGTGTCTAAAAGTTTTTGGTTGATCAACCAGCACTGCAGCAGCCATTTTGTTTTCTCGAAACTTTTTGATTGTTATTACATCAAACTGGTGAATGATCCAATTATAAAGTTTTGAATTTAAGCTTATCACCCCCCAGAGAAATTTCCTCTTTAGTAACTTTTTTTTTTACATCTTCGATCGGCAGAGTGTTCCGTTGGCTTTAACCGGTGCATGTCAGGTCTATTTTTCTCCGGCATCTGCAGCGTTAAACTTTAAATATGCGATCCCTTTTTTTTTGGCAGCTTGTTTGGAAAGTTGATCCGACTAAAACCCCACAATTCACATTTCGATGATCCGCTTCATTTTGAGACGCAAAGCCCGAAGGTGTACGAGTCCAAAAGGATGAAAAGGAGATTTGAAGTATAGAGCGTTCATTCAAGCTCTTGAAAAGTTCGAATGAACTCTATATCAACTCTGCTTTATTACGACAGTGATCTTGGGATATCATACTGAATTAAATATTATTGGGGAACTGATATCTCCGATAAGATCTTTTCGATATTTTTCAAATTTTTTTTTCTTCTCACCTTCTCAGTTGATGGTATCATCATCAAGAATGAAATTGAGTGGTGTATTGGCAATTTTGCTGTGCCTGACAAGATGTCTTGCCAGTGACGAGAATCCAGCTGTTGCATCGGATAATTCTGCAGTTGTCAAATTAAATTCAAAGAATCTGCAGTCTTTCATCTCCGAAAACTCACTTGTATTGTTGGAATTTTTCGCACCATGGTGTGGTCATTGCAAAAATTTGGGACCTGAATTAGAGGAAGCTGCTGAAACTTTGATCGAGAAAGACATCATGGTGGCCCAAATTGACTGTACTGAAAATGATGAATTTTGTAAAAAACATCAAGTCAAAGGTTATCCAACTTTGAAAGTTTTCAAAGGGAACGAATCTGAGTCTTCTGCATACTCTGGGAAGAGGAAAGCAGCCACTATTGTCGATTTTATGATCAAGAAATCTTTACCTAATGTGTGGGTTCTTAACACATTGAACGATTTGGAAGACGCCTTGCAGATCGCCATGGGAACAGTTGTCGTTCAACTGTACAAAGAGTTGGATCTGCTGGCTAACAGCACTTTCTTGGAAGTTGCAGATGATCTTAACGAAGAACTTATCTTCATAAGAATCTCTGATCCTGCTATGAATGACAAGTATCACGTTGAAGCTGTTAAATATTTGGTTTTTAGACCCGATGAACAGGATGAAGCTCCAGGCTTGGATCACACTGTGGGGACCACCTCTGGTGAATTAAAAGAATTCATCAAGAAGGAAACTACTCCTCTCTTCGGTGAAATCAACGGATCCACTTTTCAACAGTACACTGATGCCAATTTACCTCTTGCCTATTATTTTTACAACGAACCCACTGAGAAACTGCTGGTATCCCCTCTTATCATCAAATTGGCAAAAGAATTAAGGGGTAAGATGAATTTCGTTGCCCTTAACGCTAAGAGGTTTGCAATTCATGCCTCGAATTTGAACATGCAACAAGAATTCCCTTTGTTTGCTATTCATGATTTAACCACTAATTCAAAATTCGGGATCAGTCAAGACACACCATTGGACAACAACGATATCGAGCCATACGTTAGGCAATTTTTAGCAGGAGAGTTGAAACCAATTATCAAATCTGAGCCAATTCCTACACAGGAAGAGCTCGATCAAGAAGCCGTATTGAAATTGGTGGGTAAAACACACGATGACATCATACTGGATAAATCCAAAATCACACTTGTCGAGTACTACGCACCATGGTGTGGACATTGTAAAACTCTTGCACCAATTTACGAAGAATTGGCTCAACAGATCAAGAATGATACCGTTGCTAAAGATCAATTTGTCATTGCAAAGATTGACGCTACAGCTAACGATGTTGGACTCGCAATTAAAGGGTTCCCTACAATCTTCTTATACAACAAGCTGGATGAGCCAATTAAATTTGACGGTGCTAGAGATTTGCAAACTTTGGCCTCTTTTATAGGATTTACAAAGAGTTCGAAAGGAGAAGGAGAAGTTTCAGGAAAAACTGGAGAAGTTAAGGAGGAAATTCCAAGTCATGATGAGTTATGAGTCCGATTTTGATTACTAGAAGAGGAAAAAAAGAATTAATTACGTACATATAAATAAATAATTTGATATATATATATACACGCACCAACAGATCAATAGATAGTGCTGTAGATAATGACACCAATCGACTACAAAGCTGAGGTGGGTATGTATGGGAAGTTCAGGAAGAACGATGTGTTACACCTCATCACCCAATGCTTGGATGATATGAACTATGGAGATATATCGAGCCAATTAAAGGCTATTCATGGCAAATTCGATGATGAAGAAGTTATCCAGTTCCTCGACAAAGTGGAGAAGGGAGAGTTTGAAGAAGCCGAGAAGTTGGTGGACTATTTGCATTTACTTCCTATGAAGAACACTGGTGACATCGACGTCTCAGAGGATAACTCACAGTATGGGAACCTCAAGATCAAGTATTTGTTGAAAAGAGAGCATTTCTTGGAGATTCTCTTGGATTCGAAAGATCAAGGTAAGGCAATTGAGTTCCTCAGATCAGAATTCCATCATCTCCACGTTGCAGAGTCCGAAATCCGTGTCTTGTCGTCGCTTGTACTTGACAATTCAGATTCACAAGCGCTTAAACGTGTTAAATGGTGTGGAACGGCTCAGGAATCCCGCGATTACCTCTGTAAACAGATCAAAGAATGGATGTCTCCAGAATCGTTATTACCGGATCATAGGTTGGCCACTCTATTAGAACAGGCTGTAGAATATCAGAAATCAAAGGCTTTGATCCACCTAAGAGACAATCCTAACGACGGGGAAGGATCCAGTGAGACTCCCTTGGAGCTATACAAAGATTTCAAATTCGAGAAATCTCAATTCCCCACCAGATGTATCCATGAGTTGAGAGAACACGAGGATGAGGTGTGGTTTGTCAAATTTAGTAATAACGGTAGATATCTCTGTTCCACGTCCAAAAATTCCAAGATCATCATCTACAACGTTGATGAGAATTTTAGTGTGAAACATGAGTTGACTGTGTCGACGAAATCTGTCTCGTATGCTTCATGGTCTCCAGATGATAAACTTTTGTTGACCTGTGGTATGGATTTGCATTTCAGAATATGGGACGTTGAAACGGGGCAACAATTGCAAAAGATTAAATTTTTCGATACCATTAGAGTGTGGACATTTGGATGGTTACCTGACTCTTCCAGTTTTATCACTCTGTCCCCAGATAAGAAATTGGTATGGTTCAAAGTAGGGAAGAATGACTGTAAAGAGATCTACGATTGGGATGTTTCGAGAAGAATAGCGGATCTTGCCGTCACGAGAGACGGGAAGAAATTGTTGACAATTACACATAACACATACCTCGAAGTTTACGATTTAGAGACAAAAGAGCGGACAGGTTCTGCTCGTATTGGGAAGAGAATCACCTCTATATCTGCATCCAAAGACTCTAAACACTGTATTATCAACGTTACACCTGGAGAGATACAATTATGGAACATCGAAGACATGAGATTGGTCTCGATATATATAGGTCAATTACAAGAGGGATACGTGATACGGTCATGTTTTGGTAATTGGGATGAATCCGTTATCCTTAGTGGATCGGAGGATGGCCGTATTTATATATGGGACCGTGAGAATTGCGGGTTAATATTCGCTCTTGAAGGTCATAAAGGTTTGGTGAACGGAGTTGATTGGAACGTGAACGGGAAGGGATATTTTGGGCGGGTATTTGCCAGTGCTGGAGACGATAAAGTGGTGAGAATTTGGGGGGTTTAAATATGCAGCTGTGCGTCTAAAGTCAAGTCAACTAGTTTTGACAAAAAAAAAAAAAAATAAAATTTTTTTTTTTTTTCAGTGGTATCCCTAAATGACTAATTGAAGAAACATGTCTGAACAAATAGCCAAACTGGCACACGTAGCGTCTACGGTGCTCAAAACATTGACTGACCAAGAGAGATCTGAAGCGTTAGAGAAGATTTTCCAAGGATTGAAAGAACACAAAGATGAGATCTTGACGGCTAACAAATTGGATATGGATCTGGCTATAGCCAACGATTTATCGTCTTCTTTGATCAAGAGATTAGATCTTTCCAAGAATGACAAATACGACTCGATGTGTCAAGGTATCCTTGATGTCGCTAGATTAGAAGATCCTTTGAATAAAATTGATTTGGCCACCAAGTTGGACGATGGGTTGAATTTATACCGTTTGACATGTCCAGTGGGGGTCTTATTAATCATCTTTGAGTCACGTCCAGAGGTGATAGCTAACATTTCAGCGCTTGCCATCAAATCCGGTAACGCGGCTATCTTGAAAGGGGGTAAAGAGAGTTTACACACTTTCCAGGCCATGGAGAAGATCATCAACCAGGTGTTGGATGAACAAACCCTGGTTCCTGAGAATTCTATCCAATTGATCAGTACTAGAGGAGAGGTGAACGATTTGTTGAGCCAGGATAAATATATCGACTTGGTGATCCCAAGAGGATCCAATGAGTTGGTGAGAAATATCAAATCCAACACCAAGATCCCAGTCTTGGGCCATGCCGATGGTATCTGTTCTATCTACGTTGACGAATTTGCCAATTTGCAAATGGCTCTCGATGTCGTCTTGGACGCTAAGACCAATTACCCTGCTGGTTGTAACGCTGTAGAAACTCTTTTGATCAACGATAACTTGGTATCAAATGGAGATTATGTCGATATCTTAAAAGGTTGTTTAGCCGCTGATATCACTCTTCATATCGATCCAGAGCTTTTGACAAAATTACCAGAAGAGTTGAAATCTAATGAGAAAGTTGTGGAAGCCTCCGAACAAGATTTCAGTAAAGAGTTCTTATCATTTGACCTTGCCGTGAGAAGTGTACCTTCTGTAAGAGATGCTATTGCTCATATCAACGGACACTCTTCCAAACATACCGATGCTATTATCACGGACAACGAGGCCAACGCCGAGATCTTTTTAAAAGGTATCGACTCAGCAGGTGTTTACTGGAACTGTTCCACTAGATTTGCAGATGGGTTCAGATACGGGTTCGGAACAGAGGTAGGTATCTCCACCAATAAGATTCATGCTAGAGGTCCAGTGGGACTCGAAGGGTTGGTATGTTACTACTATCAATTGAGAGGCAATGGACAAGTTGCCGGGAATTACGCCGGTGCTGGAGGCTCTAGAGTGTTCAAACATGAAAAGATCCCAATGTCTTTACATTGAACTTGGTGATATCAGTCTTTTCAAAATAAATAATGTGTCATGGAGAGTAATACAAGATAAAAACGGTCTATATACTGTTTATCAAATTCCTTTCTCTTTCTATTCTGACCCTCACGGCAACTTTGCTCTGGTCGTATAATGCATCTCTATCCAAATCTGATATCATGTAGTTATTGTTGTTGGTATCGTTGGAGTAATTGGTGAATGATGTCGTGTAACTACCGCTATCTGAGAAATCGCTAGCGCTACTACTGTTGACGGAACCTCTTCTCTTGGGGATGTGCAAAGGTGGTGGATTGTGCAACTCTTGATACTTTGTATCCAATTTCAAGATGGAAAGAGAAGCCTTCTTGCTGAGCATTCTTTGAGGACTCGAAGAGCGAGATCTCTGCATAAAAGGTGGTTGCAAGGGACTCTCTGTGGGTATCAATTTCGGTTTGGAAGGTGAAGGTCTGAGAGTTCTATGTGGCGTGGCCTGGGGTGTGGCGTGTGATGTGGCGTGTGATGTGGCGTGTGATGTCACGTGTGATGCGGCGTGTGTCGTTAGGTCTTCTTCGTCGATGCTGTCGTCAAATATCGTTACTTTGAATCCGGACTTATTCCTGCTCTCGGTCAGTCCCGGCGATTGTTGTTTCCTCCTCGAAGGGCTCTGGTATTTAACCGTTGGACTCGTGAGAAACAAGGGAACAGGTTTTGTCACATATGAATTCTCAGCAGGCTGGGTTCTTATAAACGAAGGTTTCATCGAGACATGTTTGGGCTTAATCTTGATATCTTCAAGAGGTGGTAATTTCTCTTGAGATCTTAACGATGCCTTGTATAATCTATCCACTTGAACATGGAATGAGAGTTGTTTCAAATAATTATCGACGATACTGGCTCTGTCAAACTTGTCTAGAAGTAGATTTCTCTTCAAATCTCTCTGGTTGTACACAATGGAAGTGATGAGTTCGATCTTTAGCTCATCTGTCACATTGTGTTCCACATAGAAATTACTCTCATTTAACAACACCTGAATGTACTCTTCATTGGAAGCATTTGGCGGGAGCACCGAGAACCTGAACGAAACATCCTCGGAGATTTCCGGTATTGAGCTCATCTCCTTGGGGAAATCGCTGAGTATCAACATACTCCGGAACCGGTTCTTTATATAATCGATCAAGATCCGATGCTCGTTGTTTATCAACAGCTCTTTAAACCGGTCAATGTTATAGATGGTGTCCAATTTTTCATTGACCTCCTCGGGGGAACCATCTTCCTCGTCGATGTAGACAAGATCATATTCCCCGTTCTCTTGAATTCGAAGGAATGGTCCAAGCTTTGAGATGTTGAACCTTTTAAACATGTACATCAACGATCTAATCTGTAAATCTATCGAGTCCTCCTCGAAACCGCTCCTATACTGCGGTATCGACACCAGCGGTGGCGAGTTGAACTGGGCTAGCGATAAGAGCAGCTTCAACATCACCTACTTTTGATCTCAAGCTTTCGTTGATTTAATTCGAAATATTTTGGGGGTTGTTTACCTTTTAACGCTTTAAGACGGTGATGGTCGTGGATCGAGTATCAAATGAGGTCGTGCGCAGGGGTAAAATTTCAGCGTGATCGACAAGAGTAGTGTATGAAAAATCAATACTATAGACCTGTTCGACTTATGAATGCTGAACCTATCGTCTAGATAAGGAACGAGTTGATTTATAAGAAGACAACTTGATCTAACTGAGAAAGAAACAGATTAGATAAGTACGGAGAATAGGAAATTTTACAAAATTTCAAAATATGGAATAATGCTTGTTTTATATACAGGATGAGTTCAGATCTTGTGTCTGTGGGAAGGATGAACGTGGAATGGAGACCATATACCTCTGACACTTTGGTTCAAAGATTCTACAGGTTGTTTGTGTTTCTTCAATTCTGCTCCTGAAGAGTTCAAGACAGCTTTGATCTTGTTTTCCACTTCGTCGATGTTCAAATTCCTCACCGATACTGGAGTCGAGTTATCTTGTTTGTTGTATGTCCCTGTGACAAGTGGATGACCGGATTTCTTGATCACTTCGAATTCAATCTTTGGATTCTCGTTAGCCACTTTCGAGAGTCTGTATTTCAAAAACTCTCTCATACCTTGAGAACTACCTCCCCAATTACAGTACTGTAACGTCACTCTTCTACATGGAAGCACAAAAGCTCCAACACCATTACGTGCAATGGACAACTTTGGTATAGCTTTAACGGGCATTTTGGATGTTTTCTTGGTGAATTTATGAGTGCCTTTGTCTTGTTGATCCCCGTCTTTACACTGCTCTAATCAATCATCAACTTGGTGAACGAAAATTTTTAATTCTTGAGAGATACCCAAACTGGGGCTGTCTATTGTATATACATTTACATTCCACCTACATAGAAAAAAGCAAACTGGGGCTGTGATAAAGAGGCATCTAACAAAAACATCAAACCGGGGCTGCTCACTTCTAACCATCAAAAGCATGTTTAAAAGGTTATTCCATACGACAGTTAGAGCCTCTGTGAGGACTCCAGCTTTTAAAGCGGGTAACACAGGGAAGAACCTTTCGATTTTGGATATCTTGGGAGACTTAGAGCAACCTCGTAATAATATCGAGATGATTAGCGATGATTCGATCATCTTTACCAACTTGACATTGATCAAATCACCTAGCAAAGCTGGAGATGTTGTAGGGTCCGTGTTACTTAACAACGACATTTTCGAAGTGAACATGAGCAAAAGTGGGTTTGAAATACATAACCAGTTCATGGTGGAATTAAAAGATTCAGAGACATCTCTCATTGAGATGTTCAAGCTACTACATCCGAAACCAGATTTACTCATACTAGGCCTAGGTAAAAGATCCCGGATCTTACACGACTCTACAAGGGAAAAGCTTACAGCACTAGGATTTCAACTCGAAGTCAGTGATACTCGAAACGCTGCTCAGAGTTATAATTTACTCGCTACTGAGAGATCTTCCAAAGAAGTGGCAGCCATATTGTTCCCGCCCAATATATAACACTATTTATTTCATCTTACCTTATTTATTCATAATACTACAACCCTCTGATACCTTTGGTCAATGGGAAGGCAAATGCTGTTATACCAATGACACTGAGTAAATTGAACAATAAACTGAATCCGTGGACTTTACCAAACTGTTTGTTCAACACTTTCATTTCAGCACTTGGTTCATCGGATTTGTTATGAGAGATACCTCTGGTTTCTTCCTCGGCTTCTAACTTGAATCTGGCAGTTTTGATTTTTTGAGTAGCGCCTAACAAGTAAAATCTGTTGATAGCACCACTAATGGTGGAAACCCCAAGAGCTGCTAAACCAAGCGTTGGAATAGTGTAAGGAGCTGTCAATCCAAGGACAATTGGTGCTAAAGTTTGTCCTAAGAAATAGTTAGGAAAGATATGGTTTTGCAAAACTGAGAACTCTTTTCTTGCTAACGTCTTAAATGCAATTGGTGCACTGTAGAAAGACTGGAAAGTCTGGGCTCCAAAGCTGTTTTTAGGGTTAGTCACACGACAATTCTAAGGTGTCATCAAAATTTACTCACGTGAAAGAATAAATCAAAACATGATATGGAGCAATTGCTGCTGCTGAAATACCTAAAACCATCTTAACTACAAAGAATTATTAAACGATAATATATGAAGAAAAAGGTAACATGTCTTTTTTTTTTTTTCTCTCTCCTTTTGTATCAGTACCCCTATCAATGTGTGTGCAAAACCCGGTTGTATTACAATTGGGTGATACGCTATTTGTGGAAACAATTTGAAAACAGCTCATTAAGCGTAGATTACATATAAATTATCTTAAATGGCTGAAAAGAGCGCGGAAAAGCTAAACATCAAGTTCAAGCCTTTCACTTACCAAACAATGCATTGATTCTGATCTTTGCATCCACTCTATTATCTTTCTGAATAGTTCTCCCATCGAACATTGTAATTCTTTTACACAATCTCAAAAAGATCGCTTCGTAGTCCAATCTTCTCGAGTACAAGCTCTGCAATTCATCTTGTTTACTATGGATCATTTTCAAGTTATCTAAATGGGCTTTATCTCTTAACGCCCATTCAGATTCCGCATTTTTCACTCTGTTCAAAAGATAGTTGTAATGAATTGAAAAACTTTGAATATCATCAATGGTATCGAGTTGAATTGCCGAGGTATCAGGCAAAGGTTGTCCAGTAGAATTAGCACTCCCCCAGCTAGACTCAGTCTCTTGAGGAGAGAAAACGTAAGAGTAAAACCCTTTGTTCATCGGATTCAACCTGAGATCCAATT
The DNA here is from genome assembly GCA_030569155.1 of Nakazawaea molendinolei. Lineage (NCBI taxonomy): Eukaryota > Fungi > Ascomycota > Pichiomycetes > Alaninales > Pachysolenaceae > Nakazawaea > Nakazawaea molendinolei. Next base: position 11,326 of record JAJMKB010000007.1, read on the forward strand.
TTCTGAGGGAAGATCTGGAGTTCGAGACCGATTGCACAATATGATCGATATCTTTTAAGCAGTTACTGACCAAGAACAAATTTCTCAAGCTTTTGAGTGACTCAAGTTCGATTATGTTTGATAACTTGTTAAAATTCAAGTTCAACTCTTGCAAATTTGGGAATATCGAATGGAATTCAACGGGTAATGCATCTAAATCCACGGCACATAGATTCAAGGTGTTTAAATTCGTGAAAACTTTGAATTCGCTGAAGTCGATCCCTTTGGTTCCTGATAAATCTAAATACCTGAGATTATTCAGTTGTCCGATCTCTTTGACAATTTCAAGGTGACGCTGACCTTTAGCAGAAAGTTCATCCAAAGACTTCAATCTATGTAAACCGATGCGTGACTTGATATCGTTACCATCGATTCTCAAGACTCGAAGCATAGGAAACATTTCTCCATCGATGATCTCCAAATTGTTCATCTTCAACGATAATTTCTTCAACCGTAGATGTGGAATTGAGCATTCGAATTCTTGTAAATCGTTTTCATCAGCTTTGAAACTTATCAAACTAGGCAAGTATTCCAAATGCTTAATAGCCACGAGTTTGTTATCGTTCACATCCAACTTTTGCAAGTTGGGCAAATCAAATTTGCTGAAATCGATTTCCCCAGCAAGTGCATTACCATTGAGATTCAACACTTCCAAGGTATCAAGAGTTGATATTCCTTCAATTGACAAAATTCCATTGTTTGATGCCTTCAACGTTGTAAGATTCTCCAATGCTGAAAGAATATTCAAACGTTGTAAAGAGTTACCGCTTATATCCAAGTAACGCAAATTCTGGAATTGGTCAAAAATTGAGAGCCCATCTAGTAGATTATTCGAAAGAACAACGTTTTTGATACCAATCGGTAAGCCCTCAGGGAATCTGATCTTGTTATTTGACAAATCCACTGTTCTGAGGTTTGGAACTATCTTGTCCATATCGTTCAAATTCGATATATCTTGATCGACTAATTCTAACTCGACAAGATCATTCCAATTCCCGTCTGGTTCCACAGCTGTTAAAACACTTATGAGTTTCCTCTTTGACTCTGAAAATGAAATATCCTGGATCTGAGACAACTCCGTCAGATCCAATTGAGAGATGGAGGCACTTGTTCTTGTCTTTGACTTGTTATTAAAAGTGTCTTCTCTTGAGCTTGTTGAAGATTCACGGTCGCTAGGGAGTTTGAAGGAAACTTCACTCTTTATATTCAAATCCTTTGGTTTTAGTACAGCAGAGTCTTTTAGTATACTTGCAGCTCTGCGAATGTTGTTGGTCTTCGAAATGGTGGTCAAATCGTTAATTGCATTTAATGCCATCACATTCTCATCATTCTCTGGCTCTTCAGAGAAAGATTGAGGGTCAGGAGGGATCCATTCGTTTCGATTCGAGTCGAATCTCATTTGAAAGTCTTCAGGTTTGATCAATGTAGGTTTGGTATAGATCCGGTTCTTCAATTTTGGAGAAATGATTCTATTTTCTGGTTGTAAGTGCGGGAAAGTTGAATTGTACAACTGTTGCACATGCTCATGTTTCTTATCTGCTTCACTCCGATCTTCAGGTTCCTCTTCATCCTCTTCATCGAAACTATCGATGGTCGAATCCACATTCGTTGCATTTAAAGGATGGCTGATTTCAGAGTCACCTTCATTTTTGAAACCCCACGACTCCTCCACACTTGAATTGGATAAGACTGTTGTCGAGGTGACGTTATCAGATTCCCAATCACCCTCCATGGGTTTCACAGGTGCACCTTTCAATTTCAAATTGTTGAAAAGAGCATTGGCATTCTTTATGTAATCCTCCGTCTTATTCGCGGTAACGTTATCTATGGAGGTATTTTCTTCCTGAATATTAGAGGTCTCATTCGTTGACAATTTCTTGTTCTGAATATCGTTTATGATCTGATTGAGTTTATCTGATGTGAAACTGTCATGCTGACCGAAAAGCTTGAACGCAGTGTTAAAATTTGAAGAGTCCATTGTTGAAAACTGCTGTTCTTTATCCTGTATTATAGGAACGTTCAATTTTTCCGATCCACTAGTATCCAAGGGCACAAAGAACTCTTTCAACTTTGGTTGCACTTTCGATTTCCTCTCATTGGCTTCCATTGCAGCTCTTTTCCAATCAGGTAATTTCTCATTTGTATCCAAAAGTTCAGTGCTACTATCATGGATCACAACTGAATCATTCCCCTCGGGGAGAGAATCAAATTTCTTCTCCTTGACATCGTCTCCGAAGTCTGTGATATCTTCAACAGGTTGATTTCTTAATATTGTAGGCATCCAATTCATATTATTTTGCTCATCATTTGGCAACTGTAACACTGGTGGCGGTACACTCTTGTTGCTGAGGCTTAAAGTACGGAATTTGTTGGTCAAATCTTTGGTAACTGGGGATTCTTCAGCGTTAACTGAAGCGTTGATGTCAAGTTTATACTGAGGCTTCAAATATATCTTATGACTCTGTCCACTGAAAACTGTTCCTGAAGAATCAGTACCTAAGCTCTCCAATTTTTGAGGGTTATCTTGAGACCCTTTCAAGTCAATTACAACCCCGTCGTCGGGTACCGCTGTGGACATTGATGATTTGAAAGATTGTTTGTTTACCTTTCAAGATATTTTTTTTTCCCTATATGATCTATCGAAGACGAGCAAAATACGAAATATGAGCAAATATGAGCAAAATACGAATTATGAGCTCGGTAGACTAACCTGTTGATCTAGGAATTTATTGGTTGATTCTATACAAGATACTTTCCAGCGTATTGATGTTTTCTTTCCAATGTTTAGAAGCTGCCTGTCTTCTAAGTCTCAAATCGGAAAGATCGGTCTCGGTGGCCCAGCCCGAGTTCAATAGTCTTCTCTCAGTGATTTCGTATGCGGCATCTTCGTTCTCCATCTGCTTTTTCATCGAATCGATATAAGCAACTTTCTCTTCAATAGTGTCAAATTGATCCAAAGTAGATCTATCGATGATTTGTAAAGAATCCGAACCGAAAAGCATCTGCAGTTGGTGCTGATACTCTGAGCCGTCTGATGAGACTCGACTACCAAATTTCTCATTCACAGTGATCACTGGTGAGGAGAGAGGAGTGGTCATCAAGTTGGAGAAAATTTCTGTTGTCTTGTTACTTGTAGAGCTGTTTGTATGCGAATGTTTGTTCCCCGAGAGTGGGTTGAGGGAACTTGTAGATGACGAATTGGATGTGTTTGACAATGTGGATTTATGACTTGGAAGGAATGGTCTTTTGAAAACCGGTGTAGCGGTGCTTATCATCTCCGGTGTAGAATCGTTTTGTTGCTCGAGATCTTTGACGTTGGACGATGAGGATGAGGCTGATAACGGTGATGATAATTTCCTCAAGCCGGACTTGATTCTCTTCAAGACAGCTTTATTACTGATCCCACTGACAGAACTGTTGATACTACTGACACTACCTTGTCTTGTTGAATTTAGCGTATCGATATTTGCAGATCCAGCGGTGTGGTTCTCAAGAGACCCTGAAAGATTTTTGTCAAGGGATCCACCAGTATGACTTTCAACAGTGTGCCCGTTAGTGGCACCAGCGATTTGAACCTTCTCAAAAGTGGGTACAGGGTCTGGAATATGTGTGTCAAGCGGTTTGGTGCTATCCAAATCAACGTTATAGAGCATTGACTCCAATGAGGCAGTCGAAACTTGATAAGAGTCGATATTGGCGGGTCCCGAGCCATTGGGCACTTGTTCAACACTATCTGATGTTTGCTTCAAAGGTAGACTTGTCGACGAAGAAGGGAGAGGCGGTAAAAGCGACTCGTTCCCTGGATCCACATTACTCGACATTATATAAGAGGTATCTGGTTCTTTCTCTTCCTCCAACACCTCCAAACCGGGCATATTAACACTCATTGTTCATTTACTCTCTATTGAAAAAACAGCTTTTATAAATCCAAGCCTTTTAAAATGTCTAAAACAGCAAAAACCAACCTCTCTAGTACCAAAATCAAGTTGCTGATCAAGAAAAGCTTCCAGATCTTAGCCCTCTGAAAAGTTTCTATGTATCTTGGAGATGGAAAAAAAATCCTTTTTTTAACCACACTTACAGGAACAATTTTTGAAGCTTAGATTCGAACCGTTGCGAGATCGGCACGACCTCAAATCAGAAAGCAATTATGAAACGTTCCTAAAAAGGAGAATTGGTTCCAAATTGGACGACTTTAAGATGACGTAAAACACTCCGCCCAATTTGTCCGCGGTGCCTTCAATTTTTCACAGACGTTGCCCTGCAAACCTGGTTTCCGGCCCTCTGAAAAATTGAAAAAAAACGTTTATTTTTTAAAGGGTCTAGACCTTTCATGGTCGTGCACGACAACTTTTTTTTTGGGGGGTGATCATCAGCTGTGAGTATAAGGCGGTACAGGAGTTGGATAATAAAGAGCAAATAAATTGTTGTGTGGTGGTGGGTGGTTTGCTTTGTTGCACTGCTGCACAATAAAATGGGGTGAAATAATTTTTTATTGTGTAATTTTTTGCTGCAACACCACATCGATTAGTGTAACAACACAAAACAGAAGACATAGAATATGAAGTAGCATTGGAAGATGAATTAAAACATAGTATATTCGCGGGCACATTTATATGAGATCACTAGTGCAGTGTTTAAATTGGGTACGGTAGCTCGAGAGTATTATGTGTGGCAAATGTTTTAGCATTGAGTTGTAGTAATCAGAGGTTTCTGCCATGGTAAGCGCAGTATATACGCATCAAATGCTCAATAGTATGATATATATAAACTATTTAATTTATTACATTGAACAAACCAAAAAATAGAACTACTTTAGGGTGTTTTCATCATGCTATTGTACATTAAAGAAGTATGAAGTAAAGTCTATAAAAATTCGTCAAGCAGCACAGTGAAGTACACTCACTGTAACTGCGAGTTTGTCGCTTGACACTGATAAGTTCAAGGTCGCACCCAGCTCATTTAATCATCGTTTCTCTAGTTGAACAAATATTGAGCAATCCAGGGCTCAGGACGAAGAACCTGGCCATCGAATTGTGAAAGCAGCTTTTCAAATTTCCGCCTATTATAATGGCGGATCGCGAAAGTGTCCTCTATTCTGGTCACATCTTTTTTCAAGTCATTAAAAGGTAGCAACAACGACATCAAATTATGAGTGCTCTCGGTATAAGGCTGTAACCTGTGATACTCTGCTCTTACAAATTCATCTTTCGCGATACATTCGTCTCTAATTTTCTCGAAATCTTTCCCAGATGTCTCGCAGACTGTATTAGGGATCCACATGTTCATAGTAGGGACATACCTATGCCCTCTAAACAGCGTTGAATCCAAAACTCTATGGTCGTACTCGATAACCATGTCCTTTAACCAACTCGATGCAATGTACACTGGGGTGTTTTCAAAGTATATGGGGATCAATGGAAGAAATTCTTGTAAATTGTAAAAATGATGATTTCTGCAATTCACCATATTGTCAAACATTGTAGGTAGATTCCCATCTTTAGCAAGTTGTTCTTGATATTCAGTTTTTAATTCTTTCACTTTGTCCTCCGTCTTCAGTCTTATAACTCTTTTCAACTCGGCTCTATTTTTCACTTTGAACAGCTCTTTAGGAACCACGCCAGCGTAGAAATCATCATACCTTAGGGCAAGAGCTACTTTGGGGTTATCCTTTGCATCAAATTTCTCCATGATTTCCATCTGAATTTGAGGATCTCTTTGAGTGTATGAGTGGAATGATGCTAATGCCGTAATATCGATGTAATTACCAGTAAATACATCGATAAATCTGGCATCTATAAGGTTCTTATTATTCTTATATTTCGATCTAGCACCAATCCATGGATTTATATCGAGATAATAACTTCTAAATCCAATTTCAGCTTTGCTGTCGATCTGAAACTCTTCATCAACAAAGTCATTATTAGTCATATCGAAGATGATAGAATTATTGGCCTCTAGAGCCAATTTGATCAAAGATTGAATAGGAACTTGCACATCGATATCGTTATCGTATGGTAAAGTATACCCATTGAAATAAAATCCGATCAAAGAGCCATGATTCATCCATGAATGGACCCCCAGATCACGGGCGAACTTGAACCAAGTTCTAAGCATTCTATGTATGGTGGCCTGGTGCAATTTAGGTCTATCTCTCGTGAGCCCGCCGAAAAATCTCCAATCAAAATGCCCACTTTCAGCTTTCTTTTCTTTGAGATACGATTCACCGAAATGTTTCACTTCAGCAAACGATGGATCAAGAGTGTCAGTTAAAAACTGTCGAAGCTCAACACTTTCTGGTAATTTCTCAATCTCTTGTGTTAAATTTAAATCAAAATATGACGCATCTAATGGCAGTGGTTCCAAAATGCTGTTATCTGGAGCTGATAACAAAAACTGCTCTGGTATCTTAGACAGTGCAGCCAATTGCTCGAACTGATTCATCTGCTCGAAACCTTGGATCCCATCGAGCAAGATCTTTTGAATGTCTTTGGTTTGTTGTAAGTCATCTATAAATTGCTGAACAAGCACATTGATTCCTAACGTCAGTTGATCGAGAACGCCATTCACCAAATTCTGTTTACCGTCCTCCATGCTTTCCACGGGGATTTTCAACGATCTGTCTTTGAGGGCACCCACAAAGACGATATTATCAGGTAATTTGAACCCAGATAAGTCATGAATGTTGGCATACAATTTACGCATCTCTGGATCGGTAAAATAGGTAAGAGCGTTCCCTGAGATCTCTACACCTAATCCGTAAACATCGAGAGCATTTCCCTCAACGAATTCTTTGCACAGAAGTCTACGGAAAGGGAAATTGAGAATTTTACCTATTGCTAGGCATGTGAGTCTCTTCTTTATCACCGAATCGTACAACGGGTTATTCATAATTTTGCTTACACTATCTGTGAGCATATTCCAGTTGAACGGTAATTTGAAATCTTCCGGCAACTCTTTTTTGTCAACCAATTCCCTATTGATAATGTTCATGTACAACGCTGGTAACAAACGAGGGTCATGTTTGCCAAAATTCTTGAATATGGACAACTCCGATGCTATTTTCTCAGGATAGAAGTGAGATGGGAAAAACGATCGTGTTCTTATATTATTTGAAATCGACACCCCATCTTTAAGACGTTGCAATCCTTGAAGAGGCTCCGTTTCTGTTGTTGCAGGCTCTTGGAGAGTCTCATCTGAGTGTGGGACCAACTTATCAATTACGGCATCTCCACCAGTTGTCGATCGCACTTGCCAAACACCGCATATGATCAATAATATAAGACAAATTTGTATGAACAAATTCATCGATTTGGATTTACGAAGAAAATATCGCACTTTCAATATCATTCTGACCACCTCTTGAATCTCCCTTTTTATTAATCTACAAGCTATCCAAGAGATTTAAACTATGTTTGTTTTCCCCCCAAAAGATGGGTTTTTTTTCCAAACCTTTGCGTGCACGATATGCTAAATTACTAAAGAGGAAAACTCAAGTTTCAATTGTCTTTAACGAAAGTGGATGGATTTCATGAGACACATGAAGACGATGAAAGGATTCCATTGATATCTGAAACGGCAAATTTGGGGCTTATAATGTATGTTTCTTACAAGACTCCACTATCACAGTTCTGTAGAAAATTATGTAACGTTTTATCTCTGCACTTCACTTGATATCATCTCTGTTCAACAAAAATGAATTGCAATGTATAAGAAAGCAATCGAAAGAAAGATGACAACGGCTCTGTTTCTATTGAATTTTGCACGGTTGAATTTCTCTTTAGCCAATTTCTCTAGGTAAGCTAAATCTTCATCGATCTCATTCATCAATGTCTTTTCACCATTGATCACCCCTCTGTATTTCTGTAAATTTGAATCTAATTCGTTCAACGACTCATCAAACTCCTTATTTTTATTACTTGTTGTGTATTTTGAAAAATCTCTTTCGTGCAATTGTGCAATCAGAGGTTTGGATTCGTCATATTTGGCATGCACCAGCTCGTTCAACTCCACCAATTTATTTGTCTGTGTCTCAATAGCATTCAAAAGAGTCATGGTGTTGTGCTCTGCCTGGTTGATCTTTGACTTAACTTCATTCACAACCTCTAATTTCAATTTCAATATCTGCTTTTCTATAGTGGAAGCGTCGAGCTCTACTTCAGCTTTAGGATCCATCAGTTCTTGATCTTCCAAACCTGACTGCTCGTCATCGCTCAAGATTTGGAAAGTGTTAAAAAGGTGCTGAGGAATCGGTTCAGGGGATGGAGATGTAGAGTCAGTGATACCATTTTTTGAAGTCAAATGATTCCATTTTACCGCGGCTCTGCCATCTTCATAGAATTGTTTCACCAATCTTTTCTTCTCACTTGCATTATTTGGATCGGGTATCATAAAATTGATCGATCTTGTCGACCTGTTCAAAGGAGTGCTTGATAATGACGGTCTTTGAGATACCGGATGCTTCAAAGTCTGTTGAGGTGTATGTGGTTGAGGGGATGGCAGATGGCTGACAGACAGCGAGTGTTGATTGAACTGTGAGTTTTTCACATTGTTGATAAATTCGTCCAATTTCTTACTACTTTCCACGGTCAAACTTTGACTTCTGGGTGATTTCACCTTCTGGGTCGGTGTGAAAATAGTACGTTCCGTGACACTCTCTGATTTACCGTGTTGTTTCAGTCCATTGGACTCGTTCGACGAATATCTAAGTAAACTGGGTGTACTTCCCCTATGAGTTGCAGAGTTTTTGAAGTTTCGCACGGTCCCGCCGTTCGCGTTATGGTACATCTCCGTCATCATCACTGCCGAATTGGGCCTGGTGAGTTTGGACATCTCATTGGTAACATTTTTAGTAGCAGACCTCGTTAGACTTCTGGTTCCTGGAGTGCCATGGCCTCTTGATGTGGTAGGAGGAGCTGAAATGTTCATCTTCCTCCTCTGTTCTTCTCTATCGTTTCACTTTCGCTGGATTGCCTTCACCTGCGTTCTACTAACTCCGAGCTGATACTTCGTCTCTTGTTCTTTAATTATTCACTATCTTCTCAACTGCTCAACTTCTCTATTTAATCTTTTTTGAATCTTCTCCGTACGTAGAGAACTTCTCCAACACCCTCTTCAAACTTCTCCGAACTGAAAAAAAAAAAAACATCTCCGTCACAAAAAGTCGTGCACATCCCTCCAATCCCGCCAACGCGTTTTTTGTCGAAACACACAGAAAAATAAACATTGTATTAAAAGAATCATAAAGCCATCATCAATTAATTTATTGACCCAACGGAGATCCTTCTTCAATTGTACAATTTCTGATACATCAGCAGCTCTACAAGGAGATTTACTTCGTAGACCATAGAAAAGACGTTGATTTGTCTGTTGATACAATCAGATCGGGTGTAATTGAGCTTTTTTTTTGGTCCTGATCGTCAAAACAAGGATTCTTTTGATCAAGTAACTCCAGAAGCTCTAAGTGATAAGGAGAGAAGGTGAAAAGCGATCAGCAAGATAAGAAGAATCACCGGATCAATATATATAATCAAGAATGGCTTCTACCTATGAAGTAGGGACGTAAGTAGCTCTTTTTAACTCTTTTGGGCGATGACCAAAATGGGGTGAATTGACAACTAGTTGATATTTGTCTTTGCAAAGGTGGTTTGAAGCTCTAATGGACTGAATCAGTTACTAACACTATAAATATAGCCGTTGTTGGTATCCGGATGACAAGGAAGGATGGATCGGTGGAGAAATTGTGTCAAACACCTTCTCCGGTGACAAATATGTCTTAACCTTGAAAACGGAGAGCGGTAAGGAGATTGAGATCCAGACCGACTCTTTGGATGAAAACAACATGGACTTACCTCAGTTACGAAACCCTCCTATCTTGGAGGCTAACGAGGATTTGACCAACCTTTCGTATTTAAACGAACCAGCGGTCTTGAACGCGATCAAAGTTCGTTATTCTCAATTGAACATCTACACTTACTCAGGGATCGTGTTAATAGCTACAAATCCTTTCCAGAGAGTAGACCAATTGTATTCTCCAGATATCATTCAGGCCTATGCTGGTAAGAGAAGAGGAGAATTGGAACCTCATCTTTTCGCTATCGCTGAAGATGCCTACAGATGCATGAAAAGAGATAACCAAAACCAGACCATCGTCGTTAGTGGTGAATCTGGTGCCGGTAAGACTGTCAGTGCCAAATATATCATGAGATTTTTCGCTTCTGTAGAGGCTGACACTTCTAATCATGACATGTCAGATACAGAGAAGCAAATTTTGGCTACAAATCCGATCATGGAACTGTTCGGTAATGCTAAGACCACCAGAAACGACAACTCTTCGAGATTCGGTAAATATTTGGAGATCTTGTTCAACAAAGATACATCTATCATCGGTGCAAGAGTGAGAACATATCTTCTAGAACGTTCAAGATTGGTTTTCCAACCAAAATCTGAGAGAAATTATCACATTTTTTATCAGATGCTCTCAGGTATGAAGAACGATGAGAAGGAGAAATTGGGGTTGACAGATATTGCCGACTTCAATTACTTGAATCAAGGTGGTGTTCCCACAATTGAAGGTGTCGATGACGCTGAGGAATTTGCAGCTACTTGCGATGCCTTGGCTTTGATCGGTATTGATGAACTGAAACAATTCCAAATCTATCAATTGTTAGCTGCATTGCTTCACATTGGTAACATTCTGATAACGAAGACGAGAAACGATGCACATTTATCTAGTGATGAACCAAATTTGGTGAAAGCTTGTGAATTGTTGGGAATAAATGCAGATGAGTTCACCAGATGGATCGTTAAGAAACAGATCATCACAAGATCCGAGAAGATCGTTTCGAATTTGAACCATCTGCAAGCTCTTGTAGCTAGAGATTCTGTTGCAAAGTACATTTACTCTGCCTTATTCGACTGGTTGGTGGAATACGTCAACTCAGATTTGTGCCCTCCAGAGATTGTTCCTCAAATCAATTCTTTCATCGGTGTATTGGATATCTATGGGTTTGAGCATTTCGAGAAGAATTCGTTTGAACAGTTCTGTATCAACTACGCCAACGAAAAATTGCAACAAGAGTTCAATCAACACGTCTTCAAATTGGAACAAGAGGAGTACGTTAAAGAGCAAATTGAGTGGTCGTTCATCGAATTTTCAGACAACCAACCTTGCATCGATTTGATCGAGCAAAGAGTCGGTATCTTAGGTTTGTTGGATGAAGAGTCTAGATTACCTGCTGGTAACGATGAATCATGGGTTGAAAAAATGTACCAATCTTTTAGTAAGCCACCTCAGAACAAATGTTTCAAGAAACCGAGATTCGGGAATAACAAGTTCATTATCTCTCATTACGCTTTAGACGTTACCTACGATAATGAGGGCTTTATAGATAAGAACAGAGACACCGTCTCAGATGGTCATTTGGAAACATTGAAAAACACTACAAATGAATTGCTTCAAAGTGTCTTAGGTACTATCGACAGAAACGCTGAGCTGTTAGCTAAGACACTGGCTCCTGCTAAACCTGGGAGATCTGCTGTTGCAAAGAAACCAACTTTGGGTTCCATTTTCAAGAATTCTTTGATCGAATTGATGAAAACCATCAACTCTACCAATGTTCATTACATCCGTTGTATCAAACCTAACGAGCAGAAGAAAGCTTGGGAATTCGATCCGTTGATGGTCTTGGCTCAATTGAGAGCCTGTGGTGTCTTGGAAACTATCAGAATTTCCTGTGCTGGGTTCCCATCTAGATGGACTTATGGCGAGTTTGCCAACAGATACCATATCTTGGTCGGTTCTGACGAGTGGGAGAAAGCGCTTGGAGGTAAATCGGATAGTCCAGAAATCAATGGTCTTTGTCAAAGTATATTGAACAATACCATCGATTCAAAGGAGAAATATCAATTGGGTAACACCAAGATCTTCTTCAAAGCTGGTATGTTGGCCCATTTGGAGAAGTTGAGAAGTGACAAGTTGCACAGAAGTGCTGTGTTGATCCAAAAGAACATGAGGCTGGTTCACTACCGTCGTCAATACGTCGAGACCAGAAAATCGATCGTCGATCTGCAATCTCTTTTTAGAGGTAACATGGCCAGAATCAGAATTCGTAGAGAGATCGAGACCGCTGCCGCTACAATGCTTCAAACCACCATCAGAGGTTTCTTGGTGCGGAAACAGTTTAACGAAACTTTGAAATCGGTTATGCTGTTACAGAACGCTATCCGTGGGTTGGCTGCTAGAAGGGAGACCATGAAGATGAGACATTTGAATGCCTCCTTGGTAATTCAAAGTGCTTGGAGATCGTATCTCGGTAAGCGTGATTTCCGTAGATATGTGAAGGCTACCATCTTTGTCCAATCATGCCTTCGTCGTAAATTGGCAATCAGAGAATTCCAACAGTTGAAGATCGAGGCTAAGTCAGTGGCCAAGTTGCAAGATATCCAATACAATTTGGAAAACAAGGTCATCGAATTGACTCAAAGTTTGACCGGTAAGATTCAAGAGAATAAAGATATGATTGTTGAAATCACCAAACTTCAAGCATTGGTTGACGAAAACTCCGAGGCTCATAACCAGAAGGAGCTTGCGTTCAACGAGAAGATTGATTCCAAACTGCTGGAACACGCCGAGGCAGTTTCAAAGTTAACCGAGGAATTGAGCTCTGTAAAATCTGAGTATGACAATGCACAAACGAGAATCAAAGAATTGATCGAAGAACAAGACAAGTTGAGACAGGAAGTCACTGCCAATATCAAGGAATTAGACGAAGCTAAAAAACTGTTGGCCGAAAGGGACTCTGAAAAGGATTCTTTGAACAGCACTATTCTTCAACTCAAATCCGATATCATTGCATTGAAAGAGCAAAAGGGTGCCGTTGTCAACTCGAGAGAGTTCTCCACTCCAACCAAGAGAAACGTCAACACCCGCCATTCATACTCACCATCTCAAAACGGAGAGGCTCCATGGGCATCTCCAATCCAAAACTACACACCTAGACCTGTTTCTGTTATGCCAATCTCCAAGGATGAGTTGTTGTCTAATAACGTTGCCGCAATCAACGATGAACTTTGGAAGTTGTTACAAGATTCGAGAAACTTGCACAAAGAGATTGTCGAAGGCTTGTTGAAAGGGTTAAAGATTCCAAATGTAAGCGTTGCCGGTGACCTCACGAGAAAGGAGGTCTTGTTCCCATCCAGAGTCATCATCATCATCTTGAGTGATATGTGGAGATTGGGGTTGACTAAAGAGAGTGAGGATTTCCTTGGAGAAGTTTTGGCTGTTATACAGAACTTGGTGGCCGCTTTGAAAGATGACGATGTGATCTCTCATGGAGCCTTTTGGTTGTCGAACACCCATGAATTGTACTCTTTTGTCAGTTATGCCCAATCGACAATAATCGCCAACGAAGATATCTCGAAAGAGATGAGTGATGTGGAGTATGACGAGTACTTGAAGTTGGTTGCCGTTGTCAAGGAGGATTTCGAATCTTTGAGTTATAATATTTACAACATGTGGATGAAGAAGATGGAGAAGGATTTGGAGAAGAAAGCTGTCAGTGCTGTTGTCGTGTCACAGGCATTACCAGGATTTATGGCACCTGAATCTTCTCCGTTCCTCTCGAAAGTATTCTCACAAGGTGTACAATACAAGATGGACGATATTTTAAGTTTTTTCAACTCAGTTTACTGGTCGATGAAATGCTACTTTTTCGAAGATGAAGTGGTGAACGAGGTCATCATCGAGTTGTTGAGATTTATCGATGCCTTGTGTTTCAACGATTTGATAATGAGAAGAGGGTTTTTGAGTTGGAAGAGAGGCTTACAGTTGAGTTACAACGTCACTAGATTGGAAGAATGGTGTAAGACCCATGAGATCCATGAAGGTAGTAATTATTTGGTACATCTTTTCCAAACGGCCAAGTTGTTACAATTGAGAAAGAACACTGAAGACGATATCGATATCATCTATGAGATTTGTTACTCGTTAAAACCTTCACAGATCCAGAAATTGATCAGTCAATATCAGATTGCCGACTACGAGACACCTATTTCCCCACTGGTGTTAGGATTTGTTGCAAAGAAGGTCAAGGAAGATGATGAAGAAGGTTCTTTCTTCCTCGAGATCAACGGAGCAGATGGTAGCACCACTTTCAAAGATCCATTCAGAGAAGTTGGTTTGAGAGGTTTTACCAAGGTTGAGGCATACATTCCAAGTTTCCTCAATTTACCAACTGTGAGAAGAATTGTGGAATTGGTTTCCAAGAATGCCGAATTCGAGTCCACTTTGTAATGAGCTGAATCTGGCTTCAACATTTGAGTGTGTATAAGTTTTTGTGTTAATGCTACACTATGTTATTAAGAAAAGAGTCGTAAGTTGATAATTTTTCCAAGGCATTTACAGAAGGATCCAAGTCTTCTCCTTGTGGCCATGCCAAGTTGAGAGATCGCGGAGTGCGAAAGCCGGTTTTTGGTAGTCAAGATCGGTTGATAGTCAGTTCAGTGCACTGTAACCCCCCTTTGAGCATTCTAAGAAAAAAATTAAAAGTCCGTAGATCTCCGTGCAGGATTCCCCCGATCTGCAGAGAAAAAAAATAAAGACAGTGAAGGGTTCGAGAGGCTTTGTCTGGGATGGAGGGCAGAGGGTGAGAGAAGGAGGTAGTGGCAACGGTCAAAAATAACTATCACTCAAGCGAATCACATAGTTAGAACAATCGTTAAAGCGAGCAAAAAAATTATTGGTAGAATGCTCAGCAAGAAATCAGACAATAGAGAGTCAGATTAGGTTCTAAAAAAAAAGCTTGAGTTCTGCAAAGGAAATTTTTTCCGAGAGAGTATCTAGTGAGCGAGGGAAAGAAGGAAGGTGAGATTGAGGGGGGTGATGGGTAGACGAGTAAGGCAATAACAATGGACAAGGGGGTTTCGTAAAATCAGGGTGAATTGCAGATGAAGTGAGGGGGGTATTGATCTGAAATTACACCCTTTTCGCACACAAGAACAAGACCGAAGATCCAAGACGGTAGTCACTCGCACCAAGGCAAGCTCAATTGATAGAGAGGGAGGTTCACGATAAGTAAAACGATCGATATGAGGTAATGGATAGCCATACCCTTCAAGTGAGCGATAAGGAGATAAGACTGAAGGCAGAAGCACTGGTTGACGGGGTGCCTAATGTGCATTTTGACTTGAAAAGGCTGGCAATCTGCACCGATGCTCCGACGGGGTTCAGCGGGCGATGTTGCCTATCTCATCGCCCAGGGCTAAAATAAGGTGCCGAACTGCGTCAAAAAATCCCTTTCCACTGAAAAAAATTGGGGGTTTTGTGCCAATTTCCATAGGGGGGAAAAGGGGAGCCAAGTTAAGACGAAGGAAAGTTCAACAGGAGATGCCTATCGAACCATTTCCACATCAAAATCTCCGCAATGGCCAACTCAGTGGTAAGCCAATGGGATTGTTGAGAATCATCATGCATTTCTTTTTTTATCCCCAATTCTCACTATCTATGCGCTTAATTTTCTTCTTTTTCCCTTATCAGTGTAAAACCGAAAAATATGTATCCCTAAAATTTTCGGATCGTATATCTTTTGGGGAGATCAAATATAAAAAGATCACCTCTTGCTGCAGACGTAAATGATTTCGTAGTTGTGCCACATCTTCACCTCTTCGAGAAAGTATCTAATATTCTTTGCAAAAAAAAAAAATATGGTTCTCGAGAACGTTAAATCGAACCGTAGTATCTACGATGAGATCACCGAGCCAAGGGCAATGATCGGTCATGAAAATGAACTCCATGACGCCGATGTACATTCCAATTTGAACGCCACCACCACCTCGAGTCTGGGTATCGGCAAGACCAATGGGGTCACCACAGAGATCGAGGAAATTGATAACTCCGATGAAAAATCTCTTACCGAGGAACCAGAGTCTCGTCTCAAGCTGCTCTTTAAGAAACACTGGCCAAAGATTAAAATTTTTATCCATTTGTTTTTGTTTGTCTTCTTCACAGCATGGTGGATCTCCATCTTGGCCCAACCAAGTCATAGACCTCATTGGTTGATCCCAACCTGTGTTTGGGGTCTGATCATGTTACGTCTTATCTTCTGGTACGTTGATTCATCGATCTGTGTCACTATTGCTAGTAAGATCTGGAACCCTCTGGTACTGATCGTTCACAAGATCGTCCCTGAGAAATTCAGACCTCTTGCCGCTTTCACTGTCTTGATGGCTGTTCACTTGTTGGCAACTTTTGTCGATAAGCCACACGATAACAGTGCCAGATTGGACAGATTTATCAGTTTCCTCGGTTACTGGCTCTGTATCGCATGTTTCTACGTTTCCTCCAACAACCGTAGAAAGATCGACTGGAAGGCCGTCTTCGGAGGTATCTTGGGTCAATTTGCTCTCGGTCTTTTCATCTTGAGAACAGCTGCAGGTCACGACTTGTTCTTATGGATCGCTAGATTGGCCCAAAGATTCTTGAACTTCCTGAAAGTTGGTTCCACTTTCATGTTCAGTAACGACTTGCTGTACCACTCAGGTTACTTTGCCATGAATGTGCTTCCTGCCATCATGTTCTTCTCTGCCACTGTCTACGTCTTGTCCTATATTGGATGGGTTCACTGGGCTGTCCAGAAAGTGTCTGTTATTTTCACCTGGGGTATGAACTTGTCCGGTATCGAGGCCATTGTAGCCGCTGCTTCCCCTTTCATCGGTTCCGCTGAAGCTTCTATCTTGTTGAAACCTTTCTTACCTTTCGCTACCGTTTCTGAACTTCACACCATGAGTACTTTCACCTTCTCCACCATTTCTGGTGGTGCTATTGTCTCCTATGCCGGTTTAGGTTTGAACATCTCTGCCTTGTTGACTGCCGCCGTCATGTCGATTCCTCTGGGTATTGCCTTGAGTAGATTGAGATGGCCAGAAACAGAGAAGCAACTCACAAAAGGTGGAGTTGATCTTTCAGAGTACAAGGCAGATGAATCCGAAAGACTGTACAACGTTGTTCACGCTTTCAGTATGGGTTCTTGGACCGGTATCATGATTTCCATTGCCATTATGACCAACTTGATCTGTATCAATGCCTTTGTCAGTATGCTCGATCTGATCTTATCATGGTGGGGTGGTTATTGGCACATCCATAACTTGTCTTTGGAGATGATTGTTGGTTACATCTTCTATCCAATGACTTTCTTCTTGGGTGTTTCCAGACCAGATATTTACAAGATCTCCAGATTGTTGGGTATCAAGATGATCTATAACGAGTACAATGCCTACGAAGAATTGTTGGCTACCGAAGGTACTTCTCATAGATCTCAGATGTTGGCATCTTTCGTCTTGTGTTCGTACGCCAATCTTGGTACTCTGGCTGAAAGAATTGCCATTATGACCAGATTGATTCCAGAAAGATCCAAGGATGTCACTCGTATCCTTTGGAGTGCTTTGCTCTCTGGTTTCATGGCCTCGTTCTTAACTGCATGTTTCGCTGGTTGTATTACCAACAATGTCGACGACTTCAGTGTCTTGGCCACTTAGATAGGTTTATTTTTATATTCATTTCCGTTTTTGGTACCTTCCATTTGTGATGGTTCACCGTGTCTGTTAGCTAGCAAATTATAATATTCCTTCTCTTATCATTTGGAGAAGTTTTGACCTGATCACCCCCAAAATCCTAAGTGTGTACATGTGGATTGGCACGAGTCATTTTTTCTGCCAGAGTCTTTTTTGCGCAGTGACTTCGATCGTGGAAAAAGACTCCGATTTCAAAAATATAAAAAAGAGAAGCCATCCAGGTGAAGAGTCAATTGGGTCATTTAAACACCGGATTCATCAAACAATGTTCGCTTCATCTTTCAGAAGATTTGTACCAAGAGTGGCCTCGATTGCCAGACCAGCTCATTTGTTGAGCCAGAACATGATCAGATTCAGTTCCACCATTAACAAGATCAACCTGGAATCTATTGTCCAGAAGTTCTCAGAGGGCCCAGTCACCGTTAAATACACACAAGAACACGAATGGGTAGCAAGTCATCCAGATGGAACAGCCTTCATTGGTATCACCACTTATGCTGCAGATGCTTTAGGAGATGCCACATATATCGAATTACCAGAAGTCACAGAGGATGTAGTCACCGTTGGAGACTCGATCGGTAGTGTTGAAAGTGTGAAATCAGCTTCTGAGATATACTCTCCAGTAGAAGGTGAGGTTGTTGAAGTTAATGATAAGTTGAACGACAGTCCGGAGTTGATCAACAGTGATCCAATGGGTGATGGGTGGATTGCCAAGATCAAATTGTTGGATCCTGCTCAATTGGAGAACGGTGAGTTGTTGACCGAGTCCGAATACCAGACCTTCTTGGAAGAGCAGGACTAGTGACTCTTTCATGTTATCTAGGTGATCTATTTGATTCTTTAGTCTAATTAATATATCTGTCTGTTTCGATGGTTGATTAATTCTGTAGATAGATTTGTATTTAACAATGCACTTATTTAGTAGCCTAGCTCTCAACTTATAGGTGTCTAGATACTTGAACGATTAAATATCTAACTCTACTCGCTCCCCGATGTCTACCTTTATCATTTGAAATAATTTGAAGGATTCTGTGCTTTATATTTAAAAGTTGTCTCTTATATGAGACACAATTTTTCAGGCTCTGACACTGAGCCAATTAACTCAGAGAGATGGAGCTGATTAACTAAGTTTCTGATTATCTGATTAAAGTAAGTATTTGATTAACTAATTCTACAGCACAATTCTAGAAGAAATAAATAATTATGGTACAAAATCACTGAGCCTCTGTCTTGGCCCATTCATCTGGCGTCTTTGTCTTTAACTGTATCGCATGAAGACCTTTCTCTTTGATTTCCTCATCGAGTAATTTATAGACCATTCTGTGCCTTGCAGGCTGCGATTTACCAGCAAATTCATCTGACACTATTGTCATTCTGAAATGAGATTCTGTAACGTTAGCAGCACCTCTCAACCCGTGATGACCTGAATGTTTCCACGAATCGTTGTCGATGGTGAAAAATGATGGTTTAAAAGAATCCAAGATCTTTGTCTTGATTCCTAACTCGATAGGACCAGCATCTTCCAGTAATGATGACATTTGTCTAATTATCCTGTTTTTATTATGGCTCAAAGCCCTGATCATCGATTGGTAACAAGTTTCTTTAAGATCACCTCGAGACTTTGTCTTCTTCAACTTCTCCTTCTCCTTCTCCATCTCCTTTTTTCTTCTCAATTTTAAAAACTTCTCCAGCTAATCTTCTTCTCCTTCTCCTTTCCAAACTTCTCCACTTTCCAAGTCTCCAAGTCGTGCGCGCCCAACTCGGAAGCACCGCCCTTCTGCCACCAAAGAGGCAAAAATATCAAGAAAAAAAAGAAAAACATAAAAACCAGTCAAAAATCAGACACGGAATCAATTAGATCGAAGAGAGATTCAGAGACGTCCAGGAGCAATTGGAGTGTTGAAATTTGCGAAATTTCAATTAGAAATTAATATTAATTTGAATCAGTAAACAGTAGAGAAGGAAAAGATGTCGTCCTCAGTACCATATGACCCATTTGTACCAAATGCGTCATCCACACAAGCCCCTTCGAGAACACTGGAGATACAGCAACAGGTTAATGATACCGTTGATATCATGAGAGACAATCTTAATAAAGTTGCTGAAAGAGGTGAAAGGTTGGACTCGATTCAGGACAAAGCTGACAATTTGGCCGTTAGCGCTCAAGGTTTCAGAAGAGGTGCCAATAGAGTGAGAAAACAGATGTGGTGGAAGGATATGAAGATGAGATTGTGTATTGTAATTGGGATCATCGTAATCTTGATTGTTATCATTGTGCCTCTTGTCGTTCATTTCAGTTGAAAAAGGTGCATTTTCTTCAAATAATATATAAGGTTGTCTAATCCTTGAATATGGGCGTATTAAGTTTTGTTTTTGGAAGGCACAGTGCTGTCACGAGCACTGAAGTTTACTGCTTCTGTGTATGAAAATATAATGTGAGTGTGATCATTGTAGCGGTAGTTTAAATTGTGTGACAAATTTTTTAGTCTCTTGACTGACTATCTTTTGACTAGTTAGTGGATTATAAACAAGCTAAATTCATATGAGCTGGATGTCTGTTCGCGAGCAACTAGCTCATGATTTAGCTTACCGTTCAATTATCTTTAATCGGTGCAGTAACCTGGGGAATACGAAACCATTCAATTGAGCATATAACTATCTAGATATTCAGATAAGAAAAATACTCGGACAAGTTAACATCTCACTAATAGATAGCTACTACAACAATGTATGGACTAATTTATTACACTATACTCCGATATATGTACAAGTAAATGTCTATTGGACGTCAGCTTCTGGGTTGACAACTTGAATATTGGCGTCGACACCGTTCAAATCTTCACCCAAGATGCTGGTCAACGAGGTTGGTGGTTGCACAGCGATCAAGAAGACAAATAATTCATAGATTCTCTCTGGCAAAGTGGTTTGAAGCACACTCAACAATTGAGCTGGTTGAGGATGAACTGCAACAGCTTTGTAGAAACAGATGGCGGATTCTTCTTGAGTATCTGGAGAGGCAGAGAATTGTTCACCCAGACCAACGTTTTGAAGGAAATAGGTTTGTTTGGCCTCCAAGTCGGTAGGCAATGGGTCGGATTCCAAGGCTTCTGTCAATTTGTTCTTGATAGACAAGAATTTGGCCTTCTTGTCGGATTCCTCTTTAGCAACTTGTTGCTTCTTGTACTTCTTAACACTCTTCTTCAATTTTCTTCTGAATTCAGGAGAGTTTCTTCTGGAGTAGTCAAAATAGACACAGTACCCTACAACTGCGGCTGCTGCAAGAGCTCCAATACTATACAATTTACTAGACATCTTCAACGTTTGTACAAGTCAAATATACACTTTTATTAGGATTTGTCGAACGCAGATTTTTTTTTTTTGCAATTTTTCACTCCTCAATTGTCAAAGTCACGTGAACTGAGCGATCTACGAATTGTGATGTGAAAAATTTCAAAAAAAAAATTTGGTGTACTTGATTTGGAATTTGTATCAAGCGTTCACTAGGGTTAAAATGGTGAGTATTTGGATGGATTTGGATAATTTCCTATGGCAGAAGAATCGAAATACTAACATTAAAAATTAGGGAGTTGGAAAGAAGCAGACATTGAGATCAAAAGTTGCATCCAGACAGCATAAACTGGGACTGAATCCCAAAGCTTCATTGAGTAAATATCAAAAGGCTTCTGCCTTGACGAGAGAGGTGAACCCTTTCTTACACCAGTTGAAGATCAGTAAGAAAGATAAACAGAGTGAAAAATCAACTGAATTTTTGCTGAAATTGAACGTGCCTGGTAATTTGTCAAACAGTATAAGTAAAAGTGCACTCAGGAGGAAGAAGCGTAAAGTGAAACTGCAACTTGGAGGTAATATTGAAGACCTTCTTACAGTGTTACCAGAAGAGACGCTGAATCCAGTAAAACTGGAGACACAAACTGTGAAAAAAGTGCTAAATCATCTGCCCAACCCACAGAGCTCATTAAAAGGTGCCAGAAAGGTAGAGCAGTTGGAAAAACAGAGATTTGGTCTTATTATGACTGACAAAACATATCAAGCATCACCTTTTGAGGCACTTAGGGAAACAATCAAGGCTAACATGGAGAAATTTCTGTAATCAGTTATTTTCGCTGTACATGGCCATTTGAAGTGATATCGTCAGTGTTTTGACATGTCAATACAATAATTAAGCATATTTAATAGAGGCAAAGGTTTTCAGGATAATCAAGTGAAATGGGTAGGTCATTTGACGTGAATTCATATTTCAGTGGTCTAAACAAGAGTCAATGAAGAGCAAGCACCGAGATAAGCACACCAAGTCTGTGAAATGAGGAAATAGATCGACAATTATATGAAAGTTGATGATCATTTTCTAGTCCTCAGCTTCGAGATCAAAAACTGAAGTTAAAAATTCTTCTCTTATATTTTCTTCAGCTTGTCTACTTTGTCTCTACAACCTCATATAGAAAAGCGTGACTCCTCATAGTAGGAGCTCCCGAATTTCTGTGTAATTATAAACAGTTGAGCCTTGAAACTCAATCTTATTTATCAGCTTATCATCTCACAGAACCACATTCGAGTCTCATTGCAGTTCTTCAAAGCTGAACTAAACAACCAAATAGTCTTATCACACCCCCCAAATTACGTAAAAGTAGTCGTGCACTAAAAACCAATAATTGTTTAAAGATCGCTGAATTGAAAGCAACGAGTCAAATCTTATCACTGTCTACAAACAGCTCAAGGTAAGATGTTGACTAGAGGAGTGGCTAGAGGAGTTGGGAGGAGTGTGTGTACAATTGAGAGGAGAGTGGTAGGAGTCAGATGGATCTCTATGAAAGATTTGACTCCCTCCGATATGCCTACGGATTCTCCAGTATTATCACAAAGACCTAATACGAATGCATTGGACTACACGTTCACTACAATTGACAAGGTTAAGGCATGGGCAAGAAAGTCATCGTTTTGGCCTGCTACTTTCGGATTGGCATGTTGTGCCGTCGAGATGATGCACGTTTCAGCTCCACGTTATGATCAGGATCGGTTGGGTATCATTTTTAGAGCATCTCCAAGACAATCCGATGTGATGATCGTGGCTGGGACACTAACCAATAAGATGGCACCAGCATTGAGACAAGTGTATGATCAAATGCCATATCCTAAATGGGTCATCAGTATGGGATCCTGTGCCAATGGTGGTGGCTATTACCATTACTCTTACAGTGTTGTTCGTGGTGTAGACAGAATTGTACCAGTCGATGTCTACGTCCCAGGCTGTCCTCCAACTTCGGAACTGTTGATGTACGGTGTGTTTCAACTCCAAAAGAAGATGATGGACACTCAAGTTCAACGTATGTGGTACCGTGCCTATTAACCCTATCTATTTATTTATTCATCTATTTATTTCCCTATTTATTTATTTATTTAACTATTTATAAGTCAACCTACTTATTTATTTCTGTTTCATTCTTGCAAACCAAGAGCTGAGTGTAAATTTAATTTTCAATCGATCTCCATTTGTAACTGATCAGAGTGAAGTGGTGATCCAAATTTCTTCCAGTCATATGATCATATCACATGACTGCATCATTACACCACTCGAAAAAAAAAAAAGGAACCACCACACAGCCCCTGTTTTGACACCAGATCGCAAGGTCAAAAAAATAAACAAAGCATCGAGCGCTCCATCAAAACATAAACAAGTGACTAGGGATCAATTTCATCTGAAATCAAACTTGGAACTCGGATCGATTGAATAGCGGAAGTGCATGCAATTAGCAGTGAAATAGTGAAACATCAAGGAATCCAGCACATACCCGCCAAACAATGTCGGATAACAATCCCCTAAACCACAACCGGTTCAACCTCTCCTCGCCGTCGATCAACAATATCATCGAGTCCGTAGGGTTTGGGGCCATGGAGGGAGATATGGGAGATCCTAGTAACTCAGAACAGCATACTGGATGGACTCCCTTGATCAAGCAATCTCTTTCTAATCATTCACGGTCCCATCCTCAGCACACGTCCAACAATGAATTAATGGACGGGATCAACTCCAACGACCACTCAGCAGATATATACAAATCACATGTCTCAGGTTTACAATACCAGCATTTGATGATGAATCAGTTCTCCTCACCATCGAAAATGGATTCCAGCAATCTCGAAAGAATCCTCGCCATAGAGAACGAGTTCTTGGACTCTACAAATTCCAACTTCCCATTACTTCTATCAACAACCCCTATCAGTGCGAGAAATGGCAACTATTTGCTCCAAGACATCTTTATGGACACTCCAAATTTATCATCTCCAAACACTGCCAATCTTCATAACAATAGTAACATGTTGGAGTCTCCGACAAAGCTAATGCAACAGAGTATGCTCCTCACAGCGCAGAAGAAGATGACTCCATATAAATTGAACCTGCTGAGCCAGCAATTTGTGTATCCAGATACACCGGGGACAAAATTTGTCAAGTCTTTGCTCGATTTACCCGTCACTGCCACACCGTTGCCTCCACCTACGCTCCCGAAAGTGAACAGGGGTTCTCCTTTGAAAGAGTCAGCCACTCCTCTCACCAAGAAGGCAAGAAAATCCACCAAGAGGAAAGCTCAGTCGTATGAGACTCCAAAGAAAAAGGCAAAGACAGATTTGAAGACTCCGCAGAAAAACGTTGGCCAAACGGGATCATCTCCTTCGACGATCAAAGTGGCCACAATTTCACCAGCAACAAAACTGAAGAACAAGAAATCTAACGGACAATTCTCACCAACCCCATCCAGTCAAAAATCGTCAAACAACTCGACGCAATCTTTGTCTTCAAATGAGATACCAAATCTTCAACCTCCTCCAATTGGCACTTTCAAGAAAGAGGAGAAACAATCCCAGATACAACCACCTACTCTGTCAATACTATCAAAGGCCAACAACAACGGTAAAAACGGCAAATTTCAAATCATCTTCCAAGACGTTGACTCGTTGATGAAGAAATCTCTTCTCAAAAGCAAGAAAAACAGATCCAAGAGTGGGATCTTGACCTCCAATAACAATAAGAGAAATCAATTGACAAGGTCACTTACATTCTCAGGTGTGGCACCAAATCCTCCTCTGTTCAATCGTTCGATGAGTAGTATGAGTCTGGATAAGGAGAATCAAGTGATCTATGACAAGTCTCGAACAAAACAGTCTCAACAGTACTCTTCCAACGATCCAAGCATGAGAGATAGCATTTTGAGCCAGATAAAGCGTGGATTGGACGAGCACATTGAGTGATGCATCTTTGTGTGTTGAGTCAAACAGACGTTTACTATTTATTTTTATCACAATTGTCAAGGAAGAAGGTTAGGTTGGGTTCACGAAGTTTTTATGGTGATCGGTTTTCTATATAGTTTCATTCTTATACGGATTTTAAGTATATAAAGATTGTACTTAGCGTGGTGTATTTGGGCTCCCAATGGATGGGAGTCCGTAAATCTTTTCATGGTCCAATCATTCGTGGCTTCGATTTGTGTAACATGAAGCTGATCCTCCAAGAAGCTCATCTTCTTCTTGGACCTTTAGGTTTGTTAAACCTAAGAGACTTAGCTTCCAGTTTAGGTTCAGCGCTGGAGCTGGTTTCAAAAACAGACATTTCAATCTCGTCCAAATCTCCAACTTCGATGACATTTGCAATCTCAAGAGCCAATTCCTTTTTCAAGAATTGGTTCACAAATCCAAGTTTGTTACTTGCATAGATCATTCTCTCTTTCACTTTCGATCCAGAAGGGCACGAGTATATAAAAGTCTTTTCATCTTTGAAACTCAAAAGTGTGTATTGAGGTTTCTCTGTAGAGATCAATTGGAGAATCTCACTTGGTGAGGTGAAATTGGAATCCTTTGATAAGACGATCGACTCGTTCTCAAGATCGAGAGAACATGATACCAATTCACCGTTGGATATCGAGCCGAGTTTATTTTTCAACACCTCGTCCACATGGAACATGAAAGTCGAAGTATCGTTCGCCAACTTTTGCCTTCTCTCAGTCCCCACATTTAACCTTTCAAAATCTTTTACTCTTTGTAAAGATTCTTCTTCGTTTGTTAAGGGGTTATCGAGATTTTCGTGCGCCATATGCGAATTCCAACCAGCAGAACTTATCTCCTCGATATCGTTGATAAAAATGATGGGCTTGAAAAATTCCAATCCCAACTCTCTCAACAAAGAGTTCTTGGACGAAGCATAGATCATCTTGGACCTGACGGGAGCGTAATCCGGAGTGAAGGAGACAAACAAATGCTCCCCTTTCTGATCTTTGTTCACGACTACGAAAGCAGGCTCTTTTTCAGACAATTCCGACTGGATGATCTCCCAATCAGCTTCTAATGACTGGGTACCTTTCACCAACTTCCCAGGGACCAACTGTTCCTCCACTACTCGAATGATCAAACTACGATACTCCTCATCTATATATTTTTTAAAGGTCTCGATCAATTCGGGAGTACAAGCAATTCCTGATTGACTCGACATTGTCCTGATTCCTATACTTTTTCAACTTTACTTGCTATTTGTCAAACGACGTGCTCAAATATATAGATAGGTCTAACTAACTATAGAGGGAAAAAAATGTAATTGAACATTTTTTGACAAAGTCGTGTATGTGATACGAATTCTCCCAATTCAGTCATTTGTAAACATCAAATCAAAAAAAAAAACATAAACATAAACACAATTTTGTTCACTAATCAAACGATTGGAGTCAATTGAACCTTGAATAGCGTTTGAATAACTGGGATCTCCCTTATTTATCGCTGGATATTGTCAGGTGTCCAATTGTCAAGTGAGCACAAAATATTTGAGTCGAAAGAGTGGGTTTGTTTCCAGAAACCTTTATACTGCTTCTTACTTGATCTATTCACTGATTCACTCTTGGATTTATCACTTTTTGACCCAAACAACTTTCGTTAACTAGCCACCTTTTTATAATATTAAGTAGTTAAGGGTGTGTTTTGATTTGGCATTATTTCAATCGATAAGAAACAATCAATTCTCTCCGTTGTTGTTGATAGATCAAACAATTGATATATATTGAGCTACCAATTGCCCAACTACATTCGCTACCCACTTCATTGGCTGTTTCATTGTACCATAAAATACAGCACTCCCACACAATTCAACACTATACTGTTAATTGGAGTGTTTGAAAAAATCAAGCATCATCACCACATCCAATTGAAGCCAGTTCATAGTAATTAAGAATGGAAGAGATCAGTGTCATCAGCACTTCAGGAGAATTACTGGAAAATACAGATGTTTTATCGAGTGAAAATGACATGATCAACCACGAAGATGATATAAAATCATTAATTTCGCAATACCCAACAGATATCTTTGATCATTACTTGGTATATCCAACAGCGGTGGATCCATCTGTGATCAAATTTCTAACCCCTGATCCACGTAATGCGAATAAGCATGCACTCACATCGGCAACAGTTGCTGCATTGGTAGTGGAATTGACCTCTCCAGAGTCCATTGACTACCAATTCTTGTTGGATTTCTTCTTGACATACAGAATGTTCTTGAAAACAGACACCTTGATGGAGATCTTGTTGACAAGATTTTTGTGGGCATATAAATTGACACTACAGATAGAGGAGCCTGACTCCAAGAGAGTGGAGATCGGTAAATTAGTTCTCATCAGAACTTTTGTAACGATAAGGCATTGGTTATTGAACTATTTCCAAGACGATTTCATCAACAACTCAGACCTCAAATACAAATTCATCTCATTCATGAACGATATCTCACAACTCACAATAGAAATCGCTCAAGGTTCTACCGAAGACATCACACTGAACATAGAAATCGCAACAAGAATTTTGACAGAGATGAAAAAAGTGTACATAAACCTTTGCTCGATCTATTGGTCCACCATCCCTTTGGATCACATCCCTTCAAATGAGATCTTACTGTTCCAGTTGAGTCTGTATGAACACATGAACAATACAAGACTTTCCACTGTGGGACTTCTGCAAACTTTCGATCCAGCATTCAGAAGATCAGGAATACTATCTCTTTACAACAACAAATCGGACAGTGCTACAAATCTTTTGTTACAAAGGCATAATGAAAACAAGCAAAAGAATTTGGCAAACTTTCTTCATAATAACCAAAAGAACAAGAGGAAACCATTTCAAATTTTCACCGAGAACGACGAGCATTTCCTTCATCCTAAAGACTCTTTGATGTCTTTGAACAAATCATATAACGCAAAGAAAACCATGAGAACTCCATTGAAACAAACAATCACTAATATTATCCAGGACGAGATCAAATATACACCTTTGGATGGAGTCAGAAGGTTGAGTAAAAATGAACTAGACGATTCCGAAAATGATAATCAGCGATCTGCCGGTTTTATAGTAAACGGTCAGATCCGAGTATTCACAGACTCGAAAATAGACAAGATCGTTCCTACAACACCCAACAAGAGACCAAGACAGAAACGGGTTATCAACCAATCTGTCAATGTACAGCAAAAGCAGGTTGAATTACGTAAATCTAAACATGGAGTTTCGAAAGGGTTCCTGTCCTGGTTAAAACACTTCCATAATCAAAAAGTTCAGGTTCAACCATCATCTGTTGGAAGGCAACAGATTCCAGAATCCACAAAGAGAGATTCAGAGATCACTTTGACGGATAAAAACACTCTGGAAGTTGTTCCTGACTTACAAGTAAGAGGAGATTTCTTGAGTGCCAGAATTATCGAGGAATTTCAATACTTACTCAGTGATGATGCATTCAAGTCAAGACTCTCGAAACAGTTGCAAAATGAACAGTTCAAGAGACAGAGTGTGTTCTCCATCGCTACTCTACTTAGAGACAACGTTAGCATGGATGAGGAAAACACTTTTGAAATGACACCATCCAAGAAGTTCAACAGAGAAGCTGAAATCATGTTAGAAAGAGATGTTTCATTTGAAGCACCATCAGTTTCATTTAATTGGACTGATTCATTCAACGAGATCTCTAATTCCTCAAACCAAGGTGCTTTGAACGATGTAGTCCCATCGATGATCAATGATCTAAAAATAAACGACAATGAGAGTGAAGAGCAAGAGTTTAATCCGGAAACGTTGTTGCACGACAATGTTGCCAACTCAGATTCTTCCGCAGTGGATAACGAGCTCGATAATGATCAATTTTCAAGGCACGTTGTCAGCGATTTTGATGCCCTGTCAACGTCGATGAAGTCATACTTGAGTTACGACTCTGATCTCTCTGCTGAAGTTGAACAACCCGACGAAGAACCTCAAGCATTGAGAAAGAAATCTTCTAATCACGACTTGAGGGCCACAAGTCCAAAGAAAAATTCACATGTGACTATCTCGTTGGCTAAACAGGAATACAGTAATATCATGACGTTAAGAGACTTGCCATATGCATTATGTGATATTTCAGGTTCTAAAACAAGTGTAGTAATGAGAAACTCATCTTCATTTTTCGACCTTGTCAAAGAGTACAGATTATCTTTGAAAGAGGACGAAGTTGAAAGGGAAGGTTTGATCACTGCACAAGATTTATCGATCCGCTCAATCGAAGAAGATACTTCTGATGAAGATTCGATTGGTGATTACGAAAGTACACTCAGTAGAATTGGACCAGTTGAAGGTGAAGATCATAATGAATATGAGAGAAGATCTGTGATTAGCATGATTCCCTCTATCCACTCATCTGTTATAATGCCATTCCCAGGATTAGATTCAGCAGCTATTGCGGAATTGGCAGCTATTCCTGATGATTCCTTCACCGATGATCCTATCAATGCTCTGTTGATGAAACTTGAAGGTAAATATGACAAGAAGGAGCCTGTTGGACAAGTGTTGTACGGTTTGAACGACGAGCAGAGTCTTGACGATGAGTCGATCGATAAGAGTATTGATGAAGTCAAGTTGCAGAATAGAGTCAGAGATTTGTTCATCACAAACAGGCCTGGAGATGAACAAGATGAACCTAGAGGTGATGCTCTTCCTATTTTCGAGGCCAATCCAGACATGTTCGCATCTACTCCTTACAAACCTGCTGATGAACAAGATTCAATCTTGACTGACACAGCAGAGAACACTTTTGAATCTCTTTTAAAATCCACAACCCATGTCTCTTTCGTCTTGAGCTATAGCTCTTTACACTTGGCAGAACAGTTGACAGTTATTGAGAAAGATGCATTGTATGAGATTGATTGGAAAGATTTGATCGAACTCCGTTGGGATAGGACAGTGGAACCGATCAACAGTTGGCTTGAAGTGTTGATAGACGATGAGAAGAAGAAGAGTATCAATTTAGTCGTGTCAAGATTCAATTTACTGATCAATTGGATTGTGTCTGAAATTTTACTCACAACCTCTTTGAAAGAGAGAAGAGATGTCGTTACAAGGTTTATTCACATTGCCCAGCACTGTCATAGGCTTCAAAATTATTCCACCTTGATGCAAATCGTGTTAGCCTTGACATCGGCTAGAATTTCCGGGTTGAAGAAAACGTGGGATATCGTGGCATTGGAGGATCGTATCACTTTGGAGAGTTTGGAGAATTTGGCCTCTCCTTTCAAGAATTTTGCCAGTCTTCGTAACGATTCTTCCAAGATCGTGCCATCTAAAGGTTGTATCCCGTTCTTGGGTCTCTTTTTATCGGATTTGACTTTCAACGCCGAGAGACCGAATTTCTTTAAAAAAGGGGATCCAAACGATTCACAAACCAGTATCGATAGAAGTCTTATCGATGATTATTCACAATCTGAGAAGTTGATCAATTTTGCCAAATTCCGCACAGCTGCCAATGTCACCAGATCGCTTATCCAATGCATAGAGTGGTCGAAATTGTACTCGATCAAGGTGGATCATGACGTTGTTTCCAAATGTCTTTACATCAAATCGTTATCAGACGAAGAAATGAGCATTTGTCTTGGTAAGTTAGGAGAATGAGATATCTGCATGTACTAATCTTATCTAGACATAATAGAATAGAGTGATTCTAACCAGTGGTATGTTGTAGTGGAATGTAGTTATAGGATTTGGTGAAGATGGAGTGCCTAATAATGACTACAATAACTTCAGTAACTGCAATAACTACAATAACTACAATAACTACAAGAACTACAAGAACTACAAGAACTACAAGAACTAAAAGAACTACAAGAACTACAAGAACTACAAGAACTACAATAACTACAAGCAACAACACTTGAGTGTTAATTCTAAAGTGAAAGTCTACACATGGCCAGAATCGAACCAAATTGGCAATATTCCAAGAACTCAAAAGCTATTTGGAAACCCGTGAATAAACGCTATAGTGGAGCCGTGTATGGCTTAATTACACTCTCCAGCAGAACTGCTCATACAAAGATGGTGCAACTAATTTAATGGGCAATCAAACATCCGAAATTTCCTTGTTCTTGCCCTTAAATAGCCACATGGAGCCTACTGGTTTATTGGCACATGTGGCATTTTATACAGTTGACGTGAGGAATTGTTCCCTTGCACTCATAGTGCTGGCGGGAAATGTTCCAAAAAGAGACTTAAAAGGTTCTTGGTTAAAACCGTTCCAGATTTATTTCTCGTTATAGCAACTCGAATTTGCCACTCGACATGTGTCAACAAAGCACTGTAATGGCTCCTGCATCTCTGTTTACTATACATTTTTTATACACGTCCATCCTATTCACGGCACATCCAAACCATCACCTATTCTGTGTTCCATCTCTTGTCTGGTTTGTATTTATTTACAAAATTTTCGTCCAGATTATTCTTCTACTCTTCTTCTCCTCCTCTTCCTCTTCATGTCATTTGACTACTCATAATTTACCTTCTCTGTCTCATCTCATCGTGAAATTCACTAAACAAAACTAGTGAGAAAAAAAAGGGATACAGATTTCCCCTTTCAGTCGAGCGGCTCTAAAATAGTGCAGAGCGGCTTAATAAAAAAAAAATTGTTTTTAGTCAGGTGTTGAATTTATATAAAGAAAGAGTTGAGAGCAGAGAGCTGGAGAGTTGTAGAGGGGTGAAGAACTGGGAACTGTGGAGATCAAGAATCTGGAGAATCAGAGAAAGAGAATTAGAGCATCACAGCATCAGAGAGTGAGAGGATCACAGTATCACATCTGATCAGTGTACCAGTAACATAACCATAATAGTCACAGTAACTTGTCAAGATGGCAGTAGATGATATCTATGGACTCAAAGGGATCAGTGATTCCTTAGTCTACATAGACGAAGACGTCACAGATTGGCAAAGAGATGAAGTGAATAATATGATACTGCAAGAATTAGCGAGGATGAACATCCAAGAGCCCCATTTGTCGTTGGAGAACCGGTTTCTTCCAAATGACAGAGACGATGTCGCGCTATTGAAAGAGATATATCTAAGAGAGGAGCAAGAAGAATTGGTACTAGACGACACGACTTTCAGTATCGGAGGAGTGGATATGAGTAAATACACAAATCTCACCACTGAAGAGAACGAGATCAACTATGAGAATTTATACCTGTCATTATCACACTCGATCTTGAGAAAGAGATCGTTGACCTTGGCCAGTGTGACTAACGATGTCAATAAGAACAAGTGGTTGATCACCAACGATAATTTAGCACAGTACAACCAGAGTCTTGAAGAGGAAGTGATGAAGAAGAGGAAAGCGGTAGACGAGATCAACGTTTCCAGAAAGAAACAACAGATGGATTTCAAACCTACCAACGATGTTTTGGAAACTAGTTGGCAAGACGCTGTTAAAGAATGTATTGATATCGGTGTTGAATGTGCTTCTTTAGAGTTGTCGAGGTAGTTTTCTAGTTGAAGTGTAACTGAAAAGTTCTGACAAAAAGGGGAAATTGTGCAGTTGCGCACTACTTTTACTCGAGCATCATCACCACTAGAGCAGTTTACTGTTTTTGATGGTGTTGCCCTATGAATGAACGATTCACTGCTAAGCTCTTGACTAGAGTAGCATAAGTGTACTCACTAGGTTATAAGTACTAGACTATTAACTATTTAGTAGTTGGTTGTTAGTACCTGTTGAATAGTGCATTATTGGTACATTATTGAATAGTGTATTACCAGTACACCGCTGAACAGTGCATTATTAGTACATTGTTGATGAGTGTCAGTACACTGTTGAATAGTGAAAACTAGCCATAGCTTACTGGTGTACTATTCCGTGTATCATTGACCATCATTAGGCAACACTGTCACTGAATCAGTACTACTTCACAATTCACACTACATAACGTTCTTGACTTCGCATTGGAATTTAAAAGGTGTACGGTTTATTGATTTAGCATTAGCATTTATGTATTTGAAATTATAGGTTCTTCGCTTCATATTATGTCACTTGTATTTGTAGTGGATCTGTGCTAGCTGGAGTAAATTAGTAATTTGCTCACTTTAAACACAGAACCCTTACACAGATACATTAGCAAGATCTCATAACTTAGGGGCTCCCTAGAAATTTTTTTAAAGCTCACCCACCGCTCACAGCTCACAGCTCACAGCTCACTGCACCACTCTTACATTCATTACTGTAATGATTATATTATGGACTCATATACTACACTTATTTATCCAAGACGTCGGCGTCGTATTTAGCTTTGAACCACAGAATGGAGTCGTCCTTGGTGACCTTGTGGGAGTTACCAACAACGTTCTTACATCTCTTTCTTCTGGCGACTCTGGCACCGGCTCTGTTCATAACAACGTAGAAGTCCATACCGTAGATACCGATTCCTGGGTCGTACTTGATACCCAAGTCGATGTGCTCGGCAATACCGAAACCAAAGTTACCGGTGGCAGAGAAGTTCTTGTTTCTCAATTGGTATTCCTTGACTTTCAAACCTCTTTCGATGATTTCTTCAGCCTTTGGACCTCTGACGGTGACGTGAACGGCAATCTTTTCGTTTCTTCTGATACCGAAAGATCTGACGGTGTATCTGGCCTTGGATTGGACTGGAGTTTGACCGGACAATTGTTCCAAGACTTTAGAGGCTCTGGTCAATCTGTCACCGGATTCACCGACACAGATGTTCAAGACCAATTTCTCGATGTGGAGATCTCTCATAGGATTAGAAGACTATCGTTTTTTTTCTGTTAGTACGTTCAACTTTGGAGTTATCATGGAGCTCTCCAGGTGTTATTGACTACATCAATATGAACATTTTTGACTTCTAACCAGATGGCACTGGTTGTTGAAGAAAACACATTCAAGATTAAGACAAACTAGACAAACGGTATTCAACTGGATATCTGCCATCTGTTTCTTCAACAGATGGTGTTTTCACACTGGGTCCGAGCTCCAATTATCAACATTTCTGCTTACCATTTTGGCTATTTGTTGTATGATCCTTTCGATATTGATATGAAGTTAAGAGTTGAAAAATTTGAAATAATTTTTTCAACTAATGGGAACGGGTCGTGTCGAGAGGGAGAAAAAATCTGAGTGGTCACAGGGCTTGGAACCCTAGCGGGAGGTGTGCGCGCGATTGGAGAAGTACAATTGTGGATGCTGCGCAGGAGTGGTGTAATGATGTACTTTGCCAAATATGGCTAAAATTCGTAGAAGTTACCACTAATTCAATCGTTAATTTATTAAATTTAACCATTTCAACACCATTCGGTTTGTCTTCACTTACTCTCAATCCCCACGTTCTCCGTTTTTGTAT
The DNA here is from genome assembly GCA_030569155.1 of Nakazawaea molendinolei. NCBI lineage: Eukaryota > Fungi > Ascomycota > Pichiomycetes > Alaninales > Pachysolenaceae > Nakazawaea > Nakazawaea molendinolei. The sequence goes on from JAJMKB010000007.1 coordinate 45,610, forward strand.
ACCAAATTTCATTATCAATTTATCTCAACACTGTACAAAATTCACCACTCTCCCAAAGCCCCAACCTGCCCCATTCAGCACAAATCTCCATAAATTCATAAACTGCTCATCTCGAAGAAAAGTCGTGCGCCCCATCCCAATTAAACTTCAAAAAAACTTAAAACAAAACGCCACTGATCTTTAATCTATACTAACCAACCTTAAAGATGAACACCATAGGACAACAATACAGCCATTCGAGTGTCAATGGCAGACATGAAGAGCTTGAGGCTATTCATTCAGAATTTTTCAATAAAGGAGTCCAATTGAGTCTTGCTCCAACCATCTCTTTACCCCCAATATCACAACCCACAGAGTTCCTCAGAGCCCATACCGATGACTCCAAAAACCCAGACTGTCTGATCAAGATCGCTCACGGTACCACAACGTTGGCATTCAGATTCCAAGGAGGTATCATCGTGGCTGTTGATTCGAGAGCCACTGCCGGTAATTGGATCGCTTCTCAGACGGTGAAGAAAGTAATTGAGATAAATCCGTTCTTATTGGGGACAATGGCCGGTGGTGCTGCCGATTGTCAGTATTGGGAGACCTGGTTGGGAACCCAGTGCCGTTTGCACGAATTGAAGGAAAAAGAGCGGATCTCGGTAGCCGCTGCCTCGAAGATCTTGAGTAATTTGGTGTACCAATACAAAGGAATGGGGCTTTCTATGGGTACCATGGTTTGTGGGTATACCAAGAAGGAAGGTCCAACCATATATTACGTCGACTCTGATGGAACCAGATTGAAAGGTGATTTGTTTTGTGTCGGATCGGGTCAGACTTTTGCCTATGGTGTATTGGACTCCAATTATAAATGGGATTTGACCGTTGAAGAGGCCTTGTATTTGGGTAAGAGATCGATTCTTGCCGCTGCTCATAGAGATGCCTATTCCGGTGGTTCTATCAATTTGTTCCACGTGACAGAACAAGGATGGGTGTTCCACGGTAATCATGACGTTGGACCCTTGTTCTGGGAGATTAAAGAGAAAGAGGGTAGTTTCAACAACGTTAAGGGGTAGTAGTTCAGTAGAGTGTACATGTTTGAATGCTGTAGCGCTAAGCGTGAATGTAAATTTGGTATTTGTAACTGTGGTGGTGTTGTAGTTGTTGCCTCCACTATGAGGTGTACTTCTTGTAACTTGAGTGTGATTGTAGATTATTTGTAAAGTGCAAGTATAAGCGAGATTTCACAGTGCTCTTGATTTGTATTATTGACTGTTTGCGAACCAATGAGCATTGAGTGTAAAGTGCTAACAGTAGTGCTAGTTATTCTATTATCACATCCCTTATTAAGTTAAGCATTTCTTTTAGTAGAGCACAGGTCTGTCATGACACTAAGCATAAATATACTGGTACAATCATTTTAAACGGTGCTAAGCATGTGTGGAATAATCATTTAACCTCCAGCCAGTACTGAACATCCTTCATGAGGAGTGTGTAGGATCTAAGTAGCATTTTCATATCATTTCACCATCTTACATTTTGCACAGTTCAACTAGTACAAGACATGCAGTGATCAGTTACCTATCTTTGGAATCTTCAATTGTTTATCATCATCATTACCTGTAAGATCTCTTTTCAAGCCACGATCCTCGTCTAAGAACCCATCCTCTGCCAACAACTTATCCAAATCCACCGGTTCATCGTTATCATCAGGTGTTCCTTGTCTTGAAAACGATTCTATCACTTTATCTATATCATCATCGTCCATGGTGACAGGTATCACAGGTTTAGGAACCTCTATCCTCTGATCACCAGGCTTCAACGGAGCTGCGTACGATGAAGGTTTCGATATCTTTGGAATACCATTGACAGGTGCATTGGACTTCCCCATAGCCAAAGTTGAAACGCTAGGCAGTAATGGAGACCCGGTAGGACGTGAAACATAAGGTGAAGGTTTCGAAAAAGGTGCCGGTTTCGGAGCTGGTGGTTTATTGGCCGGTACCGGCGCCAGTGGAACAGGTCTGGCCATCATTGGCGGTTTCGATAACTGCTGAGGCAGCGGGTTTGTTACATGTGGTGGTCTGAACTTATCGTTAATTGGCGGTTTGTTGGTGCCTGGTTGTGGTTGAGGATACGATCTCACCACAGGTTGTTGTTGTTGTGATGGTGGTGGTTGTGATTGTGGTTTAGGTGGAGGTGGAGTCGTCTTCTTTGGTGTAGTGTTGGTGGTGACACCTGGTTTCACTTTACCCTTTGTCACTTGGTACGTAGCAGCGTTCAACGCAGCCGTCAATATCTTGGTCAAATGTTGAGGGTCTCTATCTATCAACAAGACCAACGGGTTTTTTTCGGTGACAAGCATTCCATTACTCTTAGCAGCTTGATTCACCTGTGAAATTGTCATTGCCAAAGCCTGTGTGATGATCTGTGTTGTTGTCTTTTTGTCCAACCCTTTCCTATCTTTAGTCAACCTGGTCAATTCTTGTTGTAAGTAATTCAACAGCTTCATCGTGTCTCCGGATAACTTACTGCCTGCCAGTGGTGGAGGCGACTGTGAGGACAGTGATGGAGGCAGTGTTTTTGTAATGGTAGCAGGCATTTGTGATGATGATGACGATGGTGGTGGTGGAGTCTGTGTATTTGTTTTTGGACTCATCGATCTGTTGGCAGCTAATTGTGCCTGTATGTTTCTATCTTTATTATAGTTGTACTCCGAAGAAGTTGATAAAGGTGTTGTTGTACTTTGCACTGGTCTCTTGATCTCACTGGCTAACTGTGCAATACTCTTGCCTTGAGGTGGATATGGAGATCTGCTCATCAGAGGTGGAGTAGTGGTGGAGGTTTTCAAAGTGGATTGAGTGACAGGTTTGGAGACCATATTTAACGATCTCTGTTGTTGTGGAGTCATGATCACCGGTTTCTTCAACAAATTGTTGTTGTTGGCCAACTTCTCCTTCTCAGCAACGAACTCCTCGTCCAACCCCCAGAGCCATCCTTTACCCTCTTTACTAACTTTTTTGAAAGATTTGTTCAAAGACAAATTATGTCTAACAGAGGACTGCCAACCATCGGGACAGTAGTAATAGTATGGATACAAGTCTTGGATCCCTTTATATATCTCTGATAAAGACATCCCACGCTCGGTGGATCTTTCCTTGAGACATACCGCTATTAAATGTGAATATGAACATGATGGTTTGGTACGGTACTGTTCTGGGATCTCCTCTAGAGTGTACACTTTCTTTGGTTGTTTGACCTTCTTTGTAGGTTTCTCCTTAACAGGTTTCTTGGTAGTCTCTGTGATCGAATTCTCCCTTGACACCCTGTTAGGAGAGTTACTGGTGCTCGAAGTGGTATTATATAGACTTGATTTCAAATTGATGGCATCCGATGGGTTGATCTGCTTTCTAGCAGTCTTCTTGATACCTGAGTTCGGTGAAGGTAGCACAAAGTTGAAAGGAATCTCACCTATTTGGATCTTGGTATTGTTTTTCAAAGGTAAAGTGACTCCGGTCTCTACAAAAGTCTCATCGACGAAAGCACCATTTCTACCTAAGATGCTGAATTCGAACCTCTGGGTACCAAAGTTGTAGAAAATCTTCCCATGTTTCCTGGAAATGGCCTTTGTGGGTCCAAGATGGACATCGACAGAGTTATCCTGGTCATCGTCTATCTTACGACCCAATATCACTTGTAAAGTCTGTACGTAGAAGGTGAAGTTGGGGAAATCGAGTCTGGCATACAGAGAGATCCTCGAGAACCCATCGTCGTCGTCTTCAACTTCCTCTTTAGTCTCACTCTTCACAACTCTTTTCTCGAGCTTGGACTCCGGTAGCACTGCGGGTATCGATTCCCTCTTCACCTCATTCTTCACCGGTAAGATGTCCTGAGAGGTGTCGATTTTCACCTCTTTCCGCAAGGGTGTCTCTTCCACGACAGTGGTGTCATTGCTGAGCATGTTGAAAAGTGTCACGTCGAGAGCATTCTCAGAGACATCGTTGGTGGTGGTAGCGGCTCCGTTATTAGCTACACGTTCTTCTTTTGTGGTTAACAGGGTCAAATTAGGGCTATTCTGACCCGATGAAATGAGAGCGTTGATCTGTGAATCAGTGAGATCTGGTCGGTTCTCTTTAGAACTGATCCCGTCCATGTTTTCTGGTGAAAATTGGGGGTCGTTTTTTATACCAAGTTAATTAGTTGGAGTTCAACTCGATGCGTTGATTTGAAGTGTTATCGAGTCTGAATTTCGTATGTTACTGAACAAGGTATGCCATAGAATTTGATTCCAAAACACTTCAGGATTGTTTCGTGGCTATTTTGGTCCCTTTTATAGCGTTCTTCCAAGGTTAGTATGATGTGTTTACGGTACCTATTAATTGTTTTATAGTGCTTTATTGTAATGTACAGAAAAAGTGAATAATTTTTTTTTTTACATAGATAAAAAAAATTTTCAGATCTGGAGGTATCTCATGTTTAAGTATTAATACAGTCTGGAATTGAAGTGGGATATTATGGTGATCTGGAAACAGCACCGGGTGGTGATGATGTCAATCGGGGAAGTGACTGGTATAAAATGCTGATTTGTTGTGGTATTTTGCGGGAAGTAATAAGGTGTGTCTAAATGAATAATTGGGGGTTATGGTATCACATATTATGTGTCAAAGTGTCAAAATAATTTTGGATTTTCTGGTGACTGTTTTGTTTGATGTTTGGGTCTTGTGGATGAGCAGCGTTTGTAAATGGTGTAAATGGTGCTGATGGTGAGGAAATACAGGAACTGCTGAACCTGCTAAAATGCTTCAACTATGTGATAACTTTCTTCACCTGTCAAAGATAAATTAAGTCTCATAGCAGTATATTAATCGAGCAATCACTTTCTTCAAATTGAGATGTCTGTTATCTGCTCAGAGAGATATTGTGATAGTGTTGCTAATTTGCTAAAGCCTGATTTGAGTTGAGGGAATGGTGTCAAATGGTATAAAACAGCGAGAATTAACAAGTGTTCTTTCTTGAATCACTCGACACAATGTTTTGAAGATACTCTAGGCTAAAGTTTTAACTTTGTGACCAGCACAAAGTAAACTCTTGATCTTTCATCCCCAATTAGAGTACTTCACGACAGATTCATAACATCAGAAGATCAAATCTCTGAATAAGAATCTTGTTCAAGATCTCCAGAACGTCTGGGTTTTGTTGTAAAATCGCACTACTCTGAGAGTCGAGCACCTTGAATACTGAATTCTCCTTGATCAAATGGATTAATCTGGTAAGTCCCTGAGTCAAGAAACCTTCATATGGCTGTCTTCCTGTTGCCGCATGTAGTAGTATCAACCCCAGTGAATAGAGATCAGTACTGTAATTATGGTTGGACTTGTTTGATAAATTCAAGAGCTCAGGGGCTAAAAATTGAAGAGTTGTCTCGGGATTGTTAGAAACCTCTCCTTCGAATTTAGCAGATGAGAAATCACAGATTTTGAACGTCATGTCAGTGGTGTTGAGCAAAATGTTACAACTTTTCAAATCACAGTGTATCACGTGACACTCCTCAAGGTACTGGAGACCTTTGATCAACGAGTTGTAGAGAGAGAACCAATAATCGCCTATCACTAGGTCGGTGGTGAGCATATGGTCTGTTCTAGCAGTATTTAAAGCTGTATCAAGGTATGAATGGAGGTCGATCTCCATTTTCTCAAGTATGATTGAAAAAAGATCAGTGTCTTGTACTCCGTATAAGGTAACAATGCTTGGACTGTGCAATTTTGACAATATCAAAGCCTCTCTTTTCAATATCTTGCTCTTACGCGGATTTAAAGGTGTCTTTATCACTGTTAATTGACCGTTTAAGTTGCACTCGAACACTTTGGCATTACTACCATGGCCTAATTGTCGTCCTATTGCCACATCATCGACCTGATACTTTGCTAGAGCTAGCTCTTCTTGGATAGTTGTCTTGCACGGAGGCAAAGGCTCTTGAAACCGTTTATGAGTTGGTGTTATAGGTGTGGAGAGCTGGTTTTGGTTTTGCTCGTTTTTTTGCACGGGTGTCATAGGGAATGAACCCTGGTTTAACTCTGGGGTCGTTGGACTGATCATCTTGTCTACAATAAGCAGCAATTGGTCTACCTAATGGTCTTTCAATTTACTTTAACAGAGTGAAAATGACGATTTTTTTGGATTTTCTATTTATCGAGTACTTAAAAGGGCAAATTGATATGACGTGAACGACTAAAACTTGCATGCACCAAAAACGGTAAAAATTGATATGGCGTGAACGACCACAACGACTTCAAGCCGTTTAAGCATCGGAAACTTTGGTCAACAACTTACCGTTTGGCTTTTCGTCGGTGAACAAGTAGTTCCAGAAGAGTGGGATCTTGGAGAAGTCATCGGAAGCATCTTGGATACTCAAGGTGGAGTTGTCGGTCTTGATGTTACCGTTCTTGATGTTTTCAACCAAGATCTTGACGGCTTCTGGGAATTGGGCACCGAAGTCACCAACGATGAAACCTTGAACGGTCAACTTGTTGGTGATGATCTCGGAGTAGTTCAAGACTTTCATCAACTCTTTGTCGTTGTAACCTGAGATGGCACCACAGGCAATGACTCTACCGTAAGGCTTGATCAATTTCAAACAGGTGTCCAAGATTTGACCACCGACCAAGTCGAAGTAGCAGTCAACGTAGTCTTCACCCAGAGCTTCTTCCAAGAGATCCAGGAAGGCTGGGTTTCTGTAGTTGATGGCGATGTCAGCACCCAAGGTCTTGACAAACTCACATTTGTCATCAGAACCGGTGATGGCAATGATCTTAGAAGCCTTGAAGACATGCTTAGCAATTTGGATGGCCAGGGAACCAGTGGCACCACTAGCAGCAGAGATGATGATCGATTGACCTTCTTTGAATTGACCAATCTCTTTCAAACCAAAGTAAGCGGTCAAACCGGTCAAACCAATGATATCCAAGTACATGGTCAATGGCAAGACATTTGGGTCCTCGATCTTGTTCCAGATCAGAGCTGGAGAGATGACAGAGTAGTCGGACCAAGAGATCCAACCGGTAGCGTAATCACCGACTTTGTAACCGGAGACTTTGGAACCGACCAGGACAACTTTGACCAAACCGATCGATTTCATAACGTCACCTTCAAGAACTGGTGGGACGTACATTCTCTTTGGGTCGACACCTTTTTGGATCCAAGCTCTTTGAGTTGGGTCGTTGGACAAGTAGATGGTCTTGACCAACAATTTGTCCTCGTCCAATTTAGATGGGTCCAAAGAACCATTGTTCAACTTGAAAGTGGAGGTTGGGGATTGCAAGTCCAAATCAACAGCCTTGACTGGAGGGTTAGCAAGAGTGAAATATTTTTGTGCAATAGCCATTGTGTTCTGATTTTTATCAAAGTGATGTCAATTCAATCGATTAAATTTAGATCAATTTGTGATTTTTCACATTTCATAGATCAACGACATCTCCAATCCTTTAAATAGCAATTTCATCTTCCTTTGCTTAATAATAGGACTCTCTTCCTGAGCAGAATACGAGAAAATTCTCCAACAATCGCACAACAGGCCCGTAAAAAGAAAAAACTGCTTCTCCGATTCTAACCGAGGTTCCATTTTTTTTGGTTCTTTTCTGTTCTTTGGCTTCTATTTGCCCCATCTCCGCCTCATCTCATGTCCCTGGTTGGTCAATTCATGCCTCTCCTCCTACTCTCTGCACCTTTCCTTCTCCAACTCCAATTCTTCTAAATTACTTCTCCACCCCATCACATCTCCATCTCCGACAAACTTTAAATTCTTCTCCTCTCCATCTCCAAACCTTTTTCAATCTCTTCAGTCAATTTGGGGCACACCCTCCTTATACAGAATTTTGGCTATTTTTTTTTCCCTTTCTCTCTGGTCCGCCCGTGCGCACGCACTAGAGAAACTCTCTTAGAATTTCCTTGGTGCCCGAAGCGAGAGCCCTAGTTAGACGGGACTCCAAGTCGATCTGACGAGGCTCATTCTGTGGTAATTCTCCAATTCTGTTACGTAGCTCCATCTGCACTTCCGAATGCAAGCGCGAAAGTCTCCCCGTGAACTCCATCGGAATCACGAGGATCATCAATGCCACGATCCTCTTCATCTTCGTCAAGATCTCAACGGTTTCCTGTTTGGTCCAAACGTCTGCATCGACAGCCGTTGAGGGAAGGGTCGTGTACTGATACAAAACTATCCAATTTGTCATCATCAACTCCGACATGACATCATTTGACAAGAGTTCGATGACAATGTTGTAATTCTGCTGCTGATGGTGCTGAGCTGCTGTATATTTGAGATGACAGAGCACAATTCTCACTAGTAATTTGTTTTTAGTTGTAGAAAGATGGGTAAAATCGTAATTGACATCTGAGCTGATAATCTCTTCTTGAATCGGATCGTCGAGTCCAACACTGAGATCGAGGCAGAGCTCGTAGATCTCAAAGATGTCCACGTTCTCGTTCAATTCGAAAATACGATCGACAATTTCCATCACTGACATGCTCAAGATATCACTTGGTCTGATCACGGTGTTGGAGATCTTAAAATTGGTGAGAATCCGGAAACTGTCGAGTAAACTCTTCCATTTGGTATGTTCTTTCGTCTTGTTCAAAAGATTCAAATCTTTCATACAATCTTGTAAATGATGGGAGTTCAAATTGAAGTTTGAAGATAATTCAAAATTGTGCTCGACATCTTTCAACACCAACAGCTCCAATTCTTCTATCTGAAGCTTCTGCAACAACTTTTCGAGCACTTGAAACTTCTTGAACCTGAGCAATTTGTTAAACACTAGTAAATCAACCTCTTTCTTCGTTATAACGTTGAAGAACTCGGTTTTGCTCTGGAGCCAGCAGAGTGAATTGTACAATTCAACCATATCTTTGTCCACGCTTAAATCGATGAGTCTTCCTACGCTAGAGACCTGCTTCTCGTAATCATCTTTCAACTGAACGATCTCTTTGATGGAGATATCCAATTGGTATAACTTTTCTATCGATTTGATCAATTTTTGCAAGTATTTCAAAGCGTTCACCGATACTTTATCGAGTTGTTCAATTGACTCGATGACAAAGCTCTCTTCTTCGTCTAGCTTCACGTACTGCTCAAGGGTGAATAAAATCTGTTTCATGACAATGAAGATCCGTTCATGAACCACGGGACAGAGATAGAAACATGCCAAAAGAGTAGTTACAAAAGTATTGAATTGCGGGTCTTTCGAGAACAACGACAACCAGTGATCATCTTGAAAGACACTGAGAAATAAAAATTCGTAGTTTCTAACCAATTGGTCCCTTTCGTTAACCAAAAGATGGTTTTTGACGTGCTCCAAGAACCATTGGTTAAATAAATCCCAGTGTTTAGACACAAAATCAACACTCTTTGCCAATACATTCGAATCGGTGTTGAAATGAGCCAACACCAACTTCATGATATCGTAATTGGACAACTTGTACACCTGACCAGTTCTTATTTCCACCCCGGTGTTCACCAAAGGTTGAACAACTTCCTGGTACCATTCCTGAAACTCAGGCACCGACTCGAGCTGACTCTTGATCGACTGAGTCTCCTGTATAGAGATATCCAATTGGAAGAACCTCAATTTCACAAAACTGGCCAATGACAGCTCGTTAAACAGCATCTCCGCACATTTCAGGTCCACAAACGAACGGATCTTAGTCTCTTTCCCCAACTCTGGCCCTGTCTCCACACTCTCCAAGCTCTCATCATCTTCACCAGCCAATGGCTTCACGTCTCTGTTAAAAAACTGCAACACCGGCCCGAAGTCCAGCGATACCGGCATGAACACAAACATCAGCCTCACGGCATCTTCGCTGTACAACACATCAGCCAACTCTCCTCTGGCTATCTGCTCCACAGTATCCAAATAGCCCATTCTGGTAACTAAACACTTGGTGATGACTAGTGAAAAAAAGTCGTGAGAAAAATTCTAAATATATTTGTATCACCATCAGCTAAACCAGATGGGTAACATTGGTGAGTAAATGGCGACAAAAGGTGCACCAATTGGAGATCCAAAAGCTTTGAGAGTACTAACCATCTAGACAAATATCACCAGGTGGTGAAAAACCAGGACCAGAATATCACCTTCTACCTCCGACACAGAGTACGCTTGTTACAGCTACTTTCAGAGTTGAGACTGGGGAAGTTGGACGGCTTGGACCCTTTAAATGAGACCTTGGTGAACTTGGAGAAACGTAGGTTGGTGTTACGCCAGCATTTAGAAGATTTGGAGACCAACTATTCGCAGTATTTGGTGATAAAAGACGACGAATCTGTGAAACTACCTCTGCTAGAACTGCGATTGGCCAGAGTTGAGAACAAAGTTGGTGCTATAAACAGGTTTAAAGCTGACTTGGACTTGATCAACAAGTTGGTGAGTGATGAGTTCCAACAGGACTTTATAAAGATTTCGAAATCCAAGATCCAGGACCTTTTCAAGTTGGAAAACAGTGAAGAATATCTGTTGATCTTCCGTAAAGGTGAGTTGATCGACTCTAAACAGGAGTTGTATCGGTTCAACAAGATCGAGTTCGATAAGAACTTGAAAGAACTTAATGAGCTGTTAACAATGGAGAAACAAACATGTGATTCTTTGAAATTAAAGATCGAAAATGATCGTCAACTGTGGATAGAGAAACAGCGGGTTTTCACAGGTTTGACTATCTAACTGGCTACATTTCTGGCTGCTATAGAGTCTCCAGCTACTTTTTGTACTAATCAGCTTGCTCAGTAGCTCTCATCTGCAAATTTAGTTGCACCATTAGCTTTAGAAGTGTCTTTCTATTGAGACATAGCTATTCAGTCACATTTGCAGATCAAATCCCAGCTGATTAGCTGGATTTACTTACATACATACAGGTATCAGCATTGAAATTATCTAGCTTATCATAGAAAGCTGAAAAACTTTGTTATACAAACACAATGGTTCCACTGTGTCATAACAATCAGAACTTATCCGAGTGCAATGACAATCAGAACTTATACAACGACAAGTTGACATAAGCTTGCACAAAGTTCCTACACATTACTAAGTAGCTCCTCATATGTTTTACTAACTATATCTACAGATTACTAGCCCATACACCAGTACTCAGCTGCTTTAAATCACCAAATGCACTTAGCTTACTCTACTAAAGCTAATCAAATCAGCTATCTATCTACAAGTTCACCACTGAGCCATTTCAATCAGCTAAAATTGCACTTGGTCGCTTCGAGTCCCTCCCAATTCAACTGAGCTGCTTGATTCTATTCTCGATCAAAGCCTTGATAACAACAATATCTTTGTTCTTAGGTATCTTGACACCTGAAGCTCTGTATTCACGGATCTTTTCGAGAGCCAGTTGGAATCCCTCAAGGGAAGGCTCCTCTTCAAAGACAGCATAGTGTTCTGTGATGTCTCTGAGCTCAGAGATACCGTCTGTCTCTTGGTTGAATCTCGAGAAGAGGAGATCTCCTACAAATCTGATTCCCAAAATATAGTTGACGTCGATTTCCAAATCCAAGGAGATTTCGTCGCTTATTCCGAAGAAGGCAAACTGAAGTCTCTCCAACTTCTCTCTCCACTCTTCTGTCTCCACGTTTTCACTCTGCAAGAATTCTTCTTTGAACTCGTCGAGGTATTGGTCTCTGTTGGCTTTGAAATGCTCTTGCAGTTTCTCTTGAGCTTGCAATCTTTCTTGCAAGACAAAACGGATTCTCCACATGGTCTCTCTCAACTTGGAACTCTGTTGTTCGTACAACTCTGCTCCGGAGATACTTATCGTCTCCATGATCTTGTACTCTCTGGCTAAAACGTTACGCTCTTTCAACACCACATACCAAAGAGCATGCAAATCTTCGAACGATTTTCTACGCAATTCGGCAATGGTCCAATGTCTCCCACTGCTCTGGATCTCTTCAGTAGATCTCAAAAGTTTCTTGTTGGAGAAGAATTGGTATAACGGATGGGACTCGTTGGTTTTCAAGTTTTCAATAGTTGGAATGATCGGTCTTCTCAACTTGATATTTGTCGGGAGTCTCTGTCTAGCTCCTAATACGGCCGAGGTGTGCATCCGGGCCACCTGTGTGCCGACTTTATGGGCCAAGTTAGAATAACTCATCTTCTAATTACGTTCTTCAAAGGGCTTATTGGTGATCGAAGTGTGCACTTGAATTGAAAAATTTTATGGAAACTGGGGCGGTAATTCACCTGGGGCTGTCCAGTTTTTTTTTTCTCAATTTTAAGACATCAAAAAGGGGCTGTCTGAGACCGACCAGATGATCTGGAGAATTGGAAGTACTGTACAAGCCAGGAGGGGGCTTGGAATCTGAGCAATAAGCTGTGGCTACTGAGGAAGTTTGGCAAAGTTTAATTGATACTCAATTTCTGGAGAAGTTGTTATCGAAATTTGGAGAAGTAAAGAAAGCTATCCGGAGAAGTTAGAAGTGGGAACTGGAGAAGTTGAAACTTTAAAAGTGGAGAACTTAAAAAGGGGAATCGAAGAAGCGATAAAAGAATTCGAGGAAGTCGCAAGCGAAAAGTGGGGTAGTTAGATAAGCCACAAGTTGTGTCAACTCTGCAGTCTGTCGGGTTTCGGTTGAATTAGAAAGGTTCATACTCTTGAAAGAGTAGGGAGAAGTTAATCATCACTTAATGTTTCGCAATTTAGTGAGGCTCTTCAGCCAAAGTGCTGTTATAAGCCAAAAACTCAAACTTCCTCCTAAGCACAAGATGCCTCCAAGACCCAAGATAGTGGAGGAGGAGATCGAGGAGAAGTTTATCAAAGGTGGGAGTGGTAAAGGTGGACAAAAGATCAATAAAACTAATAGTAAAGTGCAACTATTTCATATACCCACAGGTTTGGTGGTGACCTCACAGGCCACGAGATCTCGAGAACAGAACAGAAAGATAGCTAGAGAGATTTTGGCATTAAAACTACAAGATTTAGCACAGCCAGAGACATCACGAAGTAACATTTTGAGGTTGAAGAAACAGGTTCAAAAACAGAGACGAGAGAAGAAGGCCAAAAAGAAGTATTCAAACGCTGAGAAGAGCCCGGAGGTTGACGAAGAGGAGCAGGAGTTTATAAGGAAGATGATTGAACAGAATAAATAATTAGAGGAAAGAGGTTTCCTAGAAGGTGAGTGAAGATCTTATAAGTAAATAGCCGCTAAGAAAATTCACAAGCCATTAGCATTCACAAGCCACTACATCTCACCAGCCACTGGCAGCTGCAAGTCACTGGTACTCATCAGCCACCTAATCCACCAGCCACAGGCAATCGAATAATCATCAGTAGCATCTCATCTCTAATATCTATGTGAGTGCTATTAAGAGCTGTTAATTTTAACAAAAGATTAATTTAACTGATCTAACACAAGTGATGCCGTTACAAGCGAACTTGTAAAAAGACTTTCACTTTATAAATAATTAGCAGAGCCTCTACCTGATTAAATGAAATAGTTGTCGTTTCTGTGAACAATCGTAATTCTTGAACACTCATCGTTTAATCCGCCTCTTTATCTCTAGCCATCAGTAGAACACAGTCTTGTACTTTATATCGCTTTAAATCACAAGCTGCTTCACGAACTGAAATTCAAACCTATATTTAATCAAACAGAATCATGAATCCATTTGATATGAGTAGGAGTGATTCTACAACAACCGCCAACGATTCTAGCACCGTTAGCCACCCATTGCTTGGTTAAAAACACTAATAAGTCGTGGAAATTCTCCGGATCGATCTTATTTCTTTGCAGGTATTGTACAAGCAATGGGTCAGGTGTATGACGTCTAACAGATTTGTCATAGATCTCACCTTTGTTAGGGTACACGACCAATGGAATTTTCAACTTGTTGAAGCTGTTCAAATAAGCCATAGTATCTGCACTGAAGAAAAGAGGGCTGCAATTGGTACCAATGGCGATAATCTGGTCTCTTTTAGCTTCAGGTAACCCATTGATATACTCCATGATCTCTTTCAAATCGGTGCCATCCAGTAAAGTCTGAGGACTCTTCAAAGAGAGAGAAACGGTATACAAAGCGTCGTTTTTGAACTCATGGATCAAATCTACAAGTAATTTCAACTCCTGGAAATTAGGAATAGTCTCCAACATGTTGAAATCGACTCTAGCATCGTTCAACAACACTTCGAGTCTCAAACGGTGGAAGTCTCTGATCAGACTGTCAAAATTGGCAGAAATCGAAGGATAAAACCCCGTGTACTCAGATCTGTCAGCCACATACGCCCCAAAAGGTCCAATTGAACCAGCCACCAAAGGCCTGATACGCTCAGAGGATTCGTTGGCGGCCCAGAAATCGTTTCTGGCACGATCACCAATATCGATACAATCGACAAAGACCTGGCGGACCTGTTCATCGTTTTGTAAACCTAACCGCTCAGCATTCTCTTTCAACCCCAGTTCGGAGGTTTGATAGGTGGCAATTGTCACCACATCGGCACCGTTATTCAAGAAATCGGTGTGAATCCTATAGATCTCCTGAGGGTACTTGAACACCAGAATGGTGGACCACAAAGCGTCGTTCATATCATCATCAAAGCCTGTATCCTCTAATTGAGCTCCAAGACCTCCATCCAATACAAGAGGCTTGTTCTTTGCATCTTTTAAATACCCTTTGATATCAAATGTCATTTTTTACTTTTGATGTATAAATAGTTAGTCAATTTTTCAGTGTCAAAAAAAAGAAGGATGTCGAGCGTGGTCACGTGATATATGCTTCTGTGACACTGTGGTGGTACCTGTGACCTGTGTCACTGTCACAAGAAGTGTCGTGGCACAGACACCATCCGTCAATTAAATGTGTGAAAGTTTGAAAGCCACTTCACTGTTCACCTTCTCCTTTTTCCTCTATTCCACATTTCTGCTTCTCATCTCAGCCACCAACAATCTCTTACTCTCCAAATATGTTCAAGTTCCATGTCAAACTAACCAGACACTGTTGTGTCATACAACCTAATCAACTTCTCACCACCACCATCTTCAAAAGCATACCCTTTAAACTTCTTCAACCTTCTCATTTGCCTCATCCGCCTAATCTTTTTATGGAATGAGATCAATCTCGGATTGTGGTCACTTATGTTGTATTTCTGCACTTCTTGCACAAAATGATAACTCTGTGGATTATACATCCTCTTGTAATACTTCCAAAGGAAGTCTCTCATAAGACAAAGTATAGGTAACACAAAGATTAATGCCCAAAAAGTTAACGATGGATAAAGATGAGGTAACACACCTCTATACTCTTCACTGACGTTAACTTTTGGTGCAATGCTGGCATAAATTGGGAAGAAAACAATCCAGAAGGCAAATGACCCTGGAATTGCAATCAACGTGAACTTTGTCCAGAGATTAGATATCAACAGAGCCTTTCCGAGAGCGGTCAACGTACACAGTGTAAATACTGCAGTACCAAACACCCAGTGATCGGCAACAAGGCCATTACCCAACTCATTACCAAATCTATAGATGAAGAGTGAGCCGACAAATATTATACCAGAGTGGTAGAACCCATTGATGATCCATGACCAGAAAATGGAGGTGTTGAAGAAAACAGATCTTTGACCCAACTTGTACAATTGTGGATACTTGTCCAAAAATCTGGCACTGATAAATTGGTCAAAGACACCAAGCACGAAGGGAGGTAACACAGTAAAGAGCACATTGTAAAACGTCAAAGTCCAGGACTCCATGATCGATTGTCCACTGAAACAGTTGGCAAATACATACCAGAACTGGGTCATGTACAAAGTAATGTTCTTGTAGAACGAGTACAAAATAGCCTGACTGATTCTCTGATACGACCATGACCCATGTACCAACAACAATTTCTTCAAGAATTCAAATTGTCCGATTGCAAAATCCGCACTACGTGCTGCTTGCATACCTTCCATACCACTGATACCAACACCAACGTGCAGCAGTTGGATCATGGAAACATCGTTAGCACCATCACCGATGGCCAACAACAACGATTTGGTCTTTCTCTTTACCAATTTGACCACCAAGGCTTTTTGTAATGGAGAGACTCTGCAACAGATAACACTCTTACACAACATGGCGATTTCCAAGAAGTAATCCTCCAAGTCTGACTCAAGAGCGAAACCCAAAGATCTTCCATCGATGATCAACAGTAATGAGTTTCTCTCCTCTGTGGTCAATTCGACATCACGAAGAGCGTCCAATTTAGAGATCAAATTCTCTCTAGTCTCTTCTCTTGTCTCCTCGTTAACTATCAACAAGTTCATATCTTCACTCAACAATTTACAACTCATACCAATGTTGATAGCGGTTTCTTGCTTGTCACCAGTCAAGACCCAGATCTTGATTCCGGCTTCTTGTAAAGTATGAATAGTCTCTGGAACACCGTCCTGCAATTTATCTTCAATAGCTGTAGCGCCCAACAAGAACAAATTCTTCTCAATCAACTCTGCCAGTTTGTCCATCTCATCCAGTCTATTGCCCAAAGAGGTGGACAGTTTTTGATAGATACTGATCCAAGACTGATACTCGTCTTCAGGGATGATTCTAGTGGCTATGCATAAAGTTCTCAATCCTTCGGCAGCAAACTGTTCAAGATGTTGTAAAGTAGCATCTACAAATGGGTTATCCTCGTGAAGTCTTTCCATGATGACGGTATCAGCTCCTTTGGTGTACAATCTGATAGCACCATCTGGGCATCTGAAGATCAGAGACATTCTCTTTCTTGTGGAGTTGAACTCACAGACGTTCAATAGCTCATAGTTTGATTTGTTATCGTCAACCTCTATTGTCACTGTGGATGGAGTTCTACTGAAAAATTTGTACCCCAAGGTTCTTGCCCCATCGACCAAGGCACCTTCATCAGGAGAAGCCGCTTGGTATTTGATAAAACCGTCACTTTGGACCTCTGGAATAACGGTATGACATGTGGAAAGCAAGGTCAAGAATTCATCAATTATAGGACCGTCTTCTTCGTTCTGCAAATTTTCGAATAATTCCTGGAAAGAATGGAATCCAATCTCTATTCCATCGTTATTTAAAACAGCTTTGGAATCTTCCGGGATTTTCTCGATATAACATTTACCACCGATTGTACAACTTTTGAACTCCATAATATTTCTAGTTAATGTACCCGTTTTGTCACTGAAAATGTATTCAATTTGACCCAATTCTTCTATAATGGAAGAAGATCTGACAGTGGTAGGTGTGTCGGTTTCCTCGTGGTAAAGATCCAAATCTGAAGCTATCATATACCCTTGATAGACCTTGATAATTTCCAAAGTGACAAATAACGAGATTGGGACCAAATTGGAAAACAAGATCCAGTAGGTCAAGATATCTTTGAAGAACAAACCGGCTCTATTTCTCCCGGCAAGATGCAAATAACCCAAATGATCTCTGTCAATGGTGATCTTCAGAACATTACCTATCGATGAGATCAATGCTAGCACTATTAAGATGGTGAACAAAAACACGATTTGAAGGTTGATGATCTTTTCGACTGCGGTTTTCTTAATTGGAGCAGCACTGGCATTTCTCATCAACTTGGTCTCGTGACCAGTGAAAATCACGACCCCGTTGATGTATCCTGTATTTCTCAAAGTTGCACCTCTCAAGATCATTTGCTCAGGGTTTAAAGGTATTTCCTGGCCGTTCATCTGGAAAGTACCTTCGTAAGTATATAGAGAAGAGTTTGGTTGTTCACTCAAGATTTTCCCTTGGACTTTGGCCAAATCATAACTCTCCATGATTCTACTTGTCTCTTTATTCGACTGCTTGATCTTGAGGTTAGTTTCACCATCCAAATTAGCGGTTTCGATGTAACACAAACCTTCAGGTTCCGAAGAACTCAACAAGATCAAATCCGCTGGTATGGCCTCCTCGTTCCTCACTTTTACGATATCACCAACTTTTATTTTACTCCATTTTGTCGACACAAACTCTCCCTGTTTGAGTACATCTGTCTTGGACCTGTAGTTGAGATCGTTGTCGGCCATCGATCTTCTGAAATCTTCAATTACCTCTTTGATCATCGACACGATCAACACCACCGAAAGAGTTCCTATCGTGGTATATCTATTCGTTGGAGTGACACTTGGCACTTGTTGGATGATCGAGGTGAATAAGAAGAACAAGTTGGCGTATTTGCTGAACTGTTCTAAGAAGAACTTCGGTATGAACGTAGCCACGTTATACTTGGTGGTACTGATATAATTACTCTTGTATTTGAATTGATCATTTGAAACCGAATCATTCACGTGTATTATCCTTGGCTGAGAGAGATCGATGTTCTCTTTCCTCTTGAGAAGCTTATTGAAAAGCCTTCTGATATCGTATTTGTTCTGCTGGTCGTATGGTAAGTCAGGAGCTGGAGGAGCCAAGCTGTCTTTTATAATGAAATTCGAGTCCAAACTTTGTACATCATCGTCATCGTCATCGATCTGGTACCTGTTTTCATCTCCAAAAGGATTCAAGTCGTTCAATTGATACCTATTCGTAGGCTCATCGTCGTCCTCTATTAATATCATGTCATCGTCAAAAGGGTTCAAGTCGAACCGATTACCCCCATTTTGATGTTCATTCTGTGTTGGATTGTCCGATAAAAGATCCAAGTCAAATAACGTGTTGTTATTCACGTATGGATTGTTAGACGCCATCCTTTCACGGTCCTAACAGCAGGTCTTTTATAGCTCATATTTTGAATGCGTAAAAAAACGTTTTTATTTCAACACTGAGCAATTTACGAAATTTAGCCCCCTTTTTGGGTGTTGTAAGTGAAGTGTGATGCTGATCTTTGATTGGATAATTAACTGTCTAGGAGTAGTATTTGGGCATTGTGATTCTGTTCTTGATGTTCAAAAAGTTACTTTATACAGTTTTCGAACTTGTCAACAAAGACATTTATATCAAATATATAAAAAAAGAGCATTAGCAGGAAGCTACGAGAGTTTAGTAAGATCATCGTTCACATTCTCATTGAATGTCAATGAAAATCGCTAGCCAGACCTTGATAACAGGAAGTTATAATGACAAGCTGATATTCAGTTCAAGCTGACTATCAGTAGTGTATTAATATGAACATGATATATGCAATTATTCAGACAAAAAGTCTGAATCATCTAAGTCGATGAAATTGGAGTAATTCTTTGGCCTCTTGGAAACGTACTCATCCACTCCTTGTGGACTCTCTCTCTTGTTATCTATTTCCACGTCATCGACACTCACAAGACTCGTGTAAAACTCTATAACTCTAGGATGTGCCATAATCTTCATCGGGTTGAAATTGAGGATCTGCAACCCATCTCTCGATACGGCTCTACTCAATGCGACATACGCCTGGCCTTTCTCGAAGATTCTTTGCAAGTTCACTTTGACCTTGGACAAAGTTTGACCTTGAGATTTGTGTATCGATAATGCCCATGCCAAAATCAACGGTAATTGTTGTCTCGAGGCTATTGGAACATGTTCGTTGAGTGGATCTTCCACTTCAAATTTTTCAGCTTCAACGAGAACATCTCGTGTGTTACCATCAGTCAATTTAAATCTGACCAAGGGCAATCTTCTACCTTTTGAAGCTTGATGAAGCGTGTTGATCAAAGACTTCTTGTGTTCGATATCCAGCATTTGTAGCTCGTTCTCCTTGTCCACTTTCAAATATTTATAAAAATCAAAGATTGAATCATCCAACTGTGCTGACTTCTCCTCATTCAAATATCTACTCTCTAAATCGGATTTGGGTAACGATTTGAGTTTCTTCTCCAACTCAGCTTCATCTATCTCTTCATTTTCGATCAGTCTGTTGTAAAACATGTAGGTGTCAGGGTCGATAAAATCGATGACTCTCCCCAACGAACCATTCACCAATGTTTCATCGATGTTTTTGATCATCATCACTTGTGCACCTTTCTTCAATTGTAATACCTTAGGAGCTAGGAAATTGTTCAACAATTTCTGTAATGTCACATCATCATCAATAGTTCCTGAATCAGATGAATTGAATTGCACTATTGGTTCATTGATCTTTCTCAATCTGTCGTTGTTGGCCAGATCGACCTCGTATCTGGTTGGAAAAAGCTCAGTAGCATCGATCTCGTCATCTGTAGGTAATGGTCGACTCAATTTACTGAATTCATAAGCAGATTCTTCAGTGATGACACCTGCCCTGATATCGTTCAACATGTCGATGAATTTGGCGTCGCCTTGTTGACGGAACACTTTTTGTAAAATGATAGTGATCTTTACAGCTTCTTTCCATGATTTGGATTCGAATGCAAATTGTAATGCTTTATCTTTCGCCACAGGAGGTAATTGATAAAAATCTCCGCACACGATCAATTGTATACCACCAAATGGTTTGTCACTCTTACGTAAATTTTTACCAATCTCGTTCAACTTATCCAACAATTCACCATCGATCATACTGATCTCATCGATGATCAAAGCTTTAAGACTCTTCCATTTCTTGAAATTCTTCTTCGACTTCTTAATTCTCTTCACAAGACTTTTAACATCTCCGTTACCGAGACCTATCCCGGTGAAAGAGTGCAAAGTAGATCCACCAATATTACACAGCGCCAAACCTGTTGAAGCAGTGACACCTACAAGATCAAACCCATGTTGTCTTCTCAAAGTTTTAATCAAGCTTCGAAGAAGCACAGATTTACCAGTACCTGCGGACCCTGTATAAAAGAGACTTTGACCTTGTTTCAGGATCTCAATAACTTTCAACTGTTCTTCACTCAAGATGACAGGCTTCACATTCTTCTCTAAATTCTTGGTAGTCGTGAAGGAGTCATTGGTGATATCCATATTTATTTGTGGTACCTGAGTCATCAATTCAATTGTACTGTTCCTAATTCTTGCCGAAGCCCTCAGAGATGTCGTGATATTTCGTTTCTGAATCATATTTTTAGCTATCTCTGACGACTTAGTCAACTGCACTAGATCTGGACTCGGTATACTGCTTTCATCAGGCGGCGACGATGGTATTACCGGCGTTTTGGCCGTTCTATTCTGTACAGGCTGAGATGATCTATTTTCCACTTTGAACCAGGTCTCGTGACGATGCCACACAGGCGATGTATCTATAGTGGAATTAGTCAATTTACTCGACTGTTTCACAAGCTTTGGCTTTTCCAATTGGTTGATCATCGAGGAGGTGAGAACAAAGGAGTCATCCTTGTTGAAGTCAATATCCTTTAAAGGAAGGTCATCTATCAAATCTGAATTTTTCAACTTTCTTGGTGTAGTCAACATGATCAACTCGTCATCGTCGATACCTTTGAAATCTTCTTTCTTACTGCCACTCCCATTCTCCCAAAAGACATCGTCAAACGAATCATCCACCAGGAACAATTCCTCTAGTTCTTTCAAACTCTCGTTCCTTTCCTTCTTTAATGTCTGAGACATTATCGAAACCGATCTAATTCTATTGAGTGTCTTTGTTGGGGTATATAAGATGCTTCTACGAACCAAAAACATATACAAATCTCAATCCTGAGACGACTCCCAAAGCCAAAGTTGATCAACACAATTATACGCGTGCTATCGCTATATATTTCACTTTCTCATGTGTGTATAACTGTATGTTTTTTCTGTTTTGACTCAAAGGTCGTGTATTGGAGACACAAAAAATGTCAAAATAATCTGTACAAGACAAAAAATTAACCAAATTAACTTCACGGACAAGCGCCGTGGCGCAGTGGAAGCGCGCAGGGCTCATAACCCTGATGTCCCTGGATCGAAACCAGGCGGCGCTATATTTTTTTTTCTTTCCAGATCAGGCGCCAGATTTGAAGGTTTGAGATGAGTAGTTACAGATCTGAAATTATAAAAGTTGGAAATCGAATTTTTAATCATAGGATGAAAAGAACCGGGAAACTAACAAGCATACAAGTATACAACAAGAATTGAAAAATGAACTATAAAAAAGCCGTTTAATTGAGTAAATTTGAAATGGAGCTCTTGCGATTTTTGTTATCTTTAATACTTAGCAAGACCTCAGACAGTTCGTCATCTTTGAAATGTTTCGGTGTTTGCAGCTCTTCAGAAGTTAGAAGTGGGTTTGCTGTAGTGACAAAAGTCTTTTTTTTGGTCGATATCAGAGGTAATGGCAATTGGAATGTTGAACTTGAAATAGTGGACGATGACGATGAGGAAGATGGAGATCTCGATGCGTTTTGTGAATTTTTATATTTGAAGACATTGTTGTTGTCACTATAGGAGGTTACTAAAGGTGACGGAAGTTGCGAAACTGACTGGGAATTGGGAAAGGAACTCGAATTTGTTTCGGATTGAGATGGTAATTCCTGATCGACAGGAGTGTTGATCTGTGGTTTGAGCTCCGAATTTATTTGAGAATACGATAACGGTCTCAAATCGTTTGCGATAAGATCTTTGAATAATTTGTTAAAATCGTACTCGCTATCGATATCTCTAATTTGGTCCAAATCTAATTCGAATTCGGTGAAGATAAAATCTGTATTTTGAGCCCAATCTGGATTGTATTTGGAGGTGATCTCATCTCTTTGGAGTTGAATTATATGGTGGAGATATGATATGTACTCAACAGTTGATTGAAGAATGGTCAACTTATGCATTTGGCCTTGAGATTCCCAATCACCCCCCAGAGCTGAGGAGATAGAACTGTTTCTACGAGTAGATGAAATTTGTTGTTGTTGTGAAGACAAGTTTGGAGATGACACTGGAGTTGGTTGAGTTAAAGATTGTAAAATTGAAGTACGACACAGAGGAACCAAATATTTCAAAGCTTCAAATTCTCTGTTCATCTTGATACGCCTCTTTTTCTCGATTATAGAGTGAGCCAGTTTCAACTCTTTACGTTTCCTGGCCAGTTCCTCAGAGTCAAAGGATTGACATGACTTTCTTCTCTTTCTAGAGGGCAATGGGGCCACTTCCAGTTTTGAGGCCATCAAGTCACACTCTTCCAAGTTTGAAGTTGTCAAGATATTCGAGTTCAAATTTTGTGATGAACTACCTTTCATCTGGATGATGGTGGGTTTAAAAACAGGTGGTGGTGGGATCTCAGTCATCTCTCTTCAATATGTTTAAATACAATTCTATCAACAATTTACCTCCAGATATATCGTTTATTTAACTAATCCTGGCCCTGACTTCTCCCTAATTTATTATATACTCCACCGACCCAGAAACTCTAATCCACGTGCAGAAGAAAATAAAGTTTCCGTTCTAGCTCAATTTGGTAAATAAGCGTGTGAGCTGCACCATGCACGTGGTAACGTGGGCAGTTCCGAGGGCAGTTCCGAGGGTACAAACGCATACTTAGTGCATAGTGGGCACGTGACCCGTGGCCCGTGTCACGTTTCGTCAAACGTGGTTAGTATAAAAATGGCACTATAAATTGATCAACGTGCAGTCGTGTGATATTGACTAAAGTTTAATTGATAGATTAGAGTTTGTTCAGAGGCACATGCCCCGAATTCAATCTCTATAACTATCCTTGATGGAGAGCCTTCTTTGCTCTTGCACGAAGTTGTGCTGCTTGCATTCGAGTACGTTGCTGGACAACGCTACATCGCCCGCCGATTTACACTTCCTTATTCGTTGCCCTAACTGGTGTTCTGAGCCTCATCCCACCACCAATCAAACTCGTAGGCCAATAAAGTTACTAAAACATGCGCAACTATGCATTCTTCTGCAATCTCCAAAGATAAGTGGACCAAAATAGATTGGACTGCTGAGAATATGCCCCTTCTATTCCCAGAAGATGGCCTGAAAGAACCGCATTTGTAATCTTTAATTGTTAAAATATTATTTACACTATCTTGGATTCGAATAAATCAGATGAGCAAAGGCCAAGGTCAGCTTGATGGATAAAACTACATGGATCTCTTGTAAGCTTAACGTTATCACCAGTACTGTGCATTGAATTGCTTAACGGAATAGAACTGTTCTACAAAGTCATATCGGTCTAAACAACTATAAACTCCTCAATTTGAATTACGAATCTCTAATTACATCAGCTTGAAATTTCAGGACAATACAATAGATCGGTTGTCAAAATAAGAATACCTGGGGAAGATCATCGATCCTCACCAAGACACCATCGCCATCACTACATGTTTTCTACTCAAAATTGAAAAAGTGTTATTGATTGAATCCTTTTACTGATATTCAATCTATCCCTTTCACCAATCACCTTCAAGCTATCACCATTTCCGTCACATATCAAGGCTCCAAACACCTCACCAAACCATCATTTCCATCTGTTTGCTTCCGCACAGAGATATTGGTTCCCTTTTAATCATCACTAACATCGTAACATCAGTTACCTCCCCTTTATTCCTATGTCCAAATAAGCGCACGAACTACAACCAGAGTAGCCCCAACGAAGACATACCTATACACTGAACAACACACGCTACACCACACTAAAAGAGTCACACTACACAGATCGCCATGCAACACGAAGACACAGCCACCACATACGCCCTTATTTTAGTCACTATGGCTTTAAATAGCAGCCCCAACTAAGCTCTCTCACCCCCTGCTCTCCTTCAAATAAAGTTGCAACGCAGCGGGAAACGAACACAGCCCCGGATTACTACAAACGGCAATAGTTCGATTTTTCACCGTCAAAGTGCGGAAACCAACAGCCCCAGTCTGATCGTTCCCAAACGACAATCCAACAGCCCCAGTTTTCGAAAAAAAATCCATAGCATCCGGGTAACTTTTCAGATCCTAAAAGACGTGTGCATACGACACAAAACTACCCAATTGAGTCACCAGAAAAAGAAATTCAAGGACAGAAGATCGATTTTTCAGCCCATTCGACAAGTTTCAATTTAAAGCTATTTGAACAAGAGATTCTTTCATTTGTTATAAGAAGTGTCACCATTCTTTTCGACCGTGCGATCAACAGCTTTCCAAAGACCAAAACTTGTCAGCCTGACATCGTTTAGAACTTGAATTACAAAAGTCGTGCGAATCCAAATTCCCCTTTCAGTCAACCACAAATTCGGAAGAAATTCATTTTTTCTTTTCTGCCCATTTAATTCAGTTTCGCCATCAATTTCACAAGGGTTTCTAATAATTTGAATCTTGTAATTGCCATCATCGATCACTGGATATCGGGAAAGCATCACAATAGATACGCCATATTAGTCGTTAGAGTATTTGAACCAAATTGTGTGACTTGAATACTCGTTTAATTTGTCCTTGATTTGCGGTAACTTGGCTAACACACTGACAAATACATCCGTGGTATTTAGAAATCATGAACAACACCTCTTCAGGATCGTTTTTCCATAATCAGACCTCGAATTCTTCCACTCTGGCCATGTCGATACCCAACTCGTCCAACCATCATCAGCTCCACCATCTCGACCTGGGCTCGAACAACTCAACTGCTCCACAACCAATAGATATAACTTATCAGAGGAACAGCTCGTTATACCAGAACCCAAGGCTAAGAAGGGAAAGTATAGCACATAGTCAAGGGATGGGCGGGATCTCTTTCGGATCCGTCACGATAGGATCCTGGTTGAAAGATGAGGTGATGTTGCTCAACAACTATCATAATATACAACAACAGCAACAACAGTCGTCTGTCAACTTGAATCATAACCATCATCTCGGTAATAATTTCCATCAAAATCAGATGATGTCCCATTCTCCAGCTATCAACTCGAGCTCTCTGTATTTGCTGAACCTCGAACTGGACTATTGCAAAGATTATTCCTGTTGTGGCCAACTCTTGCCCACCTTGCACGACTTACTTAGACACTACGAAGAAATGCATATACAGCCATCTCCACCTTTAGAAACACCCAGAGTTAGACTGATCAACAACACCATGGATACAGTCTCCACCAACGATGTATTCTTACTGCAAAACAACCAATACAACAACCAAAATAATAACGCTCATCAACAGCAAAACCAACAACAACATCTGCATAATAACCAACAACAACAACATCAACAACAACAACAACAACAAAACTTTTCCAATTTCAACAACTTCCAATTGTCCAATCCTACAAATACAGATTTCAACTTTGGTACCACCACCAGTTTGAACCTTCAACAGCAACAACAAGCCATTACGCCTCAACAACTGAGATCGGAGTTGGACTCTGATAGGATCGATTCTCCTCAGTTGCAATTACAACAACAACAACTGCATATACAACAACAATTACAAGTACAACAGCAACAGCAGCAGCATCATCAACAGATGCAGGCACAACAGCAACAACAACAGCAGCAACAACAGCTTTTAATGAAACAGAATAACATGAAATCCGAACTCCAATCGCCTATTGACGATCGTCAACAGTTCGACATGGACGAAGATATGGATGAAGATAACAATAATGAGATGTATATAGATGATCCGGCAAGACATTTGTACGTTCTTGAACAAGGAGAGAATCGTCCATACAAATGTCCCGTTATTGGTTGTGATAAGACTTATAAGAATCAAAATGGGTTAAAATATCATCGTTCTCATGGTCATCAGAATCAATTGTTACAACAGAATCCCGATGGTAGTTTCAGTATCATCGATCCAGATGGACTCAGCGAGAAGGACAAACCTTATGCTTGTAACGTTTGTGGGAAGAGATATAAGAATTTGAACGGGTTGAAGTATCATAGAGCTCATTCGACGCATTGAGTTTTGGTAATAGATGAGTATTTGCTATGAAGAGATTTTATTTATTGTTACGGATAGCAGTGAGTGATTGTTAGGGTGTATGGTGGGTAGTGTTTGAGTGAAAAAGTGTTGAAGAGATCACGAGATTTGGTATTTAAAGGTGTGGTTGTTGTTCGTTTCAATGAGTATCACGACCTAGTGACGAGAGCTGAGCCTAAGCTTCTGAAGTGAGCAAGTGTTCAGTTTACTAAACACTATAAGAGTACAAGAGTACAAGAGTACAAGAGTACAAGAGTACAAGAGTACAAGAGTACAAGAGTACAAGAGTACAAGAGTACAAGAGTACAACAGAAAAGCTTCTAAAGAGGTTAATGAAGCTTTGTAGCTTTAAAATAAAACCATAGTCACCAGCCATATCATCACAACAACTCATCATCACCTCACCAGCTCCAACATCCACCACTAACCCCTCTGCTACACCACTCACTTAACAAGTCAAATCGTTACGAGTTGCACGTTTTTTTTAATCAATTCACCATACCCACCTCGTTGGGTAATTGTCCGGCTTCTTTCATTGTATTTATCACCACAGTTTATATAAAAATGGGTCTGTTAGTATTGTCTTTAATTATCACGTTTTTTTAACAGTTACATTCTTTTTTTTCATGTTTTTTTTTTTTCTAACTATTTTATCATATTGTTTTATTTTTATTTACTTGAGGGTTGTTTCTGTATATAGACAAATAGAGACAAAAAGGGACATTGACTGTGTGAAGGAGAAGAAGAGTTGATTGAGAACAGCTTTAACCATATAAAGACTTAGAGTACCTCAACAAGTACACGAGCGCACTAGCACCTTAGCACCATAGCACAGTATCACAGTATCACAGTATCACAGTATCACATTAGCGCACTAGCACACAAGCACATTATCACTTTAGCATATCATCACTTTAGCGCACTATCACTTTAGCACTATCACTTTAGCGCACTATCACTTGAGCGCACTCACACTTTAGCGCACGCACACTAGTAAACCCACAACTGTAGTGTATGGCAAGATGGTGGTGATCGATCTATCCATACCGCTCAAACTAACCAGATCGTACCTATACGTCATAACAGTGCTACTGTTCACGACTTGTGTATTGTTCCCCTGGTCTGTAGTGCTGTATTTGAAGTTTTATTCGGTATTGATCCCACAGACTTCGGTTCACCAGTATCAGCCACCGGTACAGTACATCCAACAGAAACCATTTATAGTGCTTGACTTGGACCAGATCTACGCAGACACCACGAAAAACATCAATTACAACTGGAAATTAGAGCTCAGCGCAGAGTTCAACTCGCTCGGCTTACGTAAGTTCAGCCAGTTCGAGTACCGCGTGTTGGCGTTACAATCTTTCGGGTACGACGATGTGATTATGAAATTGTTGGAGTTCCACAACGGCGTCTACACCGAGGACGAGTGGGTCACTGGAGATCTCTTGATCGACAAGGCGGTGCTCACTAGAGCCAACGTGCACGGTGACAAGGTGAAGTATTTCCAGCACGGTATGATCTTTGTAGATGAGCAGAGCAAGTGGTGGTGGTCTTTGTGGAGGAAACCAGAGATCATCTCAATTGACTCTGCCAGGTTACCTTTGAGACCAGGTTCCAAGTTGGTGGTGGAATTCAACTCGAACAGAGTCAGAATTTCAGACTTCAAGTTGATCTTGATACAGAGGCTCACCAATTTGAAGTTCTTGATATACAACTACTATTACACGTGTCTCTGTATTGGAGTGATGTCGTTCTGGTGTATCAATTGTTTCATCTCGGTCTTGATCAGCTTTATCATACTAAACAAGTACCGCCCAGTGACGAAACCTAAGAGCCACTCTCACCAAATCAAAAACATCAACATCCAGATTGACGACAACCTCGACAACGTCTTGACCAACTTACACAACCTTTAAATAAAAGAAATGATATTATATAATTAATACACAAACGAAGAAACCTATTTTAATACAACTATTTATCTTCAACTTCTTCCTCCTCTTCATCATAATCCTCGTCTTCTTCGATTTTTCTTATTGGAGCCTCCTCGATCTTCAGCTTCTTCAACTCTTCCTCCTCCTCTTCGTCATCTTCCTCTACTTCGGGCTCCTTCTCTAAAGGCTGAAGCTCGTTCTCCAATTTCGTCTCTTCTTGCTTCCCGTCTTCAACTGGTGCAGCTTCTGGTTTCTCCTGTGGCTGTTCTTGTGGCTGTTCTTGTGGCGTGTCCAGTGGCTGCTCCACTGGTGGCTCTTGTGGCTGTTCTTGTGGCTGAGCTACTGGCACCTCCACAGGGTTCTCCACCGCTGTCTCTTCTTTGTTATCCTCTTTCTTCTCATCCACCTTCACTTCTTCCTGAACTACTGGCTCTTGTTGTGGTTGTTGTTGTTGCTGTTGTTCCTTAACTTCCTCAACCTTCTCCTCTACTGGAGCCGGTGCTGGAGCTGGTGCTGAAACTGGAGCCGTAACTGGAACTGGAACTGGAGCTGCAACTGGAGCTGGAATTGGAACTGAAACCGGAGCCAGCACTTGTTCAACTACTTCAGGTTCTTTTGGAGTTTCAACTGCTTCTTTAACCTCAGGTCCCACCACTTTTACCTCTTCAACTTTCTCCGGTTCCTTTTCTCTCTCCTCCACCAGCGGTGTAATCACCTTCTGCACAGGTTGCTCGGTATCCTCCTTGGACTCTTCATCAGAATCTCCTTTACGACGACGTACCACAGGCTGTGGAGTTCTCTTGTCATCACTTACTGGAGTGACACTTGGTTTAGGTCCACGTTTGACCTTCTCCTTTTCACGCTTGGGTTTCTTGGTCAACGAAGAAGTCTCATCACCTTCACGCTCACGTTTGGTCTCGTTCAAAGGTTGAATTGGTGTCAGTACTGGAGTCAGCACTGGGATAGGAGTCTGTTGAGACTCTGCATACTGTTGCAAAGATTGTTGTTGTGGCGGATAAGGTTGCAGAGCTGGAGGTGGAGGTGGTGGTCCGTTGTTCAACATCTGCTGGGCAGCAGGAGGTTGTTGATGCTGCTGTTGTTGCTGTTGTTGTGGCAGCGAAGATTGTGGCAACATCCCAGTAGGCAATCTTGGTTGATGTGTCTGTGGAGGAGGTGGAGGTAACGATTGGTTGGCGTTACCACCTTTCTCTTGGTAGTTGATCAACTGGTTCAATCTCTCCTGGATGTGAGGGTTATTAGGGTCCAATCTGGCTGCCTGTTTGTAAGCGTCGAGTGCGTCGCTGAACTGGTTGTTACAAGTTTCGTATAAAGTACCCAAATCGTACCAAACCTCACTGATGTAAGGGTTCAATCTGATGGCTCTTGTATAAGCATCAAGAGCATCACGGTACTGTGCAATTTGGTAGTACAAGACACCGATGGAACACCAGAATGTAGGGTTACGTGCGTCTCTGTTAACTGCTTGTTGGAAAGAGTCGTACAGAGAGGTATAATCACCACGAGACATGTAAACTCTACCAAGATGATACCAAGTATGGGCATCAGTATTGTCCAATTCCAAACTTTGACCGAGGAATCTCAAAGAGACATCGAGGTCCAAGAAGGAAGAGTCCAGTTGAGAGTAAAGACAACCCAACTGTTGTAAGACTTTGGCATGACGTGGGTTCACACTAAGAACTCTTTCATACAGATCACGAGCTCCGGAGTAATCGTGCTGTTGTTCGAGAACAGCCCCTATTTGGAACCACACGTCTGGTTGGGTCAATGGAGATGGAGGGTTCGATAAAATGTATTTGAAACATTCAAGAGCCTGTTGTAACTTGGATTGGTGTTTGTAAATGATACCCAAACGGAAGTAAATCTCACTGGCCTTGTCAAAGTTAGGGTCTAACTCCAATACACGGGCAAAAGCTTCCTCAGCGTACTCCAAGGAACCGTATCTATCGTAGAGAATACCAATCCCATGCCATAACTTAGGTACGTTGGGGTTCTGTAAATGGTACAACAGCTGTTGATACAGGTAATAAGCTCTCTGCAAATCGTCTAACATCAAATAACAGTGACCCAAGAGCCCCCAAGTGTCTCCGTTTTCCGGTTGAGAGTTTAAAGCTCTCTGGTACAATTCCGCCAGCTTCCCAAACAAGTCTCTGGACCGATAGAGGTTTGCCAAATTGGTCAATGCAACTGGGTTTGTCGGCTGATGTTTTAAAGTGTTATCATAGGCGTTAGCGGCTCTGTCCACATCACCTAAGGTCTCTGCTAAAGACCCAACTGCCAACCAGGTCTCTGCTGTCGATTGTAATAAGATATCGTTGGTGCCTTGAGGCTGTTGCAGCAGCAGCAGCAGCAGTTGCAGCAGTTGCTGCTGTTGTTGTTGCTGCACTTGCTGTTGTTGCAATATCCCGTTGGATGAATGAGATGCCGATAAATTCATCTGATCCGCGATGTGATGGTGTTGGTGTTGTATGTGAGCTTCGCTGTTAAACGAAAAAAAAGTCAACGGATTTTGGATCTGTCATGGAGCGAGGACGTTTCACGTGTCACTAAGACAGGGGTGCGGGTCGTGCGCGGAGGCATTTCTTTTGTCCTCATGTGCACGACTGTCGGTTTGAGGTGCCGACTAGCACTAGCGAAGCATTGTAGTGATACACAAAGAAACGCTTGTCAGTGAGACAGGGAAGTATTTTGGTAATTTTTAGTGAAAAAGGGTTGAAATGGATGATACTTTTAGGTAAGAGAATAATAGTGTAATCGCTAAAGAAAAGTAGTAGTGGAAGTATAGTCTACTAGCACTTCAATAGGGGATTGTTCGCTATTGTTGGGCTTAGTACAGTAGCAAGCTAATTGAACAGAAATTTAAAGAGGGGGATCAAATTTTTAAAGCTTTGTAGTTTTTTAATGCAAAATTACACAATACAGAACCGAGAGAGAGAAACAGTGTAGCAGTCTATATTTGTTTAATAAAGTTGTTTACTGAAAAGATTCAGAAGAATAGCCGAGAAAAACGCACTAATCTAGCAGTTGCTATAGTTATACAGAGATCTATTACATCCATGCGTCATCTTGCATGGAACCACATGGAGTTACAGCATAAATTATCATTTCGAGCACGACTTTTTACTTTCACCAGAAAGCTTAACCGAAGAAACTATTTAGCTTGAAGCCATTGGAAACGAAAAATTGGTCTGTTATGATACTAAGGGTTACCAGAGAGCTTCGACTTCCTGATTGGAGAGAGAATAAAAATTATAGTTATGCTACACTGTAGTGCACTCAGCACAATTTAGGAGAGCGTTCTGTCACCCCTTTTTGTTCATGTGTTTCAGTGAACAGTGTTATGACACGCTATGCATTTTTGGGAATTTAAATATACTGTGCTTGACAGTTCAGTTGAGACTAGAAAAGAATTTGTGCCATGTCATATTTGGTCCAACAAGCTATTGCTCGTTTTTACAGTTACGATCAACCGTACCTCTTTCAGCACCCTCTCTATTTGTTTCACAAGGCTGACTACTTGAACTATCTTCCCCATAAATAATCATAAACGTATCAATCGAGTTTCAGCTCTGGAATTTTCTCATGTATCTCATTTATCTCATTAAATACGAATATTCGGAATAAAATGCAAGAGCGAAAGCTACTACAATTAATTGCGATAAAACCTGAGAGTGACCTCACCTTCTCACCTTCTCACCTTCAATGATCAGAATAACGCAAAAACAGCCTATCCTATTACTCCTGCGAATCGAATGAACAAAGAAATTCATCTGGTCTTATGAGATGTTAGAGTTATCACTTTGATTTAACATCAAAATAGCTTGAGTAAACTTCATCAGATTTAATTATTTTCATTACTTCTCACTGATGATTGACTTTATAAAAACAGTGAGCTGGTCATTTTCAAGTTGGAATTGTGTTTAACTATATCAAACTGTACCAAACAGTAGATAAAAAAAAAGATCTCACTTTGTTATTCATCAAAGCACTTGGCTACATTTACCGCTCTTCATGAATCACCACTTATCTACGACAACTACAATGACTTAATTGCATCTTTTACCTATGTACTTGTTATATAAAAATATCGATGCTTAGGTATTACAACTTGATACCGAGGTGGATCAGGGCAATACCCATACTAAGGTTCTCGTAACCTTTACCTGGGATATAGAATCCAGCATCTGCGATCATGCTAGAAAATTTTTCTTGGTTAGGGAATTTACGAATACTTTCGACCAAGTATTGGTAACTATCACGGTCGTTAGCGATCAATTGACCCATCAATGGTAAGATGTTGAACGAGTACCACTGGTAGAACCAGTCCAACTGTTGGTTTGGAATCTGTGAGAATTCAAGACATGCGAAAATTCCACCTGGTTTCAAGACACGGTACAGAGTGTTTAAACCGGCCTGGATGTTGGTGAAGTTTCTGATACCAAAGGCAATGGTGTAAACGTCTTTCGAATTATCCGGGATTTGGTCCAAGATCTCACCGTTCTGTTCGATGAAAGTGATACGGTCGCTACCGGCGTATTTGGTGGACAAACATCTTTTCTCACCTTCCAGTAACATATCTCCATTGATATCAGCCACTGTCATCCTGGACTTGGTATCACCAAATTTTTCCATCAGATGGTCCAACAAGCCAAAGGCAATGTCTCCAGTACCTCCAGCAACGTCTAAAAACTCCAATGGTTCGCCTGAATTAGGCCTCATACCACAATTCAACTTGTTGATGAAATGCATCTTCCACAACCTATGGATCCCCACCGACATGACATCGTTCATGACATCGTACTTGGAGGCCACCGAGCTGAACACATCGTGAACCATCTTCTCCTTCTCCAGCTCTGCCACTGTCTTGAACCCGAAATGGGTCGTGTTTTGCAAAACACGAGGACTGTTGTGCAACAATCTCTTGAAAATTAACCGATTCATCGTGCTCAGTGCTCTCTTAGCGGCTAATAGACAAACCTTGACACAAAACCTTTAAATAGCGGATAAATTTCCAGCGCAGCTTTTTTTTTCCTCTTTATATTTTCACTAGTGAAAAATGGACCCCCAATTGATTGGATCGTTGACAAAAGCCACCGATTATCTCCTTAGAAGCCGCCCAGGGGTCGTCTCTGTACAAAATATTGTACGAATCTCGCAATACTATGGCTTTGAGACTTTCAACGAGAATAACAGGTTGACCATAGCGGGTAAGATCATATTGATCGATCTCGACTATGAGTCCGATACTCTGATCACCAAGATAGGGATCTCTTTGCTGATCGAGGTCCAACAGGACCCTTTAGGGTTTGTAGCCTCTTTCGGTCCCTTGCTACACAAGAATTTACATGAATCAACGCTTCACAAGTTTAACGATAACTTGAAGAAATTGTCCGTGTTAGACAAGTTCTCATCGTTGAAAATTGATATGTTCAACTATTTGAATCAGTTTGTGCTTCAATTGGACAATTCTCAGCTCCAGATCAATCTCAATGACAATCTCGGATTTTATCTCCCAATTCATGAATCAAACCAATATTTGAACTCGAAATTGGGGCTCCAACCGCAAATAACATGGCTCGAGGTTTCCATATCAGAATCTTCAACAGCCCTCATCCACGATTTACCTTGTTCTGTGGTGCTAACACTTTCTCAGCCGTTATACATCCCACAACTGGCTCTCATAAAGTTAGCTGCTCCTCATTATGAGTTGATGGGTTCTCGTGCCAATATTCCATACCAATATAGAGATCTCAAGGTGATATCATCGATTCTGGGTGAGATCTCTCTTCTTTCACAGATATACGTCAAAGAACTGGGCCAAGTGCCCAAAATCTCAGCTCTATGCAAAGATTGGTGCATTGCCAATGATTTGATCTTCAAGGATTTGCTCTCGTCTTCGGAACAACCACTTGATGATCTGTCAGAGTATTTGAACCTCGATCAAATTAACTTCGACACTCCATCGACATCTCCAACTCAAACAGCTATCGAACTCAACCTCGTCCACAACAAATATCTTCAAATTAATGTCCTGTCCTATTCAATCACTGTCCAGGACGCCTCAATCTCTTCTTCAAACCCTAACTGGCTGTCAAAACTCAACAAACTCCAAGACTTGTATAGAATCATCAGGTAGTGCACACCGTATCAAGTTTTCTCAATTGGAAGTTTTTTTTTCGACCCCCTCCCTCACTGAGGTTTTCGACCCCATAAAATAAATCAAAATTCAGCGTCACACACCTCCGATTCAACGAACTAACCAGTGTCGGAGATGATCAAACAGGAGAATGAGCACGCTCCGTTTCACGTTAAGGAGACACCCACAAAGTTGAAACAGGAAAAACCGTAAGTTTGCATCCGTTTGAAACACCTCCTATTAGAGCATATGACTAATTTGACTATCCAGAAAAACAATACGTACCCCTGGATCCTCCATTGAAAGGATCAGTCAGGCTTGTGATAGATGCCGTGCTAAGAAAACCAAGTGTGACGGTAAGAAACCGTGTTCATTATGTGTTTCTGTCGGTATTGAGTGTAAAGTTAGTGATAAATTGACCAGAAGAGCCTTCCCAAGGGGTTACACGGAGACTTTGGAGGAAAGAATCAGAGAATTGGAGAACGAGAATAAGAAGTTGTCCAAGATAATCGATTTGAAGAACGAGGAGTTTGATCTAGTCACAAAACCGGATCCTATGAGCACAAATTTGCTTACCGATGAGAACTTGAAATTGTTCAACGACAACAACGACTTGAATAACAAACTGACTCATACTCATCATGATGGTACACCTTGCAATTGTAACAACTACCCTCACTCTGTCCACGAGAGACCAGTCTCCATTGCAGGTTCTGTAGATTTGAGTAACGATGAAGACGACTACAACGCTTTGATCAACCCGCTACGACGCGAAAGAAACGCAAATTATCAAACAGTCTCTTTCGAACAACAGAACGCTCCAGGTGCAGCCCTGCTGATCTCATTGCAGAAAAAACTGCAAAATCAGAATTTCATCAACTTATCAACCCTCATAGCAATGTCCATCCCAAGAACAACCCTGGAAACCCTTTTCATTCCAAGTCTATTGGCCAAGATATGCAACGTTCATGGTTTCAACTCGAAACTGCTGTTTGCAACTGCTAAAACCATATCATCTTTGAAGGAAAACTATCAAGATTTCAACAAAAACTACTTCCCAAGCTTCAAGCTCAACTTCAACAAATTGGAAGCAAACGAGTCGATACTTTTCTTCCAAAATTTAAAACTACCAAATCAGGTTAATCTCGATTTATTCATTACAAATTTCTTTGAGAATTGGAACAAGGTGATACCAATACTCAACAAAGAACAATTTTTGATCAAATACTTGAAATTTACAAAGAGCAGGGAGTCAAATTTCAAAGATGGTTCGATGGTGGGCGAAGAAAAATTTCTCGAGACGTTGATCTTGGTCATAACTTTGGTTATGTTAAGCCAGGAACGTAATAACAGCTCTTTATCTACAAATTCAGGAATCAAAATTGAAAACTCTCCTAAAATGTTCAAAGACAACAGCAATTTCGAGATTTTGCAATACTACAACCACATAATTCATGAATTTATCCACTCGAACATCAACCAAATTGCTTCCCTCTCCACTATACAAAACTTGTCTTTGGATCTTTTGTTCTGCTTGAGCATTGGAGATTTGACAAATTCCTACGACATACGAGGGAAATTGATAACAATGAGTCAACAATTACGTCTTCACAGATGTCCCTCAGCTGTGTTAGGGAACAACGGATCTAACGTGAGCCAATTGCAACAGGGTGAACGTCGTATTTTGTTCTGGTGTACTTACATCTTGGACACCTTCAGCGCATTGATTTTGGGGGTTCCAAGATTGTTGAAAGATTTCGAGATCGAATGTGCCTTACCGTTCAGCAACGAAGAAAATCTGGGTAACAATATCAACGAGAGTAATTTGGTTATTATCAACAATGACAAGCTTTCCTTGGTTGGTAAGGTATGTAACATGGCATTGGCGATCATGAGATATTCAAAGATCTTGGGTAACATCGTCGATTCCATTTTTAAGAGAACCGAGAATAACAATCAAGATTTCTGTCTCATGTTCGAAAATCTGTTGAACAATTGGAAGAAGAACTTACCAGATTCCCTCAATTTTGACAAGATCGACACCACGAAGATTGACTTGTACCACACTTTGAACGAGCAACAGTTATTGTTGATCTTTTTGTATTACTATGCCAAGATGTTGGTATACTTGCCTAACTTGTCCAAGGAGATGATCACAAAGAAGTCATCACCAACCTACATCATTATTCAGCAGTCCACACAGGCATTGTTGAACATCACCAACATTTTGTCCTCACAGTCAAAGAATTTCTACTACTTGCCTTTACCTTTCAACTTGTCCAGAGAGAAAGTTAGAATCTCTTTGTTGTACGCCACAGGTTCATTGGAGTATGCAAGAGGTGGTACTTTGTTCCAAGACTCTAGGAATCTTTTGCAGTCGATCATCAACGATTTGAAAATCGAGAATGGGATCGGAATGTTGGGTTGTTTAAGTGACAATTGTATCGATAATTTAGATGTTGCCATTGAGAGTATTCTCAGTGCGCCAAACTCGAAGAAACCGGTCACGAAGAAGAAGAGCATTATGACACCTCCAAATCTGCCACAACAGCAACAACGCGGTGTAAGAACACTGCCAGTTGTTCCACAACAACATCCATTATCTCAACAACAATTCCCTGTGCAAGACAAGATGTCGATCGATGTTCCAGATTTACCAACAATACCTTCTCAACCGGTGTCTTTGGATACTGAGCAGTATAACGATGCATTCGCAGACTTCACCGTGGATGGGTCGATAGGGTTGAATTCTTTACTTGATTTTGAATTTGAATTTCCTTTTGATAACAACACGAGGAACGGTAGCACCCCACCTCCACCTTTGGAAACTAGCACCACCGATACCAGCACGAGCGAAAGTCTTTTCAACTGGCAAACCAAACCTCAACCTCAGCAAGACTGATGATTTGCTTTGAACTTCTTGATGAATTTGTTTACTACAGCTCCAAATTGAATACTGGGTTCGGTTTAAATTGTTATGTTATTATGTCACTTAGGATTTTTCAAGGCTTTTCGTTCCTTTCACACTGATTGTCGTCTTGTAATTTGCTCTCGTGAACGATATGATGTCTTGGTATGTTCTTACTTCTTGACCCGACTGTTTTGTGGTTGTTCTAGGAGAGAAACCTGTCAACTCATTTAATTCTAAACAATTTTGTCTCAAATTTTTCAAACTCGTCATTTCCCTCATACTCTTCAATTCTACTATATCACATCGAGTTTATTGTTGCCTTTAATCCACTGTAAAACAATTCAATTGTCCTTTGAAAGTGATGGTTCTCCAATGGCTAGCCCCCCAAGATCCAGTAAAGTGAACTCTTTCAAATTGCCCTTGATTTTTCTCATTTTTTCACCATTGTGGTTCTCTTTTTCTTCTCATTTGCTTTCCATTATTGTCACTTTCACCATACCTTTCAAATACACCCCATTTCCCCCCTTCCCTCTCTGATCTTCTCCTCTGCTCCAGTGCGCTGCTTTTCTCAGATGGGAAACCAAAAAGCATCTGCACAGGACAAAAAAAAACATGGGCGTCCAGAGCAGAAAAGGAAGAGAGAAGAAGAATTTAAAGAGATCTCAGAAAATCCCAAACGTTATATAAAAGCAGATTTGAAGTGGAAAAAAGTGGCAAACAGGGAAATCATTGGCTAACCATACAGAATTTGCATAGATCTGCCTTACAAATTGATGGATTCACCTGGTATTTAGCTGTATTCGAAGGATTGAACAAGTAGGCATATCTCAATATAAGATGCCATATACATCACCCAGTCTAGCGGACAACACAACTTTACAGCGATTATTGAACAGAGGAAATCATGGAACGGCAAACGAATCGGAGATCAGTTTGTTGAGCTCGAGACTGGCCCAGGATCCGTTAAGATCTCAGGATACAACAGCCATTCCAGTGGCTAATCCTGTCGCTGATTCGATAGAGTCAATTTTGCATACCGATCCGGAGTCACAGGACCCTCTTCTGACTCCTCTGAATACACAGGAGTCATTGGATCCAGAACCACGTGCCACATCGGAGCCGCTGCATTTGGAACCAGCATTTAAACTGTTGTCAGGAACACAGTCACATGACTCGGATCCCTTGGGTAAACAGCCCCTGTTGACTGAAACCCTTGATGATGAACAGGAAACACCACAGAATCAACCAGGGCAAAGCTCTCAGATACTCAACTTCGCCATGGAGTCCACTCAACTGTACTCTTATGCTCAGCTATCTCAGAACTCTTTGGCCTTGAGATTGAACGTCTTAAAACGATCCTTGGAGATCTTGAGTGAGCATCCAGAGTTATACTCTTCATATGAACCACCCAGTTACCCCTCGCTTCGACAGGACAACGAAGATGATCCCAAAAGACGTATTTCTATACAGACAAATGCTTCCTCTGCACTGTTATCGCTGTTATTCAGGCAACAGACCTCGCAACCACAGCCACAACAACCTCAGAGAGCTGCTCCACAAATGGCCAGGATCCCATCACGGTACGACACCAGCACACCTTCAAAACAACAGATGGACCTGATAGATACCGTGTCCAACGATGTCAAGGATATTATAAAGCTTTTGGATGACATAAGGTTAGTAGATCTCAAATCAAATCAACCTCAGAAGTTGGTCAACGATTTACACGACTTGTCCTTGTTAAACCTCAACAATTCCAAGCAAGAGGACTTGAAAATCAGACTTCTACATGCTTTAGCGACACCTTTTGTCGAGAATTCAAACACAAATCCAAACACCACGATGATGCAACGCAGTGAGACTTCTAACATCTCATTATCAACCCTACAATATCAGTCCACCAATGCTAACGGTAGACTCTTCCATTCTATGTCTTCCAACAAGAAGGTAGCTCCTCAGGCCATCTTTACATGTGACTTGGAGGCTCCGTGGTCGATGAAACTGGCTAACGATCTAGCATGCTTGATGTTCGGTGTCTCTAGATCCTCTTTACGTGCGTTTACCTTGATGGACCTTATTGCGTCGAGATCGAGAGACTTTGTCTTGTCCAAATTGATGAAGGCTCACGACAAACTGACAATCTTTGCAGGCGAGATCATTGCGATCCAAAGACCAAACAACCATTTTGCATGGACCTCTATGTGGGGTAAAAGGAAAGATAATATGATGATCCTCATATTTGATCAGATCCCTTGTGATTCAGGTGACTTGGTCATCACAAAGGATAACGACAGGTTTGTGGTGAAGTCTTTTGTGTCAAATTACGGTAATCAGCTATTCAGTAAGGATTTAATAGGTAAAGATGTCAGCTTGATCAGTAAAACTTTACTGAACGACATCAATGGGTTAACTCTGAGTGTTGAAGTGTCATCTTTGATAAAGAAGACAAGGTATTACACCTTGTTGATCAACAAGAAGAACGCTCCAAGTGCAATTACAGCAGTGACGTTAGACTCAGACACAAACATACCAACGGTGAAGCTCAATATCCATTCAATGCCATACATTGCAGGAACTTTGGTGATATCATCCAAAGACTACAACATTTTGTCGTACAACTCTGCTGCTTGCAAAAACTTGTTCGGTCATGGCAAAGATCTTCTGAACTCATCGATCGATTTCTTGATCCCAAATTTCACAAAGCTCTTGAGCTATCTGTTTGCAGAGGATAAAAACTTGCATTTGAAAGTGGGATTAGTCTTACCTGAACATTATTTCCGTAAAGCAGCATCTTTGGTAGCGACTCTGGATCAGGATGAACTGGAGTTCTTGTTTTTGAACTCCGATGGAATTAGTGCTAGACATCGTGATGGGAACTCTTTCAAGATTGATGTTCAATTGAGAGTCACTAGTTTGAAAACCTTGATGTTATGGATCACTTATTCTGGAGGTGCTCCAAAAGTGTCTAATGATACAGAGAAACAGGTTCACTTCGACAATCCTATAGGTAATCGTTCTGTCATCAACCAGATTGGCGACGATAAGAAAGTTTCAGAAGAATTGAACCATCAACAGATTGATGAAGAAATAGATTTACCTTCACAGTTGAGACTATTCAACGAGAGTGAAATTGATTCCTGTGGTTCGTCGATGGACGGCTTGAGCCGTGAAAATAGTGTGAAGACACCGTTACGTAAAGTCCATCATTCCTCATCATCCTTAGAGTTGAAACAGAGAAGGAAGCCCGAGGCAAGAACCCCATCGACTTCTTCTAATTCCTCTATTACTCTATTATCGAAGACACCACCTTCGTCATCAGCTACCAATTTGGATCAGATAAAGGCACCTCTCGATAACGTGGAACTAATCCAGCGAGGTATCAAGGCAATTGCATTAAATGGATCTGTGGTGAAACAATTTTCAGAGCTGGAACTATTGAAGATCGAAAACGAGTCGATCAATGAGATTAAGTCTAAATCCAAACTTTGGCCCAAAGAGGTTGGTTTAAAAAGACGCGAGAAGAAGTTGTCTGATTTCTTGATATTGAAGAATATGGGTGAAGGCGCCTATGGTAAAGTGGTACAGGCAAGGCACAAAGATGACCCATTTTACAAGTTAATCATCAAATGTATTGTTAAAGAGAGAATTTTGGTCGACACATGGGTGAGAGATCGCAAGTTGGGTACCATACCTTCAGAAATACAGATCATGGACACTTTAAACCATAACCCACATCCGAATATCATGAGAATTGTCGATTTTTTCGAGGATTCAAAGTACTATTATTTGGAGACGCCACAGCATGGAGATCCTCCAGGTATCGATCTTTTCGATCTCATCGAGTTACAAACGTCGATGAACGAGTTGGAATGCAAATTTATATTCAGACAAATTGTTCAAGCAGTTCATCATCTCCACCAAAATGGGATTATTCACAGAGATATCAAAGATGAGAACATCATCATCGATAACCAAGGAATTATCAAATTGATCGACTTTGGATCCGCATCATACGTTAAAAATGGACCCTTTGACGTCTTTGTCGGGACCATAGATTATGCATCACCGGAAGTGTTAAACGGTAAACCTTACGAAGGAAAGCCACAGGATGTTTGGGCTATGGGGGTTTTACTCTACACATTGATTTATAAAGAGAACCCATTTTACAACGTTGATGAGATCATGGAGGGAGAATTGAGATTCCCATTTGTTACCTCAGACGAGTGTATCGCATTGATCGAAAAGATATTGGATAGAGATATACGCAAGAGACCCACGATGAAAGAGATCTTAGAGGATCCGTGGTTATCGTTCTAATATTTTTTAGAGCCACGTTGAGAAGCTTTTTTTGGAAGCATATGAAACGGTTTTTGCATAAGATGACACTCGGGGTCGAGAACAATAAAGGGGTTTATTGTACGAGATAAAAGCTTTTTAACCCAAAAGGATCACACGACATACCCGGTTTTTGAAGCGATTCCTCTTTGGGAAGAAGTAGGTCGACGCACACGAACTTTTTTTTTCCCCTTTTCAGCGTTTTTCATTTTTGATATATGCTTGATGAGTATCACTAGAAACAAAAGAGGTGAAGAATGTGCATTGATGCATCATGCAAGATCTTGATTCGGGATAGAAAGGATCTTAAAATGGAAAACGAGTCGGTGTATATATAGAGAAGGGGATCTTTGAGAAATTTTGAAACACAAAAGAGATCGATTAAAGATGAAGGTTTCGGTAAAAGTGATAATTCTGAGCGCTTGTGGATTGTTGGCCTCTGTCAGTGACGCTGCCGCTTTCAACTCCAGTTATAACATCACCGGCAATTTTTCCGGTAACTTTACAGTGCCAGCAGTCACAGTAGTTGATTTGTAATAAACATTCCCACTGCTCGATGCGCTTTTTATCAACTTTGAATTCTTGACGATTAACTTTTATTTGAAAACTTCGAAGGTTCATGGAAACTGGAATTTCCCGGTGACAAATGGTTCCATTCTCTTTAATTTGTTTGGCTTTCTCTAGACATCTTTGTCTTATCTCTTATTTATACCCTTATTAAAACATACCCTCTTTGGAGAGAAAAAGGGGAAGCTCAATTGGTGCTTTTTATAGATCAGGTTTTATATTTTAATCACTTTCGACCTAGTCACTATTGTAAGGAGCTATCAAAAAGTAGTACATGGTAAATTGTGCTTGAAGCGATAATTGATAAATAGATAAAAAAATATGATGATGTTTGGTGGGGGGTGTTGGGAAGAATTGAAAAAAAAACATTTAGGGGTGTCATACACCTTTGGCAGCATTTTCCCAAGTCTTATGGACGGTCCAACCTGCGTTGATCACTTTGAGTAAATCTTTCAAGTTCATAGGTTTTTTCAAATTCTTGTTCTTCAAGATCAAATGGTTGTACACTATGGAATAGTCTTTGGTGCTTACGAGATGTTTCAATTCCTGGTCGGTCAATTTTTTTTGCAACTTCAACTGTCCGTTCATCGAGGAGAGTTCCTCATCTGGTATGAGCCATTGCTGGTTCTGGATTTTCCAAAGATTCTCACCTTCTACAAAAGGTTGATCTTTCACCTTGGACGTTAGTCTGAGTTCTTGAGCTCTGGCCTGGATATCTATATTTCTAATATCACTGTCCGAGTACTCTGGGATCTCGTTTGACACCGTCATGATCTCTTGGTCCTGGTCCTCCACTTCGTAGAGTTCTGATAACACGGAGGAGGAGTCTGTTGGATAGAAAATGCGATTCTCGATCTCGTCAGATGACAAGATCTCGTCTGCTATGAACCTGAGCTTGGTGAGCGCTATCGATAGATGTATGGAGATCTTGACAAACAAGTTCTTGACACTTTTACCAAGTCCTTTGTCTACCGTCGGATCTCTGGAAGACCTTAAACTGATACTTGAGGGCTGTGGTCTTGGTACTTGGGGCTTTTTCAGCACTTGTTGCTGTGGTAAAGGTGCTTTTTTAATACCGTTGCTCGACGAGGTCAACGGGGTCTCGATGCTCTTGTTCTGTTCTTCACTTCTCAACGTTACGGACTCTTCTTCTACTGATTTACGACTGATGTTCACCATTCTACACACCTATCTGTCATGCTCCAATCTCTACCAAATGACACAAAGTCGATATCACCTATTTATACCCCGTTTCAAAGGCTTGGAAAAAGTAGAACTTGTTCAAGTCGCTATGAAAGACGCTTTTATAGTATTAAAGAGCAAGTTGAACGGACAACTACCCTTTAAATGAGTCTGATCAAGTCCTCAGATTATAATTTTTGACAAGAGATCTGAAAATCACCGTATTTTTTGTTCCCGCACACGACCTGTGGTTTTTGGGGGAATCGCGCACGACTGTTTTGACGCTTGGAAATGATAAATTTACACAGAATTTATTGGATTATATGATGGGTTCATGTTGTAGTTGGATGATTACACTGGTGATATCTCATGATGGAGTACATTATGCTATCTCACTGGGTATCTAACTTTTGACTAGTCATTTTGATCATCAGATACCATAGTACTCTTTGACTCTCTAACTTTTGACTAGTCATTTTGATCATCAGATACCATAGTACTCTTTGACTCTCAAACTCTTCAACTGCTACCTCACTCTAACTCTAAATCTAAGTATCTAGCAATGGAGTCAATCGATCATCGAGATACTTGTTCGAGATAATTCAAAATCATAAAAGACAGGATCCGTTGCACATCTTATTATTCACCATACAATTACTGATGATCGTCGATGGTGGTGTCGTCGTGTTTCGTGATGTCCTGGATAGTGGTATCGTCTGTGTGATGGATTTGTGTGGTTTGATTCAGTAGTATAGTTGTATCGTTACCCTGGTCTTGTCTCTTTGAATCCTGATCTGCTGCAAAGAAAGATTTCAGCACACTCTTGTCGAAATTCCAATCGTTGAGAAGTCTATCCACGTTAGAACCCTGTACCGTCCAATTAGGATCTTTACTGATATGCCTGGCCAATTTCTCATCTTCTTGTACTTGTAACCTCATCAAGGCGTTATCCGTGAGGGCTACTCTCTTGATATCGAGATAATTGTTATCCTGATAACTGTCTCCTAAATTACACCATTTCACATTGTAAATAGCTATCGATCCACCGTCGTGTGTCGACATCCACGATCTGGAATTGTAATTGTTACGGAACGATCCTTGATAATTGTTCAAAGCAGGTAGTA
The DNA here is from genome assembly GCA_030569155.1 of Nakazawaea molendinolei. NCBI lineage: Eukaryota > Fungi > Ascomycota > Pichiomycetes > Alaninales > Pachysolenaceae > Nakazawaea > Nakazawaea molendinolei. Next base: position 90,501 of record JAJMKB010000007.1, read on the forward strand.
TCAATAGTGTCACTGTAAGGTCTCCACCCTCTGATCTCGTGTATGGGTCTCTCGAGTTTTGTACAGATTCGAGATCCAACCTGTTCCCCGGAGTACGTGGTATAATGCTGGCTTCGTTCAGCTCACCAAATGGGGACTTCGAGTGGATGATACCACAATGGTAGAGCATCGCTACTATATCTGAATCATCTGTATAGACGTCGGTACCCCAAATACTACGTTTGTAGACATTTTCATTGGCAATGAGATCTTTATGAGAGATCTTGATATCGACAAGAGAGTTGATGTAGTATTTCAAATACGGTGGTAATAAGTTGATGATCTTGGCTGGCTTGTTCTTCAAATACGTCTTGTTGTTCAACAAATATAACTTGTATTCGAGGTCATCCTCTTGTAATCTGTGCTCGTGATCTTTCGAGAGCCGTAATTTACGCACCACCGAGGTCTTTGTAGGGAATTGTTGGTACAAGATGGACCCAAGGTGTCTTCTGGGGAATATCTCTGCGTCCTCCAACACTGGGAGGTTATTTATCGTCGTCACTTGTCTCTTGAAAGGGATACGTTCCTCATGGGTATCGTCGTACGAATGTTTACCTGGTTGAGACACCAACACTGGAGAGTCTGGTCTTAGTTCGGATGCTGAGTCTTTGGTACCTCTTGTATATCTCTCGTGCTCTTCCACGACTTGCCTACGATCCAAATCATATTGTTGCTCTTGGAGACTCTGCTGTTGCAGCTTCAACAGCTTGTCTTTATCTCTTTTCTCTTTGTTACGTCTCTTACGCTCTTCTTTGGCCTTCTTGATATCCTGAGAGTCGGTCGAGCTCACCTGGGAGGTCTTACTGACCAGTGGAGGCTCCTGTGGCTGTTGATACAGCTCCTGTGGCTGTGAATAAGGGTCCTGTCCCTGGTCTTCGTTGGATAGATTCTGTCTACGAACGTCTATCCCTAAAGGCATAGGTGTCGGTAGATTATACACAGCTCGTTGCAGCAGAGGTTGGTGCTCTTCACCTTCCATCTTGATCCTTTCCAATTGTTCGTGTCCTAGGCGGGGCAATTGGAACCCTGAAGAGCCCAGTCTGCTTGTTGTCGGTTCCGTGACACTTTGTGAGGAGGTGGAATTTGCAGTGGAGTTGGAGTTCAAGCCTCCTAAAAATGAGATGGGAGGTAATCTGATACCTCCACCTTTCTGATCTGCTGGTTGGTTGCTCATTGACTCTTTCTATAATGTGTTTATAGCTCTGTTCTCTAGCCCAGCTCTTTAAAATTTATTAATCTTTATATTTGCCTCTTTTTTATTATACAAAAAAAGCCAATCTGGTGGTGGGTTTTACAGGAGAAAGAATAGCCGAGATGTCAAGATACCCGACACTTTTAAATTCAAACACTTTGATCGGCTTACAAACGGACGGGGAGCCGGGCGTGGCGTGGGCGGAGTCCTGGGCTCGGATCTTACAACTGGATCGGGCCGATTCCACCCAATACATGAGGGTAGCGTCTCTGGTGAAGAACGAGTTGTTATCGATAGGTGGAGCCTCGTTGAGTCTACAGGAGATCTTGGACCGATGGGAGGTGCGATTGGTGGCAATGGTGTTGGCATGTGGAGGTGAAGGTGTAGTGGAGCTCCGTAGTGTGAAACTGGTCAAGAAAGAGGTTGATATCTTGGTACCTGAATTGATGCGGATTAACAAGATGAGAAGACACCATGCGCTGGCTGCTGGTGGTTCTGGAGTGGCTCCTGGGAGCGGTGGTGCCTCGCTGGCACCTCTGCAGAACCTTCAAGGAGTGTTCCCAAGGGAAGTGACCCCCAGATTCAAGTTTCTTCTCCTCCGTATCAAACATGGAGCTAGTCTCGTACTAGTCAATGATTACTATGCGCATATATGGCGTACCCCAGAGATGACCCAATTGGACTTGTCCCGGACCAGTTTTAGTGTTCTGGCGGTTCTTATAGCAAGACAGGATTTCGCCACTTTGCTCAACTTCATCGATTCGATCTTAGCTAAACTGCCACCTGGATTGTACTATGATCAGTTGGTGATCATCTATACCTTGGCCAGTAGTATCAGAGCTCTTAAAGAGGACAAGGTACTCTCTAACGATTTACAATGGCACGTCTCGATAGACGCTCTACATGGTCTCAATTACGTGCTCAATCAGGTGCCTCCAATTTATAACGATCCAGATTCGGTCCTGGTATCATCTCCACAGTTATACGACTCTCTAACCCCCCAAGACCAGCTTGAATTATTGAAAACTCAGGTGAAAGACCTTCAAATTACAGGTAGAATCCTCTGTGGGTTTTGTGCGTATTGTGAGCTCATCATTGATCCACCATCATCACCTTCTGCTGATAAAGTCCAAGATCTGCTTCACACCATTAACAAACACTGGCTCCTTAATGTGACAAAATACTACTGTTTGGAGTGAAATTACCCAATAGGGTTCCAAGCCCTGATCGCCGTTCCTGCGCAATTTGGTGTAATGATGTCTTTTTCCCAGATTGTATAATTGAAAATACGCGCACGTCCCTTTTCTTCAAATTTTTTTCTCTTCCAGTCGCTCATAGGAAAAAAAAAAGGTGAAAATTGAAAATTCACTTCACTTTGAAAGTATCTCCATTAAACAGCAAAGATGTCATCAACTTTAAAGGACGTTGTCACCCGTGAATACACAATCAACTTGCACAAGAGAGTATGTTATATTGGAACAAGACAGGTGTAGTGGTCAAATGGAACTGTAGTTGAGTGATACCACTGATATTGAAATGTGTTATAAGGTTTTCACCAGAGAAAGATATCTGTAGTCATAGAGTAAAAGAAGGCTCAATATCACTGTGTGAGCCATCAGCTCGCAATATCAAATGTTGCAAATATCATTCCCATGAGCCATATACCCCACAAGATATCAGTATCACAAAGCTCGAAAACAGTCACACATACACACACCTCGTATCAAACGAAATTGTAAATACTAACAAAGAACCCAGTTGCACGGTACCCAATTCAAAAAGAGAGCTCCAAAGGCTGTCAAGGAAATCAAGAAATTTGCCAAATTACATATGGGTACTTCCGATGTCAGATTGGACCCAAAGTTGAACGTTGAATTGTGGAAAAGAGGTATCAAAGGTGTCCCATACAGATTGAGATTGAGAATCTCTAGAAAAGTCAACGAGGAGGAAGATGCCGAAGAAAGATTATTTGCCTACGTCGAGTCCGTCATCGTACCTTCTGTCAAGGGTTTGAACACCGTTGTCGTTGAAGATGAAGAGTAGATGTCTAGTTTGTACATTTCAATATCATAATACAATCGGATAGTTGTAGATGTGATGAGTATCACATATTTCTCATGAGATTGTTTTTTTATTCAGCAAAGCTGAAGCGATCACTAGTTATCACTTTTTGTCTGGTGGGCCAAGTAAGTGAGTAGTACTCAGTAGCCTCTCACCCATCAGTACTATAGTAGTGAGCGTGCTCTACCAGCTATCTTCTATATTGTCGCATTTAGCTAGTTGAATACTTCCCTTTGTAGCCAGGCTGACATTCTTGTGTAAGCTAGAATTTACTGACTAGAGAATTAAGGTTCCTGGTTAGATGCAATTTAACTAGTCTCATACTTAACTACTGATCCACTAAAGTACTGCTCTAACAGTACACTACATTTTTGTCGTCCAAGACACACGATCACATTAACTATACACACATTTCATCTACTCAGTTGTATCACCTGATACAAAACAGCAGAATGCTACGCGCCAACAAACCCTACTCTGTTAGTACAGCTTCACCTAATAAAAGGAATAATCAGTGTAACTATGACAAAATACCAATCATTACAAGAATTGGTGTACCAAGACGATACTCCAACGTAGTTTCCTGCTCAAAAATGGTAATAAAATAAAAATATCATCCTCTATTCCTGTTGAAGTCACTTACAAATCATATAATGACAATGATCCATTGCTGCTATAGTTCCATCGTTAGAAAAATATTATAAAGTGGTGAAAAATTCAGAGAGAAAATTTTTATATGATGAGAATTGATATTCTATACACGACCTCAATTGGGGGTTCTATAGATGATTTCGGAGCCGTTGCCGTAGTCTTGGTCTGAAGGTCTGTTTAAGACAAAATTTTGGTCGAGCCAGTCGAGGAGTTCAATTGTGGATTTGGTGTCCATCAATTGCAAATACAAATTTTTAGGGATCTGGGGTTCCAACATACAGGATAAATGGTGTTGGATGAGTCTGAATGGCAATCCATATTCAAGTGAGTAGTTGATGAGTTTCTCAACACTCCCCCAAGTAGCATGTTTGGTACCCGAGAAAAGTGTTGGATTGGCCAATATCCCACGGACACTCATTACCCCGTCACAATTTGTATATTCTGCAATACGATGGGCGTCCTCGAGAGAGAAACAATCACCGTTGGCGATGACAGGACAAGAGACAGTACTTTTCACCAATTTAATGGCATCGAAATTCAGTGGTACGCTTGATCTTGTTGTCTTAGTACGTCCATGTACTGTCATAAAATCTACACCTGACAGTTCCACGATTTTCACGAATTTGACAGTTTCGTCCAAATCGGGGTGGATTCGAATCTTGGTCTCGATACACAACGAGTCTCCAAATTTATCTTTCACCAGTCGCACCAATTCAGCCACTTTATAAGGATCACTCATCAACAGAGCACCGATTCCTTCACGTACTTGTTCTTTGATCGGGCATCCACAGTTCAAGCCAATACCATCGACATACGGCTGGATCATCTCACACATTCTCAACAAATCCACGGTATTATTCACTCCAATCTGCACTATCAAAGACCTATCACGATCATTGGTGGTGAAATCAGAGTATCTCGCCACACCATTTCTAACAAACTCTCTAGCTAAGATCATTGGAGAATACACGATGTCACAGCCATAGTCTCTCACCACCTCTCTGAAAGGTAACTTAGAGTACCTAACCATAGGACCAGCTACAAACACTGGTCTATTCAGCTTCTTGCATTCTTCAATTATCTTCAACGGATGGTGCTCAGATCTTCTCCTCGCAAGTTGTTCTTTAGTCGTCATCTGTTGTACTTAAACCGCTGCCTTCTCTTCAAAGCTCATCTGAAATTTTTCACATGCTCATCTCAAAATTTTTCACGTCTCGAAAAAAAATGAAAAATTTCAGACGCTAGTCAAAAGCTTAAATCTTTAGAGGATCAGATCGAGATGAGTTCGGAGGAGTCTGGAGCTAAACGAGCTCTGGAAGAGGACAACTCGAGCAATAAGAGAGTCGATACCCAATCAACGAAAGGTGTAGCGTTTGTGAAACCTGAGTATATCGTTTCACCATCGTTGGAGACTCAGTATAACGATGATGCGGCGGAATCTTCAAAGCTGATTCCTGACAGTTCAGAGACGAAGTCGAAGAAGAGAAGAGGTGGACAGAACAAGAACAGAGATTTGAAACAAGTGCACGAAGAAATCAGGCTTTGTTCCAGTCTCGTTGACCCAGAATTGGGTAAGACTTGTAAATTTGGAGCTGAAAAATGTCGTAATGAGCATGACATTGATAAATACCTATCATCCAAGCCGGCAGATATCGAGGGGATGTGCCCTGTTTTCAAAGCCGTTGGATATTGTCCAGCTGGTTTGAAATGTAGATGGTTGAATTCCCATTACCAAGATGGTAAATTGGTCAAGACCATTGAATTTGACGGTAATTTGTACGAGTTGAAGAATGAGACCAACAACATCTCGATGGAGGCTAAGAACTCTCTCCAAAAGAAGACGTTCAAGTTCCCAAAGACAGATTTATACTTGCCTTACATTGACAGTCAAGTCATCAGAGAGGAAACTCCTAAAGGGACCACTCAGGACGAGGTTAAAGAGAAGATGAACACTTACGTTGAACCACCTTTTAAACCTAGTGAGAAGAAGAAGTTGTACTACAAAAACGCCAAAATCTTGTCTCCGTTGACCACCGTCGGTAATCTCCCCTTCAGAAGGTTGATGAAGACCATGGGCTGTGACGTCACTTACTCAGAGATGGCGCTCGGATTACCTCTTGTCCAAGGTAACAACTCTGAGTGGGCCCTTCCTAAAGCTCACAAAAGTGAGTACCCTGGTTTCGGTGTCCAGATAGCCACTTCCAAGTTATGGCAGCTGCTGAAACTGTCGGAGCTGATCTACGAAACTTGTCCAAGTGTCTCTGAATTGAACTTGAACTGTGGTTGTCCAATCGATTTACTCTACCGCCAGGGCCAAGGTTCTGCTTTGTTAGATCAACCACCAAGACTCGTGAGAATCTTGAAAACTATGAACGCTTGTAGTGGAGACATTCCAACCACTGTCAAGATCAGAATGGGGACCAGAGATGGCCATTTAGTAGCCGATAACATCGTTAGACGTGTGATGACTGAAACCGATGTCTCAGCTATCACTTTACACGGTAGAACCAGACAACAGAGATACACTAGAGAAGCTGACTGGGATTACATTGCCCAGATCGGGTCGATAGTAAAGGAGTTGAACGAGTCCAAGCTCGAGAATAAAGAGTTGTCGGATTCTGCTAACCCTACCTGGTTCATCGGTAATGGTGATATCTACAATTTCGGAGACTGGTACGATGCCATCGAAAGACCTGGAATAGACTCCTGTATGGTAGCCCGTGGTGCTTTGATCAAGCCGTGGATTTTCGAAGAGATCGAAGCTCAGCAGTATATCGACAAGTCTTCAACCGAGAGACTTGAGATCTTGAAGAAATACGCTGATTTCGCCATTGAGCATTGGGGGTCTGATGAGTACGGTATTAACAATGCTCGTAGATATTTGTGTGAATTCTTGTCGTTCTTCCACAGATACATTCCGTATGGTATCTTAGAGAGAGTCCCTGCCAAGTTGAACCAGAGACCTCCTGTTTGGAAGGGAAGAGATGAGTTGGAGACTTTATTGGGATCTACAGACTACAAGGACTGGATTAAGATCACTGAGATGTTCTTAGGACCAGCTAGTGATAGTTTCATGTTCCAGCCTAAGCATAAGAGTAACAGTTATGAGAAATCAAGAGATTGATCAGTTTAGAGTTATGAGCATGGCTAGTGGAGTGTTAAGCTACTCTTTGTGCTGTTAGGCTGCTGTTAGGCTGCTGTTAATGTACTGTTAGGCTACGCTTAGTGTACTTAGAGTACTTAGTGTTCTTTTAGGCTACTCTTAGTGTACTCTTAGTGTACTCTTAGTGTACTCTTAGTGTACTCTTAGTGTACTGCTAGTGTACTGCTAGCACAGTACCCCAGTACATTACTACAGTACTTACTAGGCTACAATGCTAGTACAGTATACACTACGCTATGCTATAATGCTGGCACACTACCACAGTACACTGTCACACTATAGCACAAATACTATACCCCATAACGGCTAGATAGATACAAATATGAACATCATGTCCACAAGAACAAAGGTTTAGATATTTATATATGTAATGGACATACGAGATCATAATCAGTTAGAAGACAAATCGTTGTAGTCTTTAGACAAGGCTTTGGCCTGTTCTTGAAGAATCTCCAAATCTTCATCTTTCAGTGAAATCTCCTCTTTCAACTCTTTCACCTCTTTTGACTCCAGATGGCTCGATTCCAGATTCGAGGCCTCATCTTTCAACACCAAAAGTTCGTGTACCAAAGCATAAGTTCTGTTGACGATCAACGTCAAAAAAAGAGTAAACCCGCAGAGATACATGTTTCTCTCCGCGTAAAACTTCCTCGATTGCATCTCCGGATTGGTAGATAACATCGAAGCTGCTGCTGAGTTGGAGTTTGGTGCAATCATATTCGGTAAGATACCACCCTCCTGGTTCTGCAGTTGTAACAGTTTTTGCATCAATGGAGAGATCTCTTGCTTGATCTGTAACACTCTGTTAACGGCATCGATGAACAAGACGAGAATGAACCCTAAGATACACTTGATAGCGATCTGTACTTCTTTGAGATAAAAAGGTTTGCTCAATGTGGTCAACAAGGGCTTTCTCAACTTACGAGGAAGCGGTAAGGATAACACCAGGAACAATGTCATCTCGAATATCAAGAGACCAAATACTAGTGAGTAATACAATGCCATTTTGTGTTTTTTGCTTCTTTCTCGTGAATTCTTGGAGCTGTCTGTGTTTTATTTGTGCCTTTTAATCTACACCTCTTCAACTGCTGTTCTTTTTCTTATGTGTGTAAATCGATGCCCTGAGCTGTCAGGGTGAGAGAAAAAAAAACAGCTTTATATAGCAGCCACATCAGCGCAAGCAAGTTTACAAGTGTCAATCTAATTTGCTCCTATTTCTATAAAAAATCCGTGATGATGTGGCTGAGAATCGTTTCAGGTGAAACTGGTCAAGTGGCTGACGGTAAGCTGTGGGGTGGAATAAATCAATAAAATGCTCTTTGTTGTTGTTCAATTGCACTGGCAGCTACTCATCTGCGCTCTTGTTTTGTGTTATTGCGCTCTCTGCGCTCTCTGCGCTCTCTGCGCCCATATGCTCTCTGGTGTGAACTGCGCACACACCCCCTTTCTCAACCTATAAAGTTGTTATAACTCATGCTCTCTATAATTAACAAGCCTCACCATTAAACGAATAAGTAAAACCAACCAGCAAATCAACTAGTACGTCACTTAGTAAACAAACTAGAAATTAGTCAACCGAGAAACCATGTAAATCAAATAAACATAATAAACCAAAGTACCAAAAATCATCAATAACACCCTAGATGGCAAGAATGCAAATAGTCTCTTTTATATACTAGACGATCTAGACAACAGACAGAGTCATCCATTCCACATAAAAATCACACTTTTAACAACACTTTGATCACAAAAGTGGTGAGAAATGGTAAACTGATCGCTAGCAATGGGTACTGATAGATATAAGTCAAACTCAAGTAGTCCATCTGGAGATGAATATCACTGTCCGGTGGAGTGTAAAAAGCTGTAAGGTAGATCAACAGAGTAGCATTTGGAAGCCCGAAGTTGATAGCACAGATGAACAAAAGAATATTATCGTCTTCAAACCATCCATTTCTCTCTAGCTTGTTAACGAAAGCCACTCCGATCACAGGAAGTAAAATAAGTCTTATCACTGTCAAAGACAAAGGCACTTTCCAGTAACCTTTAGGCATCTCACTCACTTGTAATCTTGACAATGTCAGTCCCAACAATAATAAACCTAACGGAACACACGCATTTGCTACGTACGAAGTAAGGTCCATGAGAAATGATAATGGTGGTAACCCATCTGGTGCAGGATGGATATGCAGTTGCGACGTTACAACGAAAAGAGCTTTCACCCATGGAATCATCGAGATCGTGATAGAAACGATCAAGGCAATCGATGGAGGTCTCTTACAGTTCTCGATAATCTGTATCAATTGCAGTAAAATTTTATGGAAGATGCTGACCTTTTCATCTGTGCTCTTTGACACATTTGTAGGTTTAACCGATAATTCGGTGAGTGCACCAACGGTTGGTTGCTGAGTACGCAAATTTTCCAGCTGAGAGTACTCGTTCACCAAATCTGTCATCGTCTGTGAGGGCATCTTTCTCAAATCGACATTTTTCACAGAGGTAGAGTACGAAACGTTAGAAGTGTTAGTGTTGAGAGTTCTCAATTTTTGAGAGTGTCTCACCGACAAAAAATTCTCGTGCTGGAGCACTTCTTCATCAGTAGTGCCGTTTGAAGAACTTTGTCTGTTTTTAATAGTCAATTCTGAGTGTGTATCTCTTTGTATATCTTCATTAGAGGACAAAGACGTTAAAGAAATAGATTCTTCATTTGGATCATTCGCATGGGTATCTTCTGGTGTCTCACTACCAGAGGTCTGATTCTCCAGATCTGTTTTATTCAGTTTCAACAGCAGTTCGAAATCGATCTGGATCAATCTGTAACCACCAAGGTTGAATTGAAAAATTGTCTGAGCGGCTAAGAAGATGCAGATATAAGCCACACCTTTATCACCTTCAGCCGCTGTGAAAACTTGACCAGTGTCAAGGGTTTGGATGTACAGAATGGGCAAGTCGCTGATGTTGGGGAAAAATCCAACGCTGAGACACCCGCCGAGCCACGTCTTTGGCACCGGAGTGAGCAAATACAGGACAAAAGCGCCTATACCGCCAGAGATGAATAGGAACACCGCAGTCAACACGATGATCCCGATTTGCTTGATATCGGAGTTGTCGATGTTATCCACGATCTTGCTGAAGATCAAACAGGGCAATATCACCGTCAACACAATATCACTGATGTTTCTAGAAGTTTCAACGGTCAAGACGTTTCTCTTACCCATGAGAAACCCAAGCCCGATGATGAAGTAGATCTTGAAGATCGGCTTCACCGCAGTGTATATCACCGAGCCAAGAGAGATACTTGACATGGTTCTTTGGTGTTTATCAAGGGTATCAAGTTGTGGTGTGAACCCGGATATGAAAACCTTTTATATCTGATCTGATCACAAGATGCGGATATTTGCTTTTTTTTCCAGGGTCTAAAGATCTTGGAGGGGTAAAGGTGGGGGTATTCCGGTGACTAGGAGAAACGGGCGAGTTTTGAAGATATTTGCTTGAAATTTTCAGCAGCTCTCTCTTTGAAGTGCAAATGGAACCTCACAAGAGCTCTTTGCTCGATTTGAAAAGGGCCTGAAAATAAAAATTGGAATTTCAACGAAGAGCTCAAGGGTCCAAAAAGGGGGTTAGGCGACGGGAAACAAGAAAATGAAGTTTTCGTTATCAAAACAAATAAATAGCAAATAACAGTGGATGAGCTGTAGCGACTATCAAGTGGTGTTATGGTAATAAGAAACTTGTTTTAGGAGTATCAAAGTCGTTTCCGAAGAGAAAATGGGCTATTAGTGGCGAAGTACGTTAGTGTGGGGGCGTGGGATTTAGAATAAAGTGGAAGAGTATCGGGCAAGTATTTGAGTGGATGTGCTTTTAGGGGTATGGAAATTATAGCAGCTGACATTGGGATTAACTAAAAGGTCTTGATGATGATTTTGATAGCTCAGACCGTTGAAGCCATTGGGGTGTCATGATTATAAAATTTGATATACTCACAAGTTTAGTTCTACCACTGCAGGTGCGCAGATATTGGTACACAACAGGGACTACTTGCACGTCTGTCCTTAGTGCAGAGAAATAAGATGATAAGTTCATCACCAAAGCAGAATCAAGTCTTACAGAGGTTAAGTCAAATAAAAAGTACTTCTAGTTTAATTGGTGTATTTTTATTTATATTGAAGAATCAGCCACGCATCTAGGCGTGTCTCGAACAAGAACTTAACAATCCATTTGATCAAAGTTTAGCCGTTTACGCTCAAGCATACTATTCTGAACTTTTTGTATTAGTCGAGCATATCATATTCAACTCACCTAATTAGTGTGCTCAATTACCAAAGATTTTCCGCTGTGTTACCCTCTTTTCCAGTAACCTCGTCTTGTTAAATTTTAAAAACAGTTCATTTTTCAATATGCTGCCATTTGTATCATCTGCCTGGGCTCCCGAAATATATTCTTGATAGGATATGGAGCTCTCATAGCAATTTGTCAATATCTTGTCATGCAATTTGATAAACTGATTTTCCGCTGTCAACAAATGAACTAAAGACTGTGACAAATTTGTCGAAATTCTTAAATTTGAAAGTGCTCGGATGTTAAGTAGCTTGTCTATTTGTTCTAGTTGATCTAAAATCTCCTGGTAAATTTTGATATGATCAGCGCTTGTCTGTAACTGTTGATGCAAGTAGATAAGTTGGAGACAAGACGGCACACCGTAGACAGTAAATTTATCTATATAATTCTCCAATACCAGATTAAACACCTCCAATACCATCCTTTCTCTTTTGTCTCTTATTCTTAGCATTTTTATCTTTATAATATTCTACACTCTCACAGCTTGTCAAATACATTTCTTAAATCTTATATGTCTGAAAAATTTGACACCCCTCAAATGAGTCATGATGAAATTGAGTGTAATTAAGTTGTTTGAAAAATGTTCACTGGTGTTACAACAAAACACCATTTTTGCAGTCTCGTTAACTTCTTAATCATATTCTTCTTAGTCTCATGTTTTAAATATACTTCTTCATTCCATTGGAGTCCATGTGTTGCAGCAGGGTCACATTTCCCCTTTTGGACTTTGATATTGTTTTCACTACCTTGCGTTTTGGTCATATTTATCAATAACATTGATAAATTATGGGTTTCTTGAGACCAGAGCCATTCTGGCAAGTTCTTGAGCTGCTTTTGTGACTCTATTTATATCACTTTTTGCTGTTAACACACAGAACATCTATAAGTGTGCTTCTCTATATCTAATATATAATTACTGTAGTTCATCATTAGATTTGGTAGAAGAGCAAAGAATCAATAAGATGAACTACCGAACAAACTCCAGACCTTCTCTTTACTCCATAATACTGGTATCACTCTTTTTTGTCCGTGAATTAACTGTTATAACTATACATGCTATAGCGTATCAATTTGGGGATACAGATTAGAGTTGAGCAGATTACGAACAAAATAATTATTCAGTCCACGACTTATTGCTATCGTTTTAACAATTATCGTATCATCGCTTGACTAATCAAATAAACATGTCTGCACCGCTGACGGCACCGCTCTCCTCGTCGTTACTCCTTCACAAGTACAATGAGAACATCGATCTTTCTTTGAGAACCAGTGACATGTACCAATTGGCTATAAAGCATTACCTCAACAAGAGCTTTCTCAAGTCATGGAATATTATAACAGAGATCTTACAATCTAAGATAGACAGCATCGACGATGAATTGGTGGTGAAAGTGTACAAGTTATACCTCAGCTTGTACGATTTGATCATGAAATCCGACTTCGATCTGCCGGGAAGACCTATCTTGGTGACACAGTTTCAAAATGGAATCTTGTTCAACGATATCAAGTCTCTTCAATTGCAAAACTACGAGTTGTTCTTGATATGTTTTATAATAGAAAAAGCGAACGGGTTGGATCTGCAGATCTTGTCCAATCAGATCGACCAGGCATTGCTGCTGGGGTTGGAAAAGGACAAATATCGCGATAGAATTGTGAGATTATACGCTTTTAACGTGCTCTGCGAACTGGACCAATTCCAGGACCTGGAAGCAGTGCTTTACAAGTATAGCAATTCAGAAGAAGAGTTGAATAGCAGTTTAGCGAAGTTGAAACAATACAAAGAGACAAAGGCTAAAGAACGCATTGAACTGCAGAGAGCAGCTGAGCTGAGTGAACGAGAACTGCGTAAAGCAAGAGAACTGAAAGAACAGAGTGCTTTAGAATCTCAACGTTCTAACAACAATGTTGTTGAAAAACACACAACTGTTACTGACCAACGTTCCACACGATCTGATTTCATGACTATTGTTGAAAAATATCGTAGATTGGGCCTTAGATTTTATCGCCAGAATAACAATATGTTTATGCTCTTGTTGTTACTCATAGGGTTTCTCATTTCACTTAGAAAGAAGAGAAATATGGTGATGAATACTTTGAAGATGATATTCAAGGTGTCTTATTTGTGAGTAGCTTCGAGGTATGAATAGTTCAGTGCTGATGTACTTCGACAGTGGCTCGGTATCTCGATCAGTTCTAGACAAGAATTATCAGCAATGCTAACTAATTCGAGTATATTGTGCAAACAGTGATTTGCCGGCTTAATCGTTATAAATGTTTGAATGTCGTTACTAAGTGCAAGTTCGGTAAATGACGAAGTATCTTGCTATCATTTGAGGACTAGCTGATAAAAATACACCAATTCTATTGCTACACAAAGTTTAAAGAATTTCAAGTCCATAGTTGAGCTGAAATTTTTCGGATCATTCAAATCGTTTCGATTCAGTCAGACATTTAATCATCAACTGGAGAAGGACCGGTTGAGTCTCATATTATAATTAACTACTATGATTAATAGTTCAATCCAATTAATTGCAGAAATTATCAAAATTATCACAAGCACAATTTATCCCTTATTTTAGTCTCATCAATACCCACCACTTCCACCACCATCTCTCAACATACTCTTGAGATATCATCCCCAATAGATCAATTAGTTGATAAAGTAGACAGGAGGGGCACAACGCCCCTATTACTCGATTTCCACATTAGCCACCCGCACACGACCACCGAAAAAAAATTTGTTGTTTCGTGTGGGAAAATGAATCGGAAAGAACAAAGTAATAGTTGTTAATAAGCTTATACGTGATAGAATAGTGTACAGTGTATCAGTTCAGACCTGGATTTGATCGTAAAGTTGTCGAATTGAAGAGTTGAAACGGATTTGTGCTGCATTGTGTATTTGACTCGTGTCTCTTGGTATCATAAGTAACCGTTAGAACTCGATTTATCATTGCTGGACGACATCAATTGGGATAGGATCGAATCATCGATTGAAACCACCTTTGAAGCACTCTCAAGAGACAAGATAGTGAACAAATCAATTAGAGGCACACACACCATCCACTCATAGAAGAAGCAACTCATAAGATGGATCCTCAAAGCATGGTGACCGTGATGCCACCACTGGGTGCTGGTAATAAAATGCCTTCCTCCGGTAACCTCTCCTCGGACGAGATCTATCCAATTGCATTGTTGATGGACGAGTTGAAGAACGACGAGGTCGGCAGTAGAGTACAACTGATGAAAAGATTGGACACCATACTGTTGGCCTTGGGTCCCGAGAGGACAAGAACGGAATTATTACCATATTTAAAAGACGTGGTCCAGGATGACGAGGACGAGGTGATCACCGTTATAGCTGAAGAGTTATCCAAGTTCATCCCATACGTGGGGGGACCACAGTACGGTACCTATTTGATCCCTGTATTGGAGTCTATCACACAGAACGAGGAACCTGTGGTAAGAGATCGGGCCATCGACACTTTAAACCATATCAGTGAGAGTTTCACCGATGATCAGATCAACCAAGAGTTTCTCCCATTGATCGAGAAGCTTTCGGAACACAAATGGTTCAGCCACAGAGTGGCATCCACCGGGTTATTCGAGAGTGTCATATTGAGAGTGGATTCCGATTTGCGTAAGAAATTGTTGACTCTATACTTGAAGTTGGTCGACGACGAGACTCCAATGGTGAGAAGGGCTAGTGCTAAGCATTTACCAAAGATCATCGACTTACTCGCTGAGAAATTCTCCAAAGAGGGTAAATTGGAAGAGGTGAACTACGAGTCGATCTCGTCGATGTTCCAATCCTTGTTGAACGACAACCAGGATTCGGTCAAATTTTTAAGTGTTGATGTGCTCATCTCCATCTTGAAATTTTTCAAGATGAACAGTGATAACTCTCACGATAGAGAACTTTTCAACAGTGTCTTGTTGTTGATCCACGACGAAAGTTGGAGAGTCCGTTATATGGTGGCAGACAGATTCGAGCAGTTGGTTTCAAATTTTAACAACCCTTCAGAGGATATAATAAAATTGGTGCCTGAAATCTGCTCCTTGATGAAGGACAACGAAGGTGAAGTTAGAAAAGCCATCTCCAAGCAACTCCCAGGGTTCTCCAAATTGATCCAGAACCCAGACGTGTTGATCAACGAGATCATCCCATGTGTAGAGAGCTTGAGTATCGATGAGAACGAGATCGTTAGAAGCGCTTTAGCCTCAGAGATCACCGGGTTGGCTCCAATCTTGGGTAAAGATTTGACCATCAAGTATCTCTTACCAACTTTCCTCAACATGTTGAAAGACGAGTTCCCAGAGGTACGCTTGAACATCATTTCAAATTTACAAGTCGTCAACGAGGTGATCGGGATCCAATCTCTCTCGAAATCCTTGTTACCAGCTATAACGGAATTGGCTCAGGACAAGCAATGGAGAGTAAGACTTCTGATCATCGAACAAATCCCTTTGTTGTCGGAACAATTGGGGGTCTCATTCTTCGACGAAGAGTTGGGCGAGTTGTGCATGTCTTGGTTATGGGATCCAGTGTATTCCATCAGAAATGCCGCTGTCGATAATTTGGAGAAGTTGAGTGTCATATTCGGGTCCCAATGGTCCAAGCTCGAATTGATAGATCGTATCTTGAGTGACAAAGTTGATTTGTCGAATTTCATCGTTAGAATCACCTCGGTGTTCGCCTTGGGTAAGTTGAGTAACGTTGTCGATGAGAAATTGGTGTTGAACGATGTGTTGCCTTTTATCTTGAAACTTTCAAAAGATCAGGTTCCAAATATCCGTTTCAACGTTGCAAAGACATTGTTCGATATCACCAAGAAGATCATCGGTACCGACAGGGAAGTGGTGGAATCTCAGATCTTACCCCTGTTGAAAGAGTTGAGCTTGGACTCGGACGTTGATGTTAGATTCTTTGCAAAGAATAGCATCGAAGGTGTCGAATCGTTATTGGGTCAATGATCGTGCTCTGCCAATTCTTTTTATTAGGTCTTTTTAGTTTCTTTGATGTCTTTTTCTCGAAATCTCTTGCCCATCACTTAACTTTCAGCTCATCTTAACCCATCGGCTGGATAAATCATCTTCTCTCAACTGAGTTCTGGATATCAAACTTTTATTTCTCTACATCCATCATTTATATATCAATTCCATTTCAAATGATGTAGTTGGTAAAAGAATTTAAAGTCTGTATTAGTTGGTCTATATAATGGGGGTTTAACGTAAAGTGCATGAATCATATTCTATTTTATAGCTGTGAACAGCTCTCTCGGTGAATTTAAATCTATGGTGGAAGTCTATAGTGGAAATGAATTGGGTAGCTTTGCTCGTGAACATCACTCAACTACCACTAATCAAGTTCTCTGACACCTTTGACTACAACAGGGATCATCCCGCCAGCAGCAATGGTGAATCTGTTGTGACCCAAGGCCAATAAAAGAGATCTGGTGGTACCTGCATGACTTGTGACACTGACATAAACATCTTTTTCGTCACTGACACTGTCACCGTCCCACTCTTTCTCGAAAAGGAATTGCAAGAAGTCGTGCAATCTACTAACTTGTTCCAAAACGGTTTCCCTTACATCATCCTTGTACAACTCGTCCTTCTCTGTGAAGTTTTCCTCGATCTCAAACCCGTACTTGGAGAAACGAGACTCTATAACCGATTTAGTAGATCTCTTGTCACAGAGATGGACACCGATCTGTTCTCTGATCAACTCTTTGATCAACGGTTTTTTAGGGGCTGCGGACTCCGTCAAGGTGATGTCGAGCCAAGTGTTGACCAAAGTTTGACACGATCTAGTGAATGGTGAAGAATAAAATTTCGAAGGTATTGGAGCACCTTTCAGGATCTGTTGTTTCCAGGCCTTGTTATTTTCACGAGCCTGGTTTTCTCCCAACTCTGTCAAGAAAGGGTCTGGACCCCATACGATCTCACCATCGCCTTCGATATGAGACCAGTGGTCGTCCCACAGTTTGATACCGTATTTGGAGACTGCATAGTTGTGGTAACCTTGACCGTGTCTCAGTAAAAATAACAATTTGTACGACTCGTTGGGCAGAGCGGTTCTATTCAACTCTGCTAATTGCAGTTGTAAATCCGCCCAAGACCCTACCAGGAGTCCGAAATCGTCGGTGATGTAGTTGAACTCCAACTCGTTGGTTTGAGGGTCTCTCTGCTTGAAGAAACCACGAGGTGACTCGAATCTCCAAGGACTTGTCAACTTACCGTTGGAGTCTCTTTTCTGACTCTTGGTTTCTAAAAATGAACGTAATTCTCCATCTTGGTCTTCCCTGTCATGGGCATCGACAAAATCTACCTCTAAAGGTTTGATCAAGGACATCTTTGGTGGTTTAGCACTTGTTAGGTGAAGGTTCTTTGAGAGTGAAAACTTGGTGAAATTTCGAGGTGCACGACTTTTTTTTTTTTTCAGGGGTGCGCGAGAGGATCTTTGTGCGTGCGCACACTACTCTTGTCTGGTTCAGTTTACACTACTTTTCCTTGGGAAAGAGCCAATTTTTTTTCGCATGTGCACGACCTCATTATATATCTGCACCAGAAAATTCTAAGAAGAATTAGAAACCAACTCCAGTCAAAGATGATGAGAAGTGTGAGGATGTTGAGTAGGAGCAGTGGGCTCTTGGTGACCAGACGATTGGCAACGTTCCGTGGGTTCCACAGTTCGCTGCGGTTACTCGTTTCAGATCCGTACTCCACGTTAGGTGTGGGTAGAGAGTCGTCGTCTTCAGAGATCAAGAAACTGTATTACAAGTTGGCTAAGCAGTACCATCCAGACATCAACAAAGAAGAGGATGCTCAGAAAAAGTTCCATGACATTCAGGATGCCTATGAGATCTTGAGTAACCCGGAAAAAAAGCAGCAGTTCGACCAGTTCGGTACCACTTTTGACCAGGCCCAAGCGGGTGGAGCTGGAGGCGGAGATCCCTTTGGAGGTTTTGGCGGACACCCCTTCCAAGGCGGGGAGAACCCCTTTGCGAACATCAATTTCGAAGATATCTTTGGAGGCGCTTTTGGACAGCGTTCCAACAGACGGGGGCTGTCGTACGTACAGACCTACGAGGGTAACGATGTGGAGTTGTTGAAAACGATCTCCTTTAAAGAGGCCATCTTTGGCACTTCGACCAAAGTGGACTATTCTGTGTTGGACCAATGTAACAACTGTCATGGTTCAGGGTTGAAAGAAGGACGTAAGAAGTCGACTTGTTCCACCTGTCAAGGTACTGGATCCACAGTCCATTTCCTTCAGGCTGGGTTCCAAATGGCTTCCACTTGTAAATCTTGTGAGGGTACCGGAGTCACCATAGACCCAAAAGATGAGTGTAGTACTTGTCATGGTCACGGGACTCACAACACCAGTAAAGAGACAGAGATCAAATTACCTTCCGGGATCAAGGACGGCTCCAGGTTGAGAGTCGCTGGTGAAGGTGACTCTCCTAATATTACCACGGGACCTAACGTGAGACTAGTTAAAGGTGATTTGATAATAAGAGTTAGAGTTAAACCGGATCCTAACTTCACCAGAGACGGTAACGACTTGATCTTCAAATCTGAGATCCCAATGACTACTGCTGCTCTTGGTGGTCAAGTCACCATCCCAACTTTGGATGGAGACTCGCTCAGATTGAAAGTGCCAACTGGTACGCAATCAGGGAGAGTTGTCACTGTTCCAGACAAAGGTGTTCCAATCAACGGTAATAACAACAGAAGAGGTAACTTGAAAGTACAATTCCAAGTCAAGATCATGAGGGCTGAGAACCCTACTCAGCAACTGCTCTTGGAAGCATTGGCTCATACTTATAACGACAAATTGGCCAACGTTGATCCATCGTGGAAACCTTTTGACGGTGCCAGCCAGGACGTGAAGAACGACATCAAGTCAGACTCCAAGTTGAAGAAAGTGGAGGACTTCTTCAAAGGATTATTTAAATAGAAGTGAGATCTTGTATATATTATAGTAAATCTGAATATACTTCACCAGACTTGTATCGTGACATGAACACATCAATGACACAATTGGGGCTTCCCAAAGACGCTGTTATGTAGGACATTGTACCACGTGACCTCCGCACAGGGCGTCTCGTCTTGTTGAAGCGCTATCATTTCTAATTCCTCTCTTTTGGAGGCATTGGTTCTCGTCCGGAATTTCATTTTATTAGGATCCACAACTTGTGAATAATGTTCCACTCTGGAGCTATGAATCGGTGCTAATTCTTTGAAAGTTATCTTAGCTAGTTGAGTGCTTCTGTTCAAGATCTGGTCAATCCATAGGCTTGATGAAGAATTGGTTTTGGCAGTTAATTGAGAACTCCAAAACGAATCCTTTAAAAGTATGTCGTTATTGATGGTTGTATTGGAGCTTTTCACATTTTGTTCGAAAGCCAATGTAGATGCCTTGTTGCTTTGAAGACCACCTACTTTGATGAGGATTATGTAACCCTCTTTGGATAGTTCTAAACAGTAACCAATTCCCATGCTGTTGAGAGTACAAAACCTTGAGAAGATCAACGGGGCTGTCAAATTGGGGTCTATCCATTTGGTTGTTAACGAGTCCCAGAATTGAAGTGCTTCCTTACTATCAAAGTCTCCTGGTACCTCCTTGAAGAGCAAGAACAAAGACAGCGCTGAGCTGACGTCGAATTCTGATTTCGACGTTGGTGTCACAATTGATACAAAATAGTCAAACAACTGGAACTTGGACTTGAAACTGAACGGAATCGATTTTTCAAGGAATTTCTGATACTCTTGCGGTGACTTGTTCTGATCAATAATCTCTGGGACCTGGTCCACAATGAATATGAAATTGTTTTGAAAGCTCCTTGGACTATAAAAATCAACCATGAAAGTGGTGTTTTGAGCAGATGGTACAGCCGGATCTGGCACTGCAGTTATAGGCAAGCCTACTGCAATGAAAATTGATTGGAATAAAATTAAAAGGTGATTAAACGAAATCATCTCTATTGTTGAAGAATAACAAAGTGTGTTTGTGCTCTTGGGGAAAAGAGAGAATTTGTATTTCGTCAAAAATTACACTTTTTGTGTCTTTGACCATCCCCGGATCCCAAATCGTCACTCACTTCAATCAAATTCATATTCATTTACCATGCCCTCTCCATCTTCATCGCCTTTCCTAGCTCATCTCACTTGTGCTTTGCACCCCCAAAAAAAAGGGATACAGATTCGTAAATTGCTCAGAAACAAATTTCCTCTTTTGGAACAGCGATTTTTCAAACTTCTCCAGTTTCACCACACCTTCGAAGAAGTACAGAGAAGATGTTTTGGAGAATTCTGCGAACTTGTTTCCAATTCGTGGCAATATCGTATATTGCTTGGATCATAGTGTCCTCTGTAATACCACAGACCATTTTAAGACCCCGGTATGTCACCACTGAGGAAATGTATCCTGGCACCTTCGACTTGAATACTGAAGTGATATTGTCGGAGGACCTTGCCTCTAAATCCATATACGTATTAGTGGCTCACCCCGATGACGAAGTGATGTTCTTTGCACCAACCATATTGATGTTGAATAGACCAAAATACGGGAACCATATCAAATTGGTGAGCTTTAGTAATGGAGACTATGAGAAGTTGGGTTCATTGAGAGAGAAAGAGCTTCAGAGAAGTTGTCAAATCCTCGGGATTGAACACCAAGTGTTGACTTTTGTTGACGACATCAACGTCCAGTGGGACTCTCAAGATATCAGTAACGCCATTTCAGAGATTTTACACCAAGATGGCAAGGATAACGTTGTTCTCATCACTTTTGACGAAAAGGGCGTGTCCAATCACCCAAATCACAAATCGGTCTATTACGGGGCTGTCAAATTGGCCCAGGACAAGAGATACAAACTCGACCTGTTGTACACTTTGAAGTCGTGGAATTTCTTCACGAAATACTCATTCAATTTGGTCACAACCTACGAACTCTTCCAAAGAATGTATGCTACATTTATTAAATCTTCCCTTGAAGATAGTATCGATATGATCAAAGAACCAACTTTGAAAATATATTTGAATGTGAATAATTTCATCGTGGCATTGGCCTCAATGTCTGCAGCTCATTTCTCTCAGATGGTGTACTTCAGATACGGTTGGTTGTTGTTGTCGAAGTATTTGAACTCGAACGAATTAGTTCGTGTAGATATTTGATAACTTTTCACATAAATCACGTGACTACAAGGTCAGCTGCATTTCAACCTAGTTCAAGTACACTGCTTCTCTAAGTTTAGTGTCGCTTTTAAATCTGCTATATATTCATTTCTTTAACCCAGCTATTTTATCACTACAATTAAAAGATAGCTGTACCACTTTGGTGAATAAATTGGTAGCTATATTACTTATGCTATTTTTTTATCTAAACTAGTCTTTCTATCTCACCATAATGCAAAATCATCGTCCTCTTCATCCTCGTATATATCGTTGAGATTCTCTCTTTCCATTTTCTTCTGCATCCGTGATTGATACAGGGAGTAAAATTTTTGATATTTCACATCCATCATTGCCCTGAAATTATCATCGGGACACCAATTGTCCAACAATTTGAGTGATTGGTTAGGCAAATACTTTGACGATTGCAATTTCAAGATCGTGGTCAAATAGTTCTTCAACAAGATCTTTGCATTAGATGAGTTTGTCTCGGTGTAAAGTCTGCGAATCTCAGGCAAAGTCTCCAAGATTTGATTCAACTCGTTGAACTGTCTCAAGAAATCCAATCTGATAGAGTACAATTTGTACGAAGGTGTCTTTAGATAGTTCTGCATCAATTTCCACAATCCATGGAATGTGTCATGCTTGAGCTCGGATTTTTCCATAGAAATGTAACAAACATTGAGAACATCCAACCAGAAACGGTTGGAATTGAGCTCGAATTTATAATTTCTCAAGAAAAGGTTAATCTTTTGCAAACCTTGTAAAAACTCTCCATTGTAAGCGTAACTGAAGACTATGTTAGTCAAAGTGTCCAAATTTGGATAATATCTCGAGTCCAGAGTCAAAGCCTCATCTGTCGAAAGTTTCCATGTGCTTTGAATGACTTCATCTAACAATTTCATATTTTGCGACCCTCCAATGACCAAGATCAAATTATTTACAGTGTCAAGGTTCGGTGTGAACTCTGATTTCTTGATCAAGTTGATGCACTGAGCCGCGCTTCTGATCTTGTGATTTAAAAGTTTAGCGTTCAAGTCTCTTTTCAAATTGACTCCAGTCGGGAAAGTCCATGTTTCAGGGACACCGTTCCCGGAGATCTTGATCTCGAGATTTAACAATTTGAGTGAAGAACGACGAAGATGAGATTTCATCAAAATTGTGTTAGCTTGAACGACTCTATTGTTCTGAACTAATATTTCTAGTGTTTTTTCCAAGATGGTGCTATTGGCTAAGCTTTCCAGCGAGAGATACTCATACAATTTGACAATTTTCAGTGTCAGGTTTGACAAGTATCTCTTGCGCTCAGTGCGGTCGTACTTGGCACTATCTCCCAATTTCAAAGAAATCTGACACCGGGTGAATATGAGATTCCAATCTTGCACCTGTTTCAACAAGTCTGGGGTCTCAAATAGTATTTTATCCAATTCATCGATCAAGAGCCCAATCTTATTCTCTTGCAAAAAATGATTCACTCTTAAAAGACTCAAATTAGATATTCCTGAGTGTGAAGCTATGAACTTCTGAGTCACAAAATTACCACGAGTCGCAAATGCATCTTTTTTCATGATATTTAGATCACGTACGAGTAAATCTTCCTTGGGTACCTTGATACTATTGTTAGACGTTGATTTAGTGTTGGTCAGATGCTTTTCTACCAAGTCGGTCTCATTATCCAGTGCGGAAAATGATACGGTTTCCGCACTAGTCACTAAGGATCGACAAAGAGGTCTCAGCAACTTTCCACCCCTTCTCACTCCAATCATTTTAGTATTTTCTCTGTTTCTTATGTCTTTTGAAAGCTTCTTGAATCGTGAAAAATTGAAAAAAAATTCATTCGAAGACATGAACTTCCGTATTGAGTAACTACCCAAAATGGTCATATGAGCATTCTACGAATACTCACATGAGAATCGAATTGCAACTGTTGAGGATGTTCCTATGAGGGTTGCACTGGCGAGTATTAGTAATGTTGATCAATTGAAGTTTTATGAAAGTCTTTGTAATCATATGAGAATCGGAACGATTCCATTCCAAGTCGTATCGACGACATATGAGACAGAGAAGCACAGCTATTGAAAGATCTTGTCCATTTTCACAAAGAATCAAGACTTCTCCATCGATACAAGCTAACTGATCGATCAATAATGGCAAAATATCTCTGAATCTCTTGTAATACTTTTTATTCGAGCTGAAAGGGAAGAAAATGATATCTTGTGAATTTTCAAGGTATGATGTTTGATAAGTCTCTGTGAAGATGACAATTTTCAGGTATTTCGTGAACAGAGCAGGCAATGAATCAATCTTTGCCGTTATAATACCATTTGATAAATTTGTGCCTTGGAATTTGACAATTTCTTGTACCTGATCCCTGTTTTCATGTGATTTTCTCAACGAGACAAGTTCCACTATGAGCTCATTTAACGTATCGTCGCTTTGGTCTTCAAATAATTGGTCTTGATGAGACCAAAACAAATTATGATCAAAATCTTGTGGTGCCCACAATTCGTGATCATCTGCAGCACCTTGAACGTAGTCGAACCCTGGAAGATGTAACTCACCATCTTGATATTGCATACTAGCAGTACAACATATCACTGGATGGAATTCCTCACAAACTGGGAGGAATTCTACAGGCTCACCACCAGGATATACCCAGAGTGGTCTTAGAGGTTTGTCCAAGTTGATATTATCTAGAATGTGTAACTCTTTCAGTGTAGTGACAAAGCCAGGAATTCTCTCGAGAATCTGTTGATATTCAATCTTTGATACGGTCTGTGGAGGTAAAAACAACAGACCTGAACCAAAGACAACATTGTTGATAACACAGCACCAAATAGGTATTGTCTTAGCAAGAGCATCTGACATCTTTTTACCTCTTCTTGTAGAATCGACAATCACTACTCCATTGTTCTGTTTGATCAAAGGAATTAGATGCAAATTTAATCTTTTGATCGAGAACGACCATTGAGTATTGTGACCATCTGTAGATTTGAAGTAGCACGACCCTGTAGCATTATCGGGAGGTACGTACCATAAACCACATCTCATATTGGGCACCAAAGGCCTGTTGTATAATGGTTCAACCACATCAACTACCCACCGGGCGTCAAATCGCACGGAAAAAAGCCTGTTTCGTACTGATCTCGACTCTTTTTTCAAGTCCTTGACAGTGTTCTTGAAATTGTCAGACTCGCTTATCAAATCAGACACCATTGTAGTGGTGTAGTGGATGGAGATGAGATGGAATGGATCAGATCAACTTTGTCGAATTTGCCCCAAATTTTATGAGAGCTTCACAAACGTCAACTTTAGCGACCAAGGATACACTTCGAAGCTCTTCAAAAGCACACCAATTGACTTGCTTCTCCTTGTCAAATCACCTCTTGACCCAATATATAAACCCCTTAAATACAATTTTTCTCCTACCCTAAAATTTGACTATAAATTCAGCAAAATACGAAAACTCCCGACGCAACGCCCTCAACTTCCCAAAGAGGAATTTTCCATCGATCGGATCCGTTTTCGTCTTTTTCTCCATAAAACTTGAACATAATTCAGACACTACCAAAGCTCTTTAATTCGGTACTTCTAGCTGCTCAGTTGACACAACTCGAGTATTGTCGTTGTTACAAAAGTGAATCGAAGAAAGATATCAAAGCGCTTAACCCATCTGTACTGAAACCAATTATGTTAAGAAACATCAAATCTATGTCTTCCAAGCCTGTCTCCACCAAGTTGTTCCACACTTCTTCACGGTTATCGAGAACCGAGACCGATGCCTTTGGGCCTTTAGAAGTTGAAGATTCCAGATACTGGGGGGCTCAGACCCAGAGATCTTTCCAGAACTTCAAGATCGGTGGTGCCAGAGAGAAGATGCCTGAGCCTGTTATCAAGGCCTTTGGTGTGTTGAAGAAGGCTACAGCTACCGTCAACGAGGCCAACGGTACTTTGGACCCTAAACTCGCCAGTGCCATCAAACAGGCTGCCACTGAGGTTGCTGAGGGTAAATTGTTGGACCATTTCCCATTGGTGGTCTTCCAGACCGGTTCAGGTACTCAGTCCAACATGAACGCCAATGAGGTCATTTCCAACAGAGCCATTGAGTTATTAGGAGGTGAATTGGGATCGAAAAAACCTGTCCATCCAAATGACCATGTCAACATGTCTCAATCGTCCAACGACACCTTTCCTACTGTTATGCACATTGCTGCAGTAACTGAGATCAAAGAACATTTGTTACCAAATTTGACTCTTCTCAGAGATGCTTTAAAAGCCAAAGCCGAGGAGTTTAAAGACATCATCAAGATCGGTAGAACCCATTTACAAGATGCCACACCTCTTACCTTGGGTCAAGAGTTCTCAGGTTACGTTCAGCAAGTCGACAACGGTATCACCAGAGTTGAAAACTCTTTGGGCTCTTTGAGCTTCTTAGCTCAAGGTGGTACCGCTGTAGGAACCGGTTTGAACACCAAGAAGGGATTTGCCGAGGCTGTAGCCGCGGAAGTGTCAAACTTGACCGGTTACAAGTTTGAGACCGCCCCAAACAAGTTTGAAGCTTTAGCCGCTCACGACGCTATTGTAGAATGTTCAGGTGCTTTGAACACCCTTGCCGCTTCTTTGTTCAAGATCGCCCAGGATATCAGATACTTGGGTTCCGGTCCAAGATGTGGTTACGGGGAATTGTCTTTACCTGAAAATGAACCTGGATCTTCTATTATGCCTGGTAAAGTTAACCCTACCCAATGTGAAGCTTTAACCATGGTAGCTACACAGGTCTTTGGTAACCATGCTTGTATCACTTTTGCCGGTGCTTCAGGTCAATTCGAATTGAACGTTTTCAAACCTGTCTTGATCAGTAACTTGTTGTCCTCGATCAGATTGTTAGGTGACGCTTCTAACTCTTTCACCATCCACTGTGTCGAAGGTATCATTGCCAACAAGGACAAAATCGAAAAGACCTTGCACGAATCCTTGATGTTGGTCACCGCTTTGAATCCAAAGATCGGTTATGACGCTGCCTCGAAGACCGCCAAACACGCCCACAAACACGGTCTTACTTTGAAAGAAGCCGCTTTGGAATTGGGTGTTCTTTCCTCTGAGGAATTTGACCAATGGGTCAGACCAGAGAAGATGATCGGTCCAAAAGATTAATCCTTATATATATATATTCTATTCTGTTTTTGAAATCTCTATTCTTTATACTTGTATTTCTTGGAAACACTCATCAACCCTGAAGACGAGCTCAAGGGTAAGTCATACTTGAAACTACCTCTGATATCCAATTCAAAAGGCTTATTTATAATCGAATCGATATCTTCATTTACCTCTTTGAAATCTCCACTCAATTTAAGTTGTCCTGTTGCTGTTTGTTTCACACTTCTCGTGTAATTGGAGCTGAAGATTTTCATAAAAGGCACCTGTCCTCCATTTAATAACCCACTAAATTTCAAAGGGATCGAGAAACTGGCTATGTTCCCTAACAAGAGAGTCTTATCAGTTTCTTTCTCACTGGAGTAAGTGATGAAAACATCGAGATCACTTTCTGATACTGTGACATCTTGTAGATTCACATTGGTGCAAGAACAGTTGACATCAAAGATCAACAAGTTATCAGCTATTATCAATTTCTCGATCTTTGTGATCTCAAAGTTCTGGATCGGGTTGGTTAAAAACTTGAATATCATAAGTTTGCCCATGGTCACCATCAACACACTCACTAGCAAGAATTTCAACATCACCGATAGCACTTTCAAGAAGATGTTCTGTTTTTTAAATTTGGAGACATAGTTGTGAGGATTCACACTCTCATACGTAGGATAGTAGTAGACATCCTCGTTGTCCATGCTGGCATTTCTCTTCCCATGTAAATGATTTTTACGATTAACGGTGTCGGTGAAACTGAAATTTGAGTTCCATTGGTCATGGTATGCGATGTTATTGTTGTTCTTCATCTTATAGTGAGTATGGTTGGAGTAAAAATCCATATCTTCATCACTACCACCTTCGTGTAGAGAATGCAAAAGTAGAGACCTTTCATCATCTTCTCTGAGTGAATCATATGATAGTTTTTTCTTTAAATACGACTTTTCATTCTCAAACAAGTTCTTTGACACATCTCTAACCTGAGATTTGATAGTAGTCTTGGAATTTGGATTCCTTATTGGTGTCTTAGATCTGTTCTTATTAGACATCAACAAGACGGGATCCGAGAAAGATTTCATAGGAGAAGAGATAGGAGTCTTTTTCAATTTCAAAGTAGTGTTAGTCTCATCGGCTACCTGTGTGGTCATATCGTCATCTGAATCACTTTGACTAAAAGCTCCTGATATGAAACTGTTTCGATCACTTTCGTCAGAGTTCAATTGAGATGTAAAGTCCGAAGGGTCGGGAGCTCGGATGCTTGGAAACACGTTGGACCGGGAAGATATACTCTGTTGATATTTGGACCCGAATCTCGGTTGAGCCGATGCCTGAATCGGTTGTTGCAGATTTGCAGGTGGCTGTTGCAACGTTGGAATTCTCCTTTGAGGCACTAGTTTCTTTGATATGATGGACTCGTTATCTGGGATCACCGTCTGACTGAAAGCCCGTGGTTGTGGATTGGTAGCTCGATGAGCCATTCTAGCTGAGTTCTTATGCACGAGAATGGGGCGGTCTCCCTCCAGAATGGAGCGTGTCTCGTCGTTATCCATAGCTTTTGGAGTCTCGTATACGAAAGTTTCCTCACTGTCAGAGTCTACTTGGTCATTATTGTTTGCATCACCTACTGTTGGTTGTACCGAGCTCTGTGCTTGAGACGTGATCCCCAGATCATTGCTCGAATTGGCAGCACCGGCGTCCAGAATTTGTACGTTAGGCATTTCGGTGTTGTCGAATAGCACTACATTGGTCAAAGAGTCCGTTTTCACTATCTCAGCCTCTACTTTGAACGTCGATACAGGTTTCTTATTATTTATAATGGGTGTTGTCTCTACCAGTGACAGTGCAGTTACAACCGAGGACACAGACCGGTTCTTCGCCAGATGGCTCTTTCTATTCACACCGACACCACTAGCTGATTCCTCGGCCAAATTTGTCTCGGGCACCGTCAAGCTCATGTTGCCTTCACCGGTACTAATTGTTTGTTATGCTCATCGGGACAGATCTGGAGATGATATTTTTTTTTTTTTCATCTACACAGTGTGCGCGCGTACTAATAGGGGCTCACTGAGCGGATCATCACCAGAAGAGGCTCACTGGAAGCCCACTCTTTCAAAAGCGAAAGCCAAATAAAAATCACTGGCTTCAAACTCATCTCCCAGGATACCATAACTACCGTCGTCTCTTCTTATACCTTCGAGCATGCCTCTATCTAATTTATAGACCCAGCTTGGGATCTCCTCCGTGAACAATTCACTGAACTTCTTCTTGTACACGAGAGACAAATCGTACTCTTCAGCTAAAGCTCTGAAAGCTTCAAATGGAACCACGAATTCTGGCACATCATCAACTGCATCTTCAAGGTAATATCTGTACATATTTCCCAGGATGTTTTCGAATTCTCCATCCAGTGGAGGAGGCTCGTCGAATGTAACACTGTAGATACTGTTTCCAAACTTCTTTTCACCAGGAGGTAGTTGTTTGATCTTCTCAGCTATCACGTCTGAGGAAGGGATGGTTCCAATGAAAGTACCACCAACTTTCAACGATTGTGAGATGTTTTTCAACAAATTTCTAATCGAACTCTCTGAACTGAAGGCATAGTGCATCACAAACTGCATCGTCACCATATCCATCGGAAATTCAACTTGAGGGAACTGTGATAGCAACTCTGTCACTGGAGTGTTGAAAGCGTCTCCAGTGGCGAAGACAGACTCAAAGGAAGCTGATCTCATCGTTTGGAATCTTCTGATCAGCTCTAACACCGACTCGTTCGAGATATCGATTCCCACATATTGAGACACTTTGGATTTGTGCCATTTGTGTAAATCTCCACCTTTGCCACACCCGAGATCCAACACTTTGTCCCCTGCTTTCACGAATTTGTTGATCAACATGTACTTGATGATATTGTTGAACTTCCTGAGCTTGATAATAGGTGACTTGTTTCTGTTCACTCCACGAGAGATATGGGTTCTGGCATTGTAGTGAGACCGGACGATGTCGTCATTTCTAATGTTACCGTTGGCATGATATTGTTGTAAATTGTTCTGGATCATCCTGTTATCCCTCTCCTCTCTCATTCTACGCATCTCTTCAGCGGCTCTCATCTGATCAGCTACGGTTCTTCTATTTCTCTTGATCTGCTTTCTTGCAGGAGGCCCTACAGTGGCATCGACTCTTTTGGAGAAATCCAGGTAATCGCTGTCTTTCATCCACTCCGGTTTTTCAGTATCAGGGTCTGCCTCACTTCTCCTTGTCTCTGCTTGTCCATTGGCTCTATCACCAACTGGCTTCCGTCTAGGTGTCTCTTCCTCTCTGTTTCTCAACGACAAACTATCATAGATAGAATCTCTAGTCCCTTTGAGTAATTTCCTCTTTCTAGGCCGCGTCTCATCTGTCTCACTTCCTTTGTCAATGCTTTCCTCTCTCTCTTCTCTAACATCACTAACTCTACCAACTTCTTTCAGTTTCGTCTCTATCGTCTCTTGTGACATTGTATTTATTCGATAGTGATAAGTTGCCCTTTTATTTCTTGCTAACTTCTGGCTTTACAATATATGACACCACTCGAACACTTGAAAAAACTATAGATAATAATATGATACTGTTGATTTCTCTGAATCAGCTCTTTGGTTGTCCTTCAAATACACTTCTTAACTCTCTTTTTATCAAATCTCTCCAGCTGTAGGTGAAAAAAAAAACGCCCAAAATTACCCGGACATCAAAACAATCGAAAACAAAAAAGTGTTGAACAAAAAAAGGAAGAGTTTAAAGAGTATATAGAGGGGTCAAGTCACAACGATATAATTGAGCATTTGGAAGGGATTAACCCCATTACAGAGGTTTTAAATAAGAGCATTTTAATCTGGCTGAGAATAACAGCTTTCTGGGCCGTTTTGAAGTGTCTTTTACTCCCAAGTATTCGTATCTAGTATAACTATCGCATGGAGCCGATCAAAGGAGCTATATAGATGAACATCAACTCCAAGTTCCAACAGAACCTGAACCAAGGCCCCCATTTCCTTTTGCAACAGTTGCAACAAGGTGCGGGCCAGGCCCAGAGTTCCAACCAACCGCTGGGCCAACAGCAGTTCAATAACGACTTGTTTGTATCGCAACAACAACAACAGCAGCACAATGAACAATCAAACGCTTCCAACATATTAGCACAGACTCTTTATCAGGGCCAATATGGTAGAGGAGGAGCTACGAATGTTGGGTCTCAAGCTCAAGCACAACAACAGGCCCATCAACAGATGCAATTGTTCAGCCAACAACTTCAACAAGTTCTGCAAAACCAACCTCAGGGCCAGTCACAACAACTGTCACAGCAACAGGTAGGTTCTCAACTGGTTCTGCAACTGGTCCAGCAACTGCAGCAGCAACAACAGCAACAACAACAACAGGTGCAACAACAACCACAGCAGCCTTTCCAAAGTATAAATCTAGATAATTCTACCAACACTTCTCCTCATTGGAAGATTCAGATCAACATATGCCAACTGTCCAGAAGAGCCAATTCGATACCACATTATTTTGCCAAATTGGCAGCCTCGTGGAATAAGAAGACCACTCAGAAAGTGATCAACGGTACAGCATACATCGAACAGACTCCAAACCAACCAACTTTGATCGATTTGACCAACAATTTGATCAAAAGCTTGGAATCCGAGGAGATCTCTTCGACTCCAGTCCACGATAATGCCCTTTTACAACACAAGAAATTGAGTAATGACATAGACGAAGAAGAACAAAGAATAAGATTGCAACACAACGAGAAACAGTGGTGGACTGGACTAGATTTGAGTGGACAACAGATCATGTATCTCTCTACAAAGCTCTTCAGTTACAAATTCTTGAACAAATTGTACTTGAGCGGTAACAAGCTTCAAAGCCTCCCACCTTCCATAGGTAAATTGAGAAATTTGAAGTATCTCGATGTCTCCAATAATCTTTTACAAGAATTACCTAAAGAATTGGGGACTTCATTCCATTTAAAATACATCTATGCATTTGATAACAATTTGACAACCATCCCATTTGAATACGGTAAATTGTTCGAATTGGATTTCATAGGTATAGAGGGTAACCCATCGATGGATAAAGAATTGATCAATATTTTGGCCAAGAAAGGTACCAAAGGGTTGACCATTTATCTCAGAGATAATGCTCCAAAACCTGATCCTCCACTGCAAAGAGAATGGATCTACCTCTCTGATCAAGGTGATCGTATCAGTGAACAAGAAGCTATCGAAGAATTGCACTACATTCCAAGAAACGAGAACGATCCTAACGGATTCACAGTCATGACTTACAACACATTATGCCAACACTATGCCACTGCGAAGATGTATAAATATACACCAACTTGGGCTTTGGACTGGCAATACAGAAGAGATTTGTTGACAAAGCAAGTCTTGGAGTTCAAAACCGATATCATCTGTTTACAAGAGGTGGAGACAAGGACATATGAAGAATATTGGGCACCTTTGATGGAAAAGCAAGGTTATAAGAGTACTTTTGGTTGTAAGACAAGGGCAAAGACCATGGGGGAGAAAGCTGCTAAGAAGGTGGACGGTTGTGCCACTTTTTACAAGACCAGTAAATTCGATCTCATCGAATACAAATTGTTGGAGTACAGTGAAACCGTTATGCGTCAAGATAAGTATGAAAAGACTCCAGATTTGTTCAACAGATTTGCCAACAAGGATAACATCGCTGCCATCACGATTCTTAGACACAAAGAGACAAATCAGAAGATTGCCCTCACCAACACACATTTACACTGGGATCCAGAGTTGAACGATGTCAAGGCCATGCAAATCTGTGTCTTACTCGAAGAATTGCAATTCCACTTGCATAAATCGAACTTGAAGAATTGTAGTGTCTTAATCTGTGGTGATTTCAATTCTACCCATGACAGTGCCGTTGTCGAGCTCTTATCAACAGGTGCTGTAGGTAAGCACTTCGATTTAGAGGGTAAAAACTATGGTCGGTTCACCAGTGAAGGTTTCCAACACAATTTTAACTTGAAATCTGCCTACTCGAACATTGGAGAATTACCCTTCACCAACTTGACTCCACTGTTCACAGATTCAATCGATTACATCTGGTATTCGAACTCATCGTTACAGACTCATGGTTTGTTGGGTAAAGTTGACCCAGTGTATGCCTCGAAATGTTTCGGCTTCCCAGATGTATACTTCCCTTCCGATCATATCATGCTTGTCGCAAAGTTTGATTTCCGGAAAAACATTACAACAAAGATAGGTAAAGGTGCTGATTTTGGTAGAATGGGGTCAAGGAGAACATGAACCGATTTACAAGTTTCATGTTCTGGTTAACTCTGGACAATGATTATTGTATTTCAGTTGCAAGTATAACATTAATATATCAAGTTTTCGAATTTATCATGGGCATCGTACACATGTTTCAAGTATTGCGAGAACCTTCTCTCCCTGTTGCCGCTCCCCTTGGGTTGTACAGAGTGCAAACATTCTCCATAAGGGCATATGAAACAGTCTTCCAGGGTATCATAGTCTGGATTTTCAACTTTTAAACCATTGACAAAAACTCCATGAGACGTACAAAGGTGGCTTTTGTAGTCACCAGTACACACTAGGACCAATTTGGCTGGTAGACAATATGGACAGAGTGCAATTTGGTATTGTAGAGGGGTTCTGAGGTGCGACACCCCTATTATATGGGGATCGTAAATGGTCTTTGGTATTTTGGAACTCCACTGGTAAAATGTGAACTTATATGGATCAAGATTTATCAAGCTTCGAAGATTGACAGTTCTCAAGGTGAAGTTGTTGGGTATTCTTAGTTTGGATAAATCTGTCTTATGTGACATCTTGTGGATTCCTTCAACACCGTGTCTGCGATATTGATAATAATAAGGCTTGACAAGATATAATTTTCTTGAGAGATACACTTGAGCACTGAGATTCCAATTGCAATGGTCAAACATTTTGAACACTTCTGGGTCGATGTAATTGGGGTTGGGAATTACACTATAGCGTCTAATTTGACCATCTGGTTCCGCTCGAGTTAAGTATCTTCTATCTGGATCTTCCAAAGAAGAATTTGCTGATCGACCTTCACCATCATCATCAGCAGGAACATAGGTGTATTTTGAACCTGCTAATTCTGTGTACCTTCTCATTTGCTCGGTGTCATTAAGGATCTGTTTCGTCGAGCTTTCACTGGATGAGTCCAGTTCATCTTCTGATAAAAAATTTTCATCTGAACTGCAACTACCATTATTCGAGTCAAGCCCATCTGTTTGAAGTGTACCTTTATCTCTTCCTCTGCGTCTATTTATTCTTTCATCTGTTTCAATTGGTTGACTATAAAGACTCAGTTGTAAATTCTCAACTGCTTCAATATATATAGGAGTGTGATCGTCGTCATCAGATGAACCACTTATTTCTGACATTTCTTTAAACAACCATTCCCTTCGTTATAAAAAACCAGCTGGCTTTTGAATTATAGTGAGTTCGTAGACGTTAAATTAAAGTACATGGGCGGTTAGTTTGAAAAAAGGGATACCTTGACGCACTAGGACATTTTTTTTTACATTTTCCTGCATGAAATCTATAAAACGTACATCAAATCCTCAACTCTTGGAACCCCTCTAAATCTGTTGGATCTGTGTTATCCAAATTGAAACTAACGCCTGGAGTTTGACCGCTACCGTAAATCACGCCTGGCGTCCTGTGACCGTATCTAGCTACAGGCTCAGGAAATTGTAAAGAATCCAAGGAAGGTGTTGAATCTCCAATGTCTGCAACCTTTAAAGTTTGATCGTAAGATGGCGGTGAGAGTAGTCTAACATCCTGATAAGTTGGTGGTACCTCGTCATCCCAAGCTATACCTAAACCTGATCTTTCAGTAAGTACCACTTTGAACTGCATACGTAAGACACGAGCAGCACCTGTTGGTATACCAATCTTATTATCCGAGGCTGATGAAGAATTTGGAGAAGTTTGAGGCTTTGAGGAAGATGATTCGCCTGTCGAGGATGACATGCTTGGAGATGTCGTCTTCTGGGTAGGAGAAGTGTTGCTCTTCAGTGATTTGGGCAGATGATGTGATGGAGCCACGTTGGAGCCATGGAGTAATTCTTCAGCTACAACTACCTCCACGATCAACATATGACTTACATATACACCCAAAGTGTCATCGTGGATGTCACAGGCACAGTTTGAGTTGATGTTGGCCAATAAATTCTTGGTATTGTAGTGAGGAGAGTTGAAGTTTGTCGAGTCTATCGAGTTCAAATTGTTGAGTGATGAAGAGAGACCTATAGTTGACAAGTTGTTCAAGCTGATCTCAGCTACCAATTCAATACGACCTTTGTTAGTGAAGTCTGATTTCCAACCACTCTTGATCTCCCCATGAGATATATGTCTTGTCTCTTCTAAATATAAAGAATGTGTAGGAGCTTTTGGAACTTGCAGGTCTTCTGTATCCAAGACAGGCTGATCTAATTCCGATGGGGGTGGGACTTCGTCTTCGTTGTTATTCAACAACTCGTCGAGCTCGTTTCTTGTCGTCTGGATTGGTCTTGAATCAGGTGTCTGGGTCATCATTGGAGAGATACCGTTGTTGGAGATATGTGGTTGTAAATCTGAAGAGTTGGAGGTCTGTGGATGCAAATTAGGTTGTGTAGTCAGCTGCGAAGCTATTTGCTGAGGAGCATGGATCCCCAGAGGACTCAGTGAAGGCACTGGAGAGGCCACTACAGCCTTACGTTTACCTCCAGTGTTGAGTTTTTGCAGGTTCAACTTCCTGGTATGATCTTCCACCACTTTTAACTTGAAGACGTGCAGACTACAACTGTTCAGTTTCACCTTGACGTTCTCCTCTAGTCTCCAATTGAGTTTCCTCATTCTCCACCTACGATCCAGTGTGCAAATGTTGTCCAATTTCAACTCTATGGGGAAAGATGATTTAGGGTAAAGAACGTTAGGTAAGACCAGAGATGCTGTCACTTCAGTAGGTGGGAAAATTCTCAACGAATTCCTATCAGGACCACGAATGATAGATCTCTTGACTATCACTGGGAGTCTTAACTTCATGGAGTCGTCGATTTTTTTACCTTTTGAAATGACCACTTTGGCGATCAATTCGTAGTCGATCATGGTGTTGATGTTTGATAACAACGTTGTCTGAGGGAGAGATCCGGGTAGAAGGTGACTGAATGGATACCCGTGCTCTGTGCCTCTTGTGAACTCACTTGGCTCAGTAAGAACGTCCCATCTTGCCAATTCTGTCCTTTTAGCCCTACAGTCTGAGCAGTTCAGAAGTGTATTTGAAGGCGGAAGGAAAGGTTTACCAAATTGTATGGACTGGACAAGTGAGAGTTGCACAGAGACAATCTTAACAGTGTCATCTTTACCAGAGTTACTACGAACCACAGATAAAGAATTTGTAGAGGAATTTGAGTAACCTGAATTCTTCTTTTGGAGAATTTCCATTTTCAAAGAGCCGCTAAGCAAAGAGCCTGAACTCTCCGCTGGCGGGCCGTATAAAACCACCGGAGGACTCTCGATGTTGATACTAAGCCTGAGATCTTGGCTTGTATGGTTGGAAGTGGTGAGAGCATTGGCCAATGAGATATTTTGCAAGGATTTGTTCGACGATGTCGGTGTGAGAGAGTTGTTGTTCTCTGATTTCTTATGAGATCCAAAGATAGCCATTGTATGTCTAGATAATTATTCTGTGATGGAGGTGATATGGTATCTTTGTTCTAATGACCAACTTCTTTGTAGTAAATGTATTTTGTATGTGTTTTGAGGTTAGTCAAGACTAGTGAATTTTAGTCAAGCTTTCTACTGTATGGCGTAGATGGGGTAACCAGCGTAATTGATAGTTTGATGATAATGAGACGAGCCAGCTGTGCTTGTACAGTGCTCTATTTGTGCTTTGCCAGTGCTCTATTAGCGTATGATTTAAAGTGCACTATAACAACGTCGTTCCAAATCTGTATGCTACTTAATAGCAAATGCTCACTAGCAGTGTTTGCCTGAAAAGTTTATGCTTAAGTATGTGAATGCTTCAGTATGGGAGCGCTATCAGTTTCTTGGATCACTGCACCACTAGTCAAACTGTCAGTACCAAGTATAATCTCACGATCTCACCCACTTAAATAAGCCTATTTAACCCTTGTAACGTGAGGAATAGTAGTGAAATAAAGATCTGACGATTGCGATGAGTTCACGACTTTTTCACCTTTATATGCGATGACCAGATGACGCTAAAAGACAAGACCAGCAGATGAGAGACTTATATATAAAAAAATACGGAGAACAGTAGCCGTCAAAATTTCTTTGTCGTGTTCAACAACTGCCCTGCCTCGAATATGAGCCACAAACACACTTTTGCGCTCTGTAACCGGGTCTCCCTTCCCTTAGCAGACATTAAAGAACAATGCCTTATTCCGCTAACTTAAGGAGAACGCGGGCTTTCTGTGTACAGAAAGAGTAATAAAGCAAAGAAAAAAAAAAAAAAAAACGTTTTTTCTCCACTGCGCGGTGACGGTGAGCCGGTAGAATGTATCCCTTTTTTTATAGTTAAGCGAGTGTGTCTAATTGGTGTGCCTGAGGAGCGTATCTAAGAGGATTATTTAACGACCAGATTTCTTATCAGTAAAAGGAAAGGTGACGCAGGTGAGTTGCTCGGAATATGAACAAATTTATGAGACTGTTGCTATGTGTTTTTCTACTGAAAGGGTACCTGTGCGATGTGCAGAAACTTGCAGACGGTATCCCTTTTTTTGACTCTACCCCAGTGATTTGTGGTTCGGTGTTGAATTGGTGCGAAGGTTTCATTGGACTTTCAGTGAGATGTAATTGAGGGATTTGAGGGGATTTGAGAGAAAGGGGAATGCTATGAGAGTGGTTAATTTCTATTGTTTTAACACAGATAAAGCTATTTAGATCCTGAGCTGCTGAGCTGTTTGACCAGTACTCACCATGAACTCAGATAAGCAGTCAAATGATCAAATAGTGAATATTCGAAGAGTCGTAAGCCTTATCAGCTGGGAACCACCTGATAGTATTCAGTGGCCCTCTACCCAAATCACTTTTTCAGACTTAGTGAGAATTCCGAAACAATAGGGATATGGTCTGAAGGGTATTTGTCGTTAGGGAACCCGATCTCCTGTGAAAGATATTCGGTCGCTACTCCGTCAAGAATTCGCACCAAATCAAGTTTCGATTTTGAGCCATACCAGATGTAATCGATAGCGTCTTTGTAGTGCGGAGTGTATACCGTGTATTTGTCTCGAGGATACGATGAGATCATGCTTTGTGGACTGGGTATATGCGGAGCACTGTAACTGTCAAGAGTTTGTTCCATTCGTGGTGTCAAGGACCCAGTGGAAAGGTATTCGTAAATCATTGAGCGACTGTTCGAGTTAAAATCTCCACACATAATTACATCTTTGTTCCCAGGATCCACTTTGGCTATAAATTTTTCCAATTCTCTCGTCATGATCATCGTTTGTAGAAGCTTCACGTCCTCGAACTGCGAGTTCCAGTAGAGATGGGTATTCGCGCAGAAAATGATCCTGCCTGACTTGATGTGTCGGAGCAGTGCAATGACCCCTACAGTGTTTCTACTCATCAATCTGTCGATCTTATCGCTCTCTCCAGAGATGAAATTTCTGTCCCTGAGCTCGAAACAATCATGATCCAAGATCTCGAATTTGGACTGTTTCACAAAGATACTACATCCATCGAGCTTGTCCTCGGACCTGTCCCCCCAATATCCTGGTTTCAGTTTCTTTACGAAAACCGAATCATAATTTTGGAAAACCCCATATTTACTCTTGTCTGCCCACAATTGCTTGTATAAATCGTATTCCATCTCCTGGAAACACATGATATCGCAGTCGAGCTGTCTATATATCTGGTTCAACAACCCAAGTCTATACTGTAGATTGAGATATTTGGGAGGAATGTATGAGTACACCGTAGGCCACAAGTAATGCTGTGATAAGATGTTGTACGAAGATACCGTGAACACTCGTTGTTTGAAGTCATGGCTGAGTGTCTCTTCATATGGAACCATGTACCTCCATTTCCGGAACTTGTATATGTCCACTATGGGCAATGGAGGTCCTTCCGGTGGCACAATTGGCTCCAAATTCGTCACGTACCGTCTGATCCCCCTAAGAACTCGCAGCATCTCCCACCTGGCTGGTTTTAAATACTGTGCCAATGGAGAAGAAGACAGATACAGAATAGGTAAAAAAAACACGACCTTCAAGTCCTTCAAAAAAAAAAAAAAAATAGAGCTGAGCTGAAAAGCAAAGAGCAAGAAGAGCATCTTATCAGAAATAGAGAGTCTAATTGAAGAACCCATTTGAAAGATACAATGAGTGAAAATTTGCAAAATGTCACATCTCTGACATCTACCGGGATTGCCACATCAGGTTTGAACCCTGATAAAACAGCTTTACTCGACTCTGTACCTGTCGATAACTCCAACTTGCTCATCCAGAGATATGACAAATGGATCGGACTTCTCAACTCTCTCTCTGTGTTTGTCGAGGAATACCTCGGCTTGATCAAATCAGGTGGTAGACACTACGAGAAAATCAACAAATTTTTGATCAACACGATGATTCCGCAATTCGACGTGGAATACTCCACTGGTACCTCATCGCAATCGGCATCACTGCCAAATGCAGAGGTTGCCTCACCAACTCCGAACACCGCAGTGAAACCTACCGAAACCGGCCCGGTTTTCACCGTAGACGGGATCAACCAATGGTTTGACTCGATCAAATACAACATGGACCTCAATTGGAAGAAGTTCCAGGAGATTGAGCAATCTATCAAGGTGAACATCTCTCCAGAGTTCAAACGTACAATCGATGAGATCAACCAGAAGAAGAAATACTTGACCACGGAGCAACTGAAAGAGATCAAGGAATTGCGTAAATTGAACTCCATCAGTGCCAAAGAAGTGGGTAAGTTGACCAATGCTACTCAGGTATATACCACCAGTACCGCAGCAACTTATAAGATTGATTACAAGAACGACCCATATTTTTGCAACAGATCAGTGTTGTACAATGCAGACATCCAAATTCAGAAGGAGAACCTTTATATCGATTTCTTGACCAACAACGAACAGAGCTTTGAGATCTATGAGAAACAGTTGGTCGATATCGTTAAGAAAATCTTCAACAACTTGAACAACCTCAACATGGACTTGACAAAGCAACAACAACAGAGTTTCCAATTGCTCAATGACCAGATAATAAGCATCCCTAACGATGCCGAATGGAAGAAATTTGCAGACTTGAACAGTAAACAATTGATCCAAGGTAACCCATATAAAAGATCTTTGCAAGGTGTCACTTTCCCCAACGAGGATCATGTTTCAATTGAACCTATCTTAGAAGGGCTCTTGGCCCGTAAAGAGGGTAAATTGAAGAAAAACTACTCAACGTATTACTACGTCATCACAAAGACAAGATACCTCTACGAATTCCAATCTCGTTCGTTCAAAGACTCTCCAACACCTTCGCTTATCTTTTACCTCCCACACTCTTTTATCGGGAAACCATCTGGGCCTCAAGATCAGAAATTCAAGTTCGTCTTGACCGGTAAAGACCACACAAATTTGGTGAACATCACCAAGAAGACCATCACTTTGAGACTGAGCAATTATGAGGAAATGATGACTTGGTATAACGTTTTGAGTGAAGTCAGTGGACAGATGATCGAGAACGAAGAATCGAGATTGGAACTGATGACTTTAGACGATAGCTTCGACTCTCCTTCTAGCGAGAGCCCTGTAGACCCAAGAGTCAACTGAGACTGTGATTTTTTTTTATTTTACAACCGTGTTTGTGTGCTTAGTTTATATACAAGCTTTATCTATTATTACTTTATTTACATGAATAACTTATGTCTTCTTACTCAAGAACGCTTGATATGCATCGTTACCGATATGAACGTTACCCATACTCTTCATCATTTTCTTACCCTCTTTCTGCTTCACCAACAATTTTTTACGTCTTGTGATATCAGACGCATGCAATTTCAGTAACACATCTTTCCTACGCGCCTTGATGGTCTCACGTGCTATAATCTTACCTTGACAACGAGACTGGATGATAATCTCAAACTGCTGGATTCTCAAGAATTCTTTGAACCTCTTCACGTACTCACGACCATTCTTGTTAACCTGGGAAATGTGCATGACTTGAGCTAAAGCATCGATACCATTACCATTGACGGTCAACTCCAATTTCACAATATCCGAGACTCTGTAGCCACAATCTTCGTAATCAAGAGATGCATAACCTTTTGTAGCTGACTTAATCTTACCAAAGAAATCATCGATCAAATGCAGTAATGGAATCTCATATTTAACCATAGATTGATGTTCATTCAACACCGTGATTTCTTTCTGAACGCCTCTATTGTTCTGGCAAATTGTCATGACCGTACCCAAATATTCTTGTGGCATTGTCATTATCGCTTCAACGTACGGTTCTTCAAAATTTAACACTTTAAACTTAGCGCTCAGGTCAGGGAAATCGTCTGGGTTCGTGATGATCTGAGTATCTCCATTTTTGTAATTGATCTTATATGGAACAGTTGGGGCTGTAATGATCAACTTCCCTCCATACTCTTTCTCCAATCTCTCTTTGAATACCGAGGCATGTAAAGATCCAAGAAACCCAAGTCTCCAACCTTGACCTAAAGCGTTAGAGGTTTCTCTTTGTAAAGTGACAGATCTATCATTCAAGACAAGATGCTGCATAGACTCGTCCATTTTCTTGAAATCGACACCTTCCAGAGGAAATGCACCGACGAAGACCATCGGCTTCGGTTCTTCAAAACCTGGTAAAGGCTCAACATCGTCTCCAACTTTGAAAATAGTGTCACCAACCACCACTTCGGACGCCGATTTCATACCAGGAATGATATACAGCACTTGACCTGCGACTAAATGGGTTGTTGGAATTTTGTCAGGGTACATGATACCAACTTCACGTACTTCGTATTTCTTCTGTGAATTGTAGAAGCAGATCTTGGTACCTTTTTTAACAGTTCCATCAACTACGTGAACCAATAGCACTACTCCAAGGTAAGGATCGTACCAACTATCCACGAGCAACGATCTAAACGGTTTATTGACATCACCAGTAGGGGCAGGGATTTTGTCGATGATGGCAGGTATGATTTTGTCGACATTTAAGCCTGTCTTGGCACTTACTGCAATAATATCTTCTTTTGGTAGTTCAAAAGTGGTGGTGATTTGTTCTTCCAGTCTCGGTATATCCAGATGGTCTAGATCGATCTTGTTTATCACTGGAAGTAATTTTAAGTTCATGCTGTATGCCAAGTAGAAGTTTGCGACTGTCTGTGCTTTAATACCTTCTGAGGCATCTATGAGAAGAAGAGCACCACCACAAGACGCATAAGACCGTGATACTTCTAATCTGAAATCAACGTGTCCTGGTGAGTCCACAAGATGCAATAAATAGTCTTCTCCTTTGTAGTTGTATAACATCGAGCACGTCTGTGCCTTCACAGTGATGCCTCGTTCTCTCTCAACATCCAATTTGTCTAGCACTTGTTTGTTGCTATCCCCAGGGTTTACCACACCTGTGAGTTCCAACAATCTGTCCGAGAGCGTTGATTTTCCATGGTCAACGTGTGCTACAATCACAAAATTACGATACCTCGATATCGGTATATCATCGATCTTCAGCTGGATCTGTGTAGGTGTGAGATTTGCATACTTGGATGGTGCAATGAAGGAGTTGAAACGCACCAGATTGAGACTGCTCCTCGCCACTTGTCGTATTGCTCGAGGAAATCCAATCATCCTATCAATCTCATCTCAGATCAAGACTGCAGCGCTCTCTTCGAGACTGAAAAATTTTGTCCTCTTCTGCACGTTGAAACTTTAAAAATTCGTAAAGTGCTCTTCAATGTACATGGCATCAATTGGGGTCAATTTGAATTGAATTCAGTAAGACGAAATCGAATTCAATTCATTCGGTTCAAGCTGGTATGAAAGTTTTTAAAAATAACGAGGTCATCCTGGGGTCAATTAGAAATTAGTTCAATTGCATCCCAATAATGCCATACAAAAGTGCCAAAAAGATGACTCAAATTCCCCTCAAAAAATTCAAATGCCTCGAGTCATTGACAGTTTTTATAAATATGGAAATGAGAGTCTGAAAGTCTGCGATCCCAAGACTCTGTTCACTTGGCGGGTGATCCAAGAATTTTAAAAGGTGGAATTTATAAAAAAATGATTGAGTCACCTGCTCTTGTCATTAATTTTGATAGAAATAGCGCACAGGTATAAATTTAAATAAATTGCTAACATATCAGCAGTTGAAGCTCTTTAGCACAAGCGGTATCAGTGTTGTTCATATAACAAGAGAATAAAGTAGTCTTCAAGACCATTACAAGATAATGGGCATATAAGTAGAGGGAGAGAGAGCTACGCTAACTATCATATAAGATCTCGTAGTATCAGGAGACCCTGTCATAGATAAGAATGATCTTGGAACTACCCTTACCAGTGATCGAGAAGATCATCTGGTTTTTACCCACAGATGACTTGGTGAACCTATCGAGATGCAATTCAATACTCAAATGTTACTGTAACAGACAGTTATACCATAATGTTATCATCACCGAGAATCATCTATTAGCACCTGTGGAGCCAATGCAAAAGGACTATCCATTCACCATTTTGAAGAAATCAAAACTACACCAATTCATACAAACCTTAGACACGAACAAGCAACTCATATCTTTAATTCATTACATTACCATCCTCACTTCGTCATCTTTAACAAATTCATACACTGTCAACGATTACGAACAGCTATATCAAATGCTCTTATCGTCACCTTCCAAATTGAGATTTTTGGAAAATTTGGACTACAACAATATCAAGAAATGTGAGAGTTTTTTACATTTCAATAAAAATTATATCTCGAGACAGAATTACAGGAAAGATCTTTTGTACGAAAATGACGAGTTGACGGTGAACTCTTCAAATTTACAGCTTTCCAAAGTACTTTCATTAGAGAATTATCAGATTGGGTCGTTGACCGACTTCAAGTTGATATCTAATGATGACAACAGCAGATTGAACAAGTTATCAGTGATGATCGAACAAGTTTACAATGAAAGAATCGATATCGATGACTTCAAACTCAATGCTTCATTTTTAGCCAAATTGGAAAATTTGAAAGT
Organism: Nakazawaea molendinolei; assembly: GCA_030569155.1. Taxonomy (NCBI): domain Eukaryota; kingdom Fungi; phylum Ascomycota; class Pichiomycetes; order Alaninales; family Pachysolenaceae; genus Nakazawaea; species Nakazawaea molendinolei. Next base: position 134,518 of record JAJMKB010000007.1, read on the forward strand.
GTTGGAATTGGATTCTTCAATTTCAACCGAGATCTTTTTGACAAAATTTTCAAACGTTCACTCTTGTCCAAAATTTCCAAATTTGGAGACCTTATCGTTTACTTATGTTCATTCGATAAGATCTCAGTTTGAGTTCATACTAAACTATCTGTTTTTCAAGAAGATCTTCAATTTGGACTCATTGAAAAATTTGGAATTGAAGTTGAACTGTGAAACCATTGATTGTCACAACTGTTTTGAAACTTTTGTATGTGGTTTGATACCATACCTCACAAATCTCACCAGCTTATCGATAGTGTACATTACAAATGAGAATTTATTGGCAAATTCCAGGATAGATTTCGAACAGAATAATGAGATCGATAATGAGAGTCATAGATCGATCTGGAGTAAGACCATCTCACAGTTGACTCAGTTGAAGAAATTGAATTACCTTTATTTGAATTTGAATGATTTTACATTTATCCCATTTTTGAAATTGACCAACGTCACTGCAATGAATTTGATTAACATATTCAATTTCAATATCAACCAGAGCTACTTGTACAAGAAATCGACGTGTTTTCAAACCATTTGTCAATTGAAATTGAAAGATTTGGTACTTCCAGACTATTTTTACAATTGGAAATTGTTCCAAGTCAAGCAAGATGAGATCGAGTACGATTTACAATTCTTGTCATATTTGAACGATTGCAATTGTAATGAGTGTAACGAGGCGAGAATGTTATTTAAGTTGTACTCGGATAGTTTTGAATTTGTCGACAACAACAGATTGCTATCTTCCATTTTGAAGACGAGACCCAAGTACTTTAAATTTCCGATCAAATCGAAATCGGTGAGCATGATCGATGTTAAGAATTACAGGTTCTTCTACAATTCTTTCATCAGAAATTTGAAACAAAGATTGCCGTTTACGGACAAGATTTTCAAGAATCTGAGTGGATTGTCAATTATAGATAAACCATTCAACGATTTCAGTTTACTCGGTCCAGCCACAGAAGATCACAATATAAAGAGGGATCATTACAATAGTTTTATCAAGTTGATGGTGCATAATTTAGCCGATGATTTAAAACACTTTGTTCAATGCAACCCCAATTTACAGCGTTTAGTCCTTGGTGGCATATTCTTCCGTATTGTGGAAACAGCTCCAAAAGAGTATCTTTTCAAAGGTGTCTACGATGATTTTACAGTTAATGTTCATATTCAATAAGTATAACAAAGTTTTACCTTGCAGAAAAATTTCTCCGGAGAATCTATAACTTCTCCAAACTCGGCTTTTTTTTCCTCCATTTTCCGTCAATTGGAGAAGTCTTACTTCAGTTGCTGTGGAGATAATCATGTGACAGGTGTGTAGAAACTTCCAGATAAGGAGAACTTTTTGTTACTCTGCTGGGACCGGACTACTGGTGCCGAATAGCTCAAAGAGGTGGAAATGACTCATTGATAACACTTGAATGATGCTGAAGACACTGTCAACGTTATGATCTAACTCAACTTCATTTTTATTCTTGTTTGTTACTATTTTCCCTCTTTTCAAGACTCAAAATTAGGGGTCGTGCACCGGTCTAATTTGATAAATTGCATTTGCTTTTCTTTTTCTGCGTTTGCCACTTTTCCCCCGGAGTATAAATAGCACCACAAATCCCCGCCCCTTAGTAATACCGTCCCACTTTTTAATTTATCCATCAATTGGTAATTAATCAATTAAACAACCTATAAATCATGCAAATTTTCGTTAAGACCTTGACCGGTAAGACTATTACCTTGGAAGTTGAGTCTTCTGACACCATTGACAATGTTAAGTCCAAGATTCAGGACAAGGAAGGTATTCCTCCAGATCAACAAAGATTGATTTTCGCCGGTAAACAATTGGAAGACGGTAGAACCCTTTCAGACTACAACATCCAAAAAGAATCCACTTTACACTTGGTCTTGAGATTGAGAGGTGGTATGCAAATCTTTGTAAAAACCTTAACCGGTAAAACCATCACTTTGGAAGTTGAGTCATCCGACACAATTGACAATGTCAAGTCCAAGATTCAGGACAAGGAAGGTATTCCACCAGACCAACAGAGATTGATCTTTGCTGGTAAGCAGTTGGAAGATGGTAGAACTCTTTCTGACTATAACATTCAAAAAGAGTCCACTTTGCACTTGGTCTTGAGATTGAGAGGTGGTATGCAGATCTTTGTTAAGACCTTGACCGGTAAGACTATTACCTTGGAAGTCGAGTCCTCAGACACCATTGACAATGTCAAGTCCAAGATTCAGGACAAAGAAGGTATTCCACCAGACCAACAGAGATTGATCTTTGCCGGTAAACAATTGGAGGATGGTAGAACATTGTCCGATTACAATATTCAGAAAGAATCAACCTTACATTTGGTCTTGAGATTGAGAGGTGGTATGCAAATTTTTGTTAAAACTTTGACAGGTAAGACCATCACTTTGGAAGTTGAGTCATCCGACACAATCGACAACGTCAAGTCAAAAATTCAAGACAAGGAAGGTATTCCACCAGATCAACAAAGATTAATCTTTGCTGGTAAACAATTGGAAGACGGTAGAACTCTTTCTGACTATAACATTCAAAAAGAGTCCACCTTACACTTGGTCTTGAGATTGAGAGGTGGTATGCAAATCTTTGTTAAGACTTTGACTGGTAAAACAATCACTTTAGAAGTTGAGTCCTCAGACACCATTGACAACGTCAAGTCTAAGATTCAAGACAAGGAAGGTATTCCACCAGATCAACAAAGATTGATCTTTGCTGGTAAACAGTTGGAAGATGGTAGAACTTTGTCCGACTACAACATCCAGAAAGAGTCCACTTTGCACTTGGTTTTGAGATTGAGAGGTGGATTCTAAGTGGTTTCAAGCTCTTGAAGCCCTTGAAATAACGTTGGCGCTATCTTTTTTTGTGATTGTCAACCATTCGATGGTTCGATGCTTAATTTTTAGAATAATTTTTTGATGATATATAGATTCAGTACATTTGCTGACTTTATGTCAAGTTTAAACTGTAGAAAACGTACTTTAGAGGGTGAAAAATTTCAAAAATGTCAAAATCTATTTTCTGCTCAGTGAAATATTTCAATTAGATTCTCGCCACTTGATCCTTTTAATAAATACATAAAAAAACAGCGTTGCCTCCTCAAAACATATGAAGATGGAGTCTGAGGTTGCTCTTATTAGTAAAGTAGAGCTCAGAATAGCTTTGGCAGGTACAGATGACAAATTCGAGGCCCTGTTACAGACGTACCTAGCACCGTTGTTGTTGAAGTTACTGTCTCCGTACTCTCAAGTACGAACCCAGATCTTGAAACTGATCCAGCATTTGATCACGAGGATCAATGCTGCCAGGACCATCAAATTGCCGGTAAAGAAGTTGTTGGAACAAGTAGAACTGCCCAAGATCCCACTGGGATCGGACCCAGCTAGTGTTAGACTCTACACCTTGGTGTTTGTATCTAAAGGAATTGACCGTCTCTCACCCGGTGAAAAACTTGAATTGGTTCCAGATGTTATAAAAGGGATATCAAAGTTCTCTTTAAACGTCAGTGCAAGGTTGTTTTACAATTTTTTGAAGTTGATCTCAGACCTCAAAGACTCTGATGAATTGTCACTCGAGGGCATTGATGAGCAAGATCAGATATTTATCACTGAGAGTATATCCAAGTTCCTCTTATTTGTACCCTATCTGGGGGAAAACGGAGACAATAAGATCCCAGATAACTATACTTGTCCCGGATTGACCTATCAGGACTGTCAGTTTTTAACTACATTTGCAGGCATCACGTACAATTCTCAGCAGATGTCCAAATTTAAACCCTCTTTGTTGACGTTCCTCGGTAAAATTCAAATTAAAGAGAGAATTGTACCGTTGATCGTGGCAAGCTGTGATTCTTCACTGGCTATCGCTGATTCTGCTTCGAGCATTTATAGAAGATACACCATCGAGTATGAGGACCCTAAAATTATTGAAACATTCATACAGATGGTGGTGGGAGATTTGAAATCTCATAGAACATCTGTTAAAGTTGTTCTACAGGAGAGGATTCTCACTCAAATCTTGAGCCACAGTGTTGAAGCTACAAAATCGAATCAAGTCTCCAAGATCTCTTCCAATGGACTCGGTTCGAATTACCTGAAATTAAGAGCTGCAACTATTCAGTTCATTCAGTGGGTTACCAAGAATTTGGCAATGGAGGATGATGGAATGGATACAGATATTAATGAAGATTTCAATATCAATATAGCTGCTCAGTTGATGGACAACTTGAATTCAGAATCGTGGGATTCCAATTCAGGTATCTCTTATCAACTTTACGTAACACAGAGAAGTAATCAGTACGATGCTTTGGCTGTGATTTTGAAGAAGAATCCAAAGTTGTTGAGTGGGTTGGCTTACATCAACTTCTTATTCGAAAATTTGAAAAACGATCTTCCAGAGCTTAGGTCTACCATTTCAGATGCTTTAAATGGGTTGACTGTACACCTTCCTAATTTCTCACAAGATGATAAATCAGATCTCAAGAGATATTTTTCCAAATTACTTTCAGATGATCAAATCATCAAAACAGAGAACGACAAAAATAAAGTAGAAGGCATCTTTGCATCGCGTTATATCCTGATCAAGTATATAAATTGTTGTTTTCCCTTTGATGATGCAGAGTCTAGATTGTTATGTGCTTTGGGGACTTCTCAGAATAATAGATCAAATATTATAGAGGAAGCCAGCAGAGGGCTTCATCCTCATTGGTTCAAAATTACTCAAAGTTCCAATACTGCCGAGTTCAAATCGACAACGGAATTACTTGGAAAGGGTGTCGAGGTGAATTTCCCCACATTCCAGTCAGTAATAACCCAATTGTATGCACTCACCAAGTTGAGCGAGGACAAACAGTTTGCAACCTTGAAAACGTGTATGTCAACGGCAATTAAATTTGCAATCCAGTGTTTAGTGATGCAATCTATACAAAATCACCAGACAGTTATTGTCTCTGATCAGGAATGGGCTGTGAGACTTGAAAAAGCATTGGAATACGATGAGCAGGTGTTAAAGCTTATCGCAGATGAGTTGAACAAAATTCTGCACACTGAAGAGAAATACGTCAAAGATTTTGAAAACAGCATCGAATGGAATTCTCTTGATTTGCTCTTGTCAATTTTGGCTAGAGAGTTTTTGGGTAAAAACCTGCAAGGTCTCAAGATTGCAATCAACGACGATGAGCCTAAAATAATTTTTGGTAAGATGTTTGTCAAGATTTTGTCTTTGTCTTCGCAAGATTCCATATCACAGCTCGCATCAGCAACGCCAGATTTCTACCAGTTGCTTCTTGAATCCACCAAGTCAATCAGTGACGATTTGATTAACTACATTGCTCAGTCCATCGGCATCATTGCAACGCATCCTCAAGTAACTGATGAGGATTTGGTGACTTTTGTATCAAAGATGATCGCTAATCTAAGCTCAAAGTATACTGATGGTTTGGTTCTAGCGTTGGGGTATGTTCTTTCGAGAGCTGTCTATAGAGGCAGAGAATCAGTGATCAGCCCAGAGAATTATAAAATAGTACTAGATCAAGTGTTAGATGGTCTCAAGGCAAGTGAGTCAAGACTTGTAAGGTGCTCGATGGAGGCAATTTCTCAATTATCAATATTTGGAGCCATGGGGCCACAGTTGAAGTTAATAGATGATATGTCACACTATCAATCCCAGTTTATCGACGAACTCGCACCAAAAGTGAAAAGAGGCAACGAGAGAGCCGCCTTAACTTGGGCACATTTATCGTTGAGTTTCGATCAAAATGATACCATGAATTTGGATGATCTCACCGAGTTTGAGCAAGCTATTTATGACACTCATATTTCCAAACAAATAGAATACCTTTTCACAAGTGGTGAGGCTTTCACCATTATCGCAGCAGGGTGGAATTCAAAAGTGTTGACAAGAATGATCGACATAAACGATAACGTTAGGAACACACCATCAAGTGACATCCAACGTGTACCAATAGTGTTGGACAAGATCTTGAAAGCTTGTGCTAACACTAAACCTTCACTCAGAAGACTGGGTTGTATTTGGTTATTATCTTTTGTGCAATATCTCTCTCATATGGAATCGGTCAAAGATCGCGCTCCAGAGATCCACATCGCTTTTATGAGATTCTTGTCAGACAGAGATGAGATGATTCAAGAATCTGCATCTAGAGGTCTCACTATGGTGTACGAAATGGGGGACTCAGAGTTGAAAGATACCTTGGTACGTGGCTTGTTGAAATCATTTACCGACTCCAATACATCGAAGACCATTGCTGGAGGCTCTATTTCTGAGGAAACTGAACTTTTCGAACCTGGGGTGTTGAGAACTGATGATGGGTCTGTTTCAACTTATAAAGATATATTGAACTTGGCATCAGAAGTTGGTGATCCAAGTTTGGTCTACAAGTTCATGTCATTAGCAAGAAACTCTGCATTGTGGTCTTCGAGAAAAGGTATCGCTTTCGGATTAGGTTCTATTTTGTCCAAATCAAGTCTTGATGAATTATTAGCGTCTGATGAGAAATTGTCGAACAAATTGATTCCCAAATTATTCCGTTATAGATTTGATCCTTCACCATCCGTGTCAAGATCGATGAATGATATTTGGAACACTTTGATTTCGGACTCTTCAAAGACTGTAAGTGCTTATGTCGATGCCATTTTCGATGAGTTATTGAAAGGTATTGGAAACAAAGAATGGAGAGTAAGACAAGCTAGTACCGCTGCCCTCTCAGACTTGATTCAAAGTCTTTCGTTCGAGAAATACGAAGAAAGACTCGAGGACATCTGGAACATGGGATTGAGGTCTGTTGATGATATCAAAGACAGTGTTCGTAAAGAAGGTAACAAATTGTCCAGAATATTGGCCTCAATATTGGTTAGAAGTATTGATGTTCAGTCTTCCACATCTTTGCTGAAGGCCAATAGTGTTCTTAGCAAATTAATTCCAACGTTGTTGGGGACCAGAGGCTTGTTAAGTGATGTCGAAGATATCAGAAACTTTGCCCTTGAGACGATTTTGAACCTTTGTAAAAAATCAGGTCTGGCTATCAAACCTTTCATTCCTACCTTGATAGGTCAATTGATCTCCTTGATGTCTACTTTGGAGCCACAGGTTATCAATTATTTGACGTTAAATGCAGATAAATACAATATGACAGCGTCAGATATCGATGCAAAGAGATTACAGAGCGTGGGCCATTCTCCTATGATGGATGCAATAGAGAGATTGTTGGATCTTGTTGATGAAGATATCATGAAAGAGGTAATCCCAGAATTGAGATCCTCTATACGGACTTCTGTTGGATTACCATCTAAGGCTGCTGGTAGTAGAGTTCTTGTCACTTTAGTCGTTAGACATCTCCACTCGATTCAACCGTATGGAGACCAATTGTTAAAGACATGTCAACAGCAGATAAAAGACAAAAACGAAACGATCTCGTCATCTTATGCAACATCTGCTGGTTATTTGTGCCGTGTTGCATCTATTGATTCAGTTGTTTCCTTCTGCCATTATTTACAAAAGTTGTACTTTGAATCTGAGTCGGAACAATCGAGAAAGGCTGCTGGTATTGCATGTGAAGCGGTCTCCAAATACAGTGGTGATACTTTTGCCAGTGTGGCATCTGCTTTCTTACCATTTGCATATATCGCAAAGCATGACCCTGAGGCTTCTGTCAAGAGTTTTTTCGAGACTGCCTGGTCTGACAATACAGCCGGAAACGGTGCTATCAAGTTGTATATCCAGGAGATTTCTACTTTGGTGAACCAATACATGGATTCTCAGCAATATTTGATAAGACAAGTATGTGCTAAGAGTATTGCCGATGCCTGTGATAAGATCGATAGTGGTTCCAACGGTATTGGATCCAGTTCTGGTCAATTGTTTGAAGTATTGATCAATGCTTGTAAGGGGCGCTCATGGTCAGGTAAAGAGGATGTGTTCGAGTCGTTGGTGTCTTTATCCATAAAATCGAAATACTTCTTGTTGAACGAAGATACAGATTTGATGGCCAAGATCAACAAAGTTGTGTTGACAGAGGCTCGAAGAAACAACAGAGATTACAAACAGCACGCAGTCAAGAGTATGGGGAGATACGTAAAAGAATTCGATGAGTTGGTGGACGAGTATGTTGAGATCATGCAAGATTATCTTCTGGATGAGGATTCTGTTGATGACGAAGATGAAGAGTCTGAAGTCAAAAAGCTGAAGTTGGAGTCCTCTAAATCATCTAGAAAGAATTTGAAGAAAGAGGAAGATCGTCTCAAGATTCTTGGAGACATTGTATCCACATTTACAATTGACGAACAAGATAAGAGTTATCATCAGAAATTGGAAACGTTGATCTTGGACTCCATAGTTAACCTATTTGAGACTACCAAATTTTCCACCACATGGCGGTCCCAAATAGCCATTTGCAGATTTTTGAGCGCCGTATGTGGAGAATTCAAGAAAAGTGATTGTAAGATGGGGTCGGAAAGCACCGAGAAATTGGCATTGATCGAATCGAAGTTGTTCCAAATCTTGGACTACACAATTGAGAACGTTGTTATTCAGTATATCAGAAGTTGTGATAACATTATAGCAGCCACGGAGAACTCCGAGTTGAAAGCAACCATCTTGAAGCATCTCGACGCGATCGAGCAAAGAGCAATTTCCTCTATTGTCAAAGTGGAGTTGGACTCCGTCGTGAAAAATGTCAAATGAGCCTCGCGGTCCGCGGATCTTACCGCGGGAAGGGCCGATTTGAGCTCTGGTGCACGACCATGTGTTTTTTTTTCTTTAATTTTTCGAACCCTGGGGGGAGTGAGGCAGTTAGTAAAGTAATTAGGGATTTGACATTGTTTTTCAATTGTAGACCTTCAAAAAAGACACTCGGAGAAGTTGTAGTGGAGCAAGGATGAGTCTTGATCCTAAAGACGAGATGGTGCGGAATATGGTGGGGTCTCCTGGGTACGATATGTCTACTCCATACAGGGAGATGTTATCACCTCTTGGATCAGACGGTTCGGTTCAAAAGAAGGGTGTTGGTAAGAAAAATGATCACAGCCGGCTCAAGAGAAGGACAGCAAAGGCTTGTAATGCCTGTAGGAAGCTGAAGACAAGGTGTTTACCCTCGAAGAGTGCGATCAGTTGTATCAGGTGCTACTCATTAGAGATGATATGTTCATTTGAAGAGGAAGCCGTGCTGAGTCACGGTGGTAACTCTAATATAATCCCGAAAGTGGGTAGCGAGTCGTTCCAAGAAGATTTCAGTAACATTGGGACCGTGTTACAGGGCTCGAAACCCTCAAGGAGTACCATTGGATCTGAGTATTTGACCGAGACAAGGTTGAAAATCTTACAAAGAGACGTCAATGAGGTGCTCTACCTTTTAAAGAAGAACGGCGGGTCAGGCCCCAATCTGGTGTCACAATCCAACGATGTCGGTTCTGATGGAGGTAAAAACGCTGACCCTATGGAATTGGAGTCGGGATCGAAGGTGTCACGAGACGTTAGGCCTTTGACAGATATCTCCAAGGTGAAGTTGTTCCAATACACCAACTCTGTGATCGATTTGGACAATCTCCCATCGTTTGCCACGGCTTCGTCCTCTTACAACACCTCTCCTTTTAAAACGTTCACAGAGCTCTGTTCCCCTGTGGATTCTCCAATTGCCAGTCTAGCCAACTATAAGAAGCCGACCCTTGTACAGTCGGATTTAATTTCACTCGGTGTCTTGACCATCGATGAGGCAGTTGAGCTTTTACAAAATTTCAGAGACCGGTACGGCAGATGGGTATCGTTCCCCGACAATATGACCACTGAGTCTCTTCTATCTAATATTCGAGGTAATTGTTCCTTATTACTTACAGCCTGTTGCAGTTTATCGCTACGATACGGTAATATGGCTTTAAAACTGAGAGTGTACCCCATCATAATGACGAGATTGAAGCTCGAATGGGAACAATGTCTCGCCCATATCCCCAACGGGTTGGAATTCTTACAAAGTCTGGTGATCCTCTCATTTTATGGTATCACGCTCACGACCCCGGATTTCCCCATAGATAGCTGGTATATCTCTGGGATTGGGTTGCAACAGTTTCTCACAATGGTAGCGAGTGGGAAGATCTTGGAACCGGAGAACATCCCATCGTATTACACACCTGAATTCTACGAGTTGACCATCCATAGGATATGGAACCATCTCCTGTTGAACCATATAGTGTATTGCACATTCACAGGGCGGATGTGTATCATAGACGAGTTGAGACTCAGTCTCTCGAGAAAGATCTTAGAGCTTTCCAATGCTACTAACTTTGACGGTAGAATAGTGGCAGAGATCTCTTCACAGCTAATCGTCTACAATTTTATCCAGTTCAGAAACAGTCAACAATCTTTACCAATGGTGAAAGATGAATTGAGAGAATGGTTTGGCCAATGGAGTTATCTCTTTGACCAACCAGCTAACCAATTTGTAGAATTAGGGTATCATTACGGTTATTTGTTGATCTTGTACAATTGGGATTACTCTAAACATTCTCCACAGGACAGTTGCACCGATATTCTTTTAAACGCCGATAGTATCTCGATCAGATCGATGATTTTCCACTGTCAAAAGATTGTCGATGCCATGTTGGACACTCCAAACGACTCATATTTCGCCTTCTTGTCCGACCAGGTGCATTTCTGCTCCAATTTCGGGATCACCATGTTGATGAGGATCCTTCACGTGATCAACTTGCAACAGTACAACTCCGGTAGTGACAGTTTGAACAGGGTCGAGATCTCCAAAAATGAACTACACAAAAATTTGATCAAATGTCAACGGTTGTCAAACCGTTATAAAAAGGTGAGCACAGGTGATGGAGATGTGTTTATGAATTATCATCTTGCTATACAAGGTTCAATTACACAATTGTTCCCCGATTTCGAAGAATGAACTACGAGCCATAACTGATGGACTGGCTGCCTTGTACTATATATATATATCAAAAAGTAGAATATTAAAATTTAATTCCATTTATTAATAATTTAAATAACTAGACATCTCTTGTGCGGGTGCCGAGACCCGTTTTTTTTTTGGTGTAAAGAGCTAACTAATTATGAGTTGAATGGGGTACATTCGATGAATATGTTTAAACTGTTCTTTCTCGTGATTGGATAAAAACCTGCTTAGATAGAAGCCTTGGACCATGGGTCTTTGGCTTTCAAACCGAGAACGGCTCTGACCAAGTAGTATAAAGAGACACCGGTAGAGGCACCCAAGGCAATGGCGTATGGGTAGATGTAGAATTTGGATCTTGGGTGGATCATCCAAATGTCCTTGGAGGACGATTGGTACATCTTTTGTAATTCAATAATTCTGTTGGACATTTCTGGATGGGAAGAGACTTGTTAGTTTGGATGTTACGGATGTTGTTGATGAAATCGTTGGGGGGGGCACTTACTGTTTGTTTGGTGTTACTTACTATGTTTAATTCTGGGATGATTTTTTTTTAACATCTTTTTTTTACTTGTCAGCCAGACGAGCCAATCAGCGTTGATTGTTAAAGTACACACGACCTCGTAATCATATGCGCAGCCCTAGTTGCCTCGATGTGGGATACTGGGGCTGTTTCTCCGTCTCTTGCCTCGCTAAACAATAAAAAGGTACTCAAATAGGCATGAGGGGCTGCGGGGTCTTATGCACGAGAGTCACCGGTCGAACTGGGGCGGTTGGAAAATTAGTCAATTTTTGTTGGGAACAAGAGCTCACAGTTGAATCAAAGTGTGATGTGTGATGAGTAGCCAATTGGATAAAGAGATCTGGGCAAAGATCGTCGATTATTTACCTCAACACGATAAGATATCGTTTCTGTTGACATGTTATGACAACTATTTGATAGCAATTGCCTCGCTCTATAGGAGTTTACTCTTCAAGAGAGCCTCATCGCTTCCACAGCAAAGCGTTCAGTACACTCGTTTCACATTGGTTGGATGTGCCAAAAATATCTTGATTAAAGAGGAGGTACACGACCTTGTCTACCAGAGGAGACAGGAGATCTTGTTGCAAAGTTTCCAGGTGAACCCTGAACTTTTGACGTATGTCAAAGAAGTAGTCATCTTCGATGACCATAAGAGCACCTATGAGCCTTGTGGATCCCATTTGATCAACTACGAGTTGGTTGATCTTTTGAAATCCAAGTGCCCGGAGCTTCATAACTATATGGTGTTCAACACCGACCCGCTTTTGCACTTGACAGAGTTTCAACATCTCCACCAATTAAGGTCGTGCATGATTAACCATGTTCACCAGCTTCAGCAATTACCCAGTAGTGTGACCCAATTGACTGTCAATTTCACCGACAGTTATAAGAAAGAGATCAAGGAAAGTGCTTTTGTAGACAAGATCAGGTGTCTTAAAGCTTTAGTAAATCTAGACACCTTGATCTTATCATCAGATGAGCTCTCTACTTATATCTTTTTAAAATTCTTGCTCGAGGTGTTGAAACCTGTCTCCAAGTTCAAACTCCGTACTTTGAAGTTGATCTTCTACCATGGCTTCAACGATTATAACGTGTCGTTGAGGACCATGATTACGATATTTGTGTTCAAATTTGTCGATTTGACGTATTTGGAAAATTTGGAGATCATCATGGGCTGCGATGAACAAGATTGTGATTGTCTCACGACCTTTTTGGACGAGTTAAACTGTCAGACAAACGATTATAAAGCTGAGAGCAAAGATCATCTCTGTAAGTTGACCAGATTGTCCATCACCGAGAAGACTTTACACCTGAACCATGATTTCCAAGAGAAATTCGATGTGGCCTTGGGGAGGTTGGTATACAACCTTCCATACCCTGACAAGTTGAAGTACTTGTCCATAAGGCACCAGCCACCTTTAGACGGTACTATAGAGAACGGTGTAGAGGGTAATTTCTTGAGAAGAAAGAAATTGTATTCTCACAGCTTAGTCAAGTTGGTCAATTTGGAGACCTTGATCTCACCGAGTTTCTTACAGACTTGTTCTTGTTATGAGGTGATCACTTCAGATTTGCTTTGGAATGGTTGTAGATGTTCCTTTTGTGAACAACATTTGGCTCTCTTTGATGAGTTTATCATCTCACACAGTTATTATGACGAGACCACTGGGCAGTCAAAGGATGTCATAACACCGAGATTCTTCTCTGTAGCTGGTGATAGTATCAGTAAAAGACTTATCACTTATAGTGACATCTCTTTCAACTGTTCAGACTTGACTATGCTCGAATATCCTGTATTCAGGTCGTACTGGGATTTCCACAGCTATTTCGGGTTCAAACACCATGAAAGTGAAGATTTATGCCATTTCAACCAGTCTGTGTTTGGTAGTCTCTGTCGAGTTGTATCGCATTTCGAAGAGACTTTTGCTGACGCTTTATATGAAATTCTACCCAAATTACAGATGGTGTGCCTAAGCGGGATCTTTTTCAAGCGGATCCCGCATTCCGCACACTGTGAAAACATCTACGACGAGGTGGAGACGAAGAAGAACATTGTTGGACCTCATGATTACGTTTTACCCAAAAATTGAATTTCCAGTGACTAGATTTGTTCATAACGACGTTGAATGACGATAATAAGCTATTTACAGTGGTTCTTGTATTTCCGTAATACCAGATTGAACGATTCGATCATCTCTTTGGTGTCCTCTTTGTGCTCTTTGTTTAGATCACCGATGAACTCGTTCAAATATATGCATAATTTCTCAACTACGATCACCTCTTTGATCTCGTGTATCCCTTTTTTTTCCACCGATTGCAACCTGGACCGATGCTTCTCCAAATATTTGATATCCCTTTTCAACAGTTGCATAAAGAATTTCCTCAAAGGCTTGTCGTCACGGTTCTTGAACCGTAACACTAACTCGATAATCTCTTGATAATTTTTAGAGAGAATTGCCTGTTTGAATTCCAACCTCGATATAAGGAGATGGTTATAAGTAGATAGCTCAAAGCTCCAGTTCTTTCTCTCGTGGACCAGTAGCTGGTTCACTTGCTCCAACACTTTCTTACTTAGATCAAAACACTTGATCCCGATGTACACGGAACATATGTCTGTTAAAATCTTGATATCCAACTGCTCAAGATGTTTCAACATATACTCTAGTAGTAGAGATTTCTGTAACTCTAACCTACCTTCATATCTCTCGTGGAATTGCAATTGAACTTTCTTCTTCACTATAGCCAACTCGGTGTACTTGCTCTGCTCATCATCAGCGAGTTGTGGAAGTAATTCCTCCACGTACTTGATATCGTCCGGGTCTATGAAATCTGGATTGTTATACTTCGTCAAGAGAAACTTGTGAATATACTGGTGTGATTTAAGTCCTAGTCTTGATAGGTTGTTGAACAACTGCTGGACTTTATCTCTTAGAGAAACACTTTGATGATCAATTCTTTCTATTATAGAAATCACCTTACTACGGCTAGAACTGACCAAAGTGTATTTTTCTCTTTTCTGATGGGCTTGGATGTCGAGCAGTCTTGATAACCAGTACACTAACTTTGAGTCGTTGTTCAGCTCTAAAAAGGTCGTGTACACTGCCGTGATCTGTGACCCGGAGTCTGGGTATGTGTAGACGTAGGATTCACATATCATCTTCATGAATCTATAGTCAAAGATACCTAGAGGTATGATATTTGTATCTAGGAAGCTCAACATCGAGTCAAGACCTGAATGAAGTGCCAATTTATGACAAATGACGAGCGCGAGATCACTAAACTTTTCCTGGCTTTCCACTATCAAAGGGAACACATATTGGGATAAGATCTCTGGATCGTTTAAGTGATTCACCACTTTGAAGAAGAAAAATCTTCTATCGTCTTCAAAATGTTGATACAATTCACCAATCGTCAGTTTAGCCTCTTCAAAAGATGAGGAGGATGATTTCTTTAAGAAATCGTTGAGTTCAATCACCCTTGGATCCTCTTTCTCCAACTTGGATATGAAATTACTCAACTTGTGAGATTTATCGCTCTCTATCAAGGAAAGAAGTATCAGATCGTTGATAGCAGAGGTTATAGGCAACCCCAGTTGTGACCATAGACTATAACCAAACTCTAGACTATGGTGAGAGGCTCTATTTTGTAAAAGTCTTCTCAAATACACTTCAAGAATCTTTGGAGAGAGTTTCCCGCCTGTTTGAGATGAGTAAGTCACCACTTGGTAGAGCAATTGCTTAGCCAACTCGATGTTAAAATCATCGATGTACAATTTCAAAGCTCCTATCAAGACGTTTTCGTTCAACTCGGAGCTATTCAAGTACTGAGAGAGCAAAAGGTCGAAATTTGTGTTATCTTTGTAGAAATACACCACGTCCAAGAGCATTTCTAGAAGCTCTTTAGGGTATCCTTTTATATCCGACAGAATCTCGGAATTGTACAAAAGAAACACTTCATACGCTACCCCTTTCAAATTGGTGTCCTTGACGTTAAGTATGAGAGACATCAACGATAGAAGATGTGAATTGTCCAAGACAAGTTTCTTCTTCTTATACTCTGAAAGGATCGGGACAATATCACGATACCGTTTAGCAGAGGTGGTGGAGACTAGCTCTTTAAATAGATCCGCAGAATCGGTGCTCTTTCTTGTTAAGGCCTGGTTTGGTGGGTTGACCTGGGTGGTGATAGTTGATGATGTTCTTAGTGGGGACTTTGTGCTATAAATACTGTTAAAAGAGGATACCGCTCGGTTTCGGGGTACTTTAAAACATCGTATGGGCACTCCCAATATTCCTAAACGCATCATGTTGATATAAGTGTTATCAAGTTCATCAAGAAATTTCAAGTATCTGTTACTGAGATCTCCAAGCTATGTACAGTGGATGAATGAGGTCTCGCGGACAGTGATTATAATGCTTATGTTGATAGTATAGTGAGCTCTGTGTTTGTATGCTCCGATTAAATACTAAATGCTAATTATATTATTAAATGCTAAATTAGGGATGGTTATATCAAATTGAATTTTTCAAAGTCAAACATGTGAAAAATCCACAAAGAGACCATCGAGGAAAAAATCAAAAAAACAAAAAACAAGGAAAAAAAAAACGGTTTTTTGAGTTTTCGTGCACGATCATTCACAGATCAACTGGTGAACCATTTGTAAAGTTCGACCCGCCAGTTCAACGCTAACTTTGTCTTCGACATCAGAATCCAATCCAATCCAATTTGGAGACTGTGTTTCAGGTAATTGAGAGATCCAATTGCAATATTCGTCAACGCTTCTTCCTTCAGGAGGAGACAAGCTTTCAGCTAATTGGAATCCAAAGTCAAAAGAGTTTGACACAAAGATCTTCTTTGCCAAATTCTTGATCACCTCTGCATCGCTCAGAATATCAACTTTACCACCGTAGATAATTTCTCCAATAAGAACTTGTAACAATTCCCACTCGATAATTGCAGGATCGATATTAGATCTACCACCAGCGATCTTGGACATCATTTGTTCAATGACGAAACATGCTGCGTTAAAATCACTGTTGTTGAAGTCATACTCTTTCTTGAACCCTACTGGGATGTATCTCAATCTTTCTTGAACGACAGCATGGAACCATGCTAACAAAAAGTAAAGATGTCTTTGCTCAACGGGCCTATTTTTAACTCTATCTTTGACACCGTTGAAACACTCTCTCATGATTGGTTTCACTCCTGGTGTGTTTTCGAACACGAACACATCGGCATCTCTGAGCACTGAGACGGGAATCGATGAACCGAAATTACAGGTCAAAAATAATCTGAAGCCCGGTGATGGCACTATGCTGCTGAGCAGTTTTTCCAATTGATCCAACCACTCAGGCGCCATTTGAACATTTTGTAAAAGTAACCAGCCGCCTGATTTAGAGACATTCAGTAACTCAGTCTTGGCCATCTCAGTTGCCTCATTTGAACCCATAGCTATTGTAATCATGTTGTCATGTTGGATCTTGAAACTAGCATCTAGCCCCTCCGGCGATACTAGCACCGTTGGTGATCGAGGATCTTTATCACCTGAGACAATATCTTTGATCGTATAACATGATTCGAACAGAGAGGTACCCTCTTTCCACAAGAATTGGCACATTTCAGCCAAAGCCTGCATCAAACCTGTCGGTTCTTTTTCAAAGATCTTCAACGAACTTAACATGGGTAGGAGAAATTGGTGATTGGTCGACAAAGAAGACAAATCTTCATCAAGACTCATTCCAACGATTTCGAGGATCTTTGCAAGAGATTTATGCGAATCAGCAGAAGGTTTTAAGTAATTCACAACTTCAGAAATGAGTTGAGTGATTGATATATCACTGTGGGGCCCATTGTACAACAGAAACATGCACACAGCCAACACAATCTTATCCTTGTTCTGCATTGATAGAGACATTCTCGCAAACAGTTCCTGATAAACGCGAAGAATCAAATAATCAAGTCTCGACATGGAAGTTTCAATTTTCTCCAGTAACACCCTTCTCAAAATCGCCATGAAGTAATCCAAAGAAAACTGATAAAACTGGCTTACGCCCTTAAATGATTGAGCCAAAAGGTAAACTTTTGTAAACGTTGATGCTAGAGGATAATATTGTTCCAAAATAGTATCAACAGTTTTCATCACATTTGTCGTTTCTTTGACTTTTATCTCTATCTGAGTCAGTTCTGTTTTCAAATTCTGCAAAGTGATTACAATGTTTTCATCATCCAAAATATTCCCACGAGTTTCACTCAAAGAAGCCAAAAGACTGTCTTCTAATTTCCGTAAGCGAACCTTATACTCTCCACTCAACTTCATCAAATCCATTTTCTGTGCCTCAACTTCGGGGTTTTCCATTCCTAGAGATAAATCCAAGAATTGTGTAATAATCGAGCTCTCAGTCAAGGTAAAATTGGCAACAGAGGTTCGACAGAACACAAAGGAAGGAAGTTTAAAAGAAGAATCTTTTGTACTAATCATCAATTTGAATCCAGGGACACAGTCAATTGTTTGCTTGCCCAATCTCACCAATTTCCTGTTACCGACCCTTTGAATTTCGTTGTTTAGCAAAGAGCTGATGATGGGATTGAAGTGTTCAGCATTCTCGATCAAGATCGGACTGCCAAATCTCAATGCATTTTCCAAATGCTTCACAAATCCATCATCGAGGAAACTTGTCACAATTGTTGGTTTGGAGCTCTCAAGAGCCAACAATAATTCCACTATTTTACGAGATGGATCAATGATGACCGGACTGAGCTTTGCATTTTGTATTATCACCATATTTTCAACGAACAAATCATCGTTCAGTAGCCCATGGTGCCTCCAAGTAACAAGATCATCCGGATTAGACAAGTAATTGACGGTGTTAAAATTTTCATCGTACGGAATCTTCAACAATTGAAGGTGCTGTTTAGCAGCTTTCAAGAGATCAAAACGTCCTTTCTGATCCAAGCAGCCACAATAAGTCAAAAACATTGCCGCTAATACAGTATCACCTGCCAAATTTGACCTCTCAGTGTGAAACGTTTTGACACTCAACCGCCATCTTTCTCTTTCCTCTGTGAGGTCATTGACTAAGTTCTCACTTCTCTCCACCTTCTGCTTGATGAGCTTCATTTCCGTCCTTATATTCTCGGTTTCTCTTATCAATGTACTGTAGTTCTCCTTATAAGTATCAATGCTAGTTTCAAGGTCATGGATCATCTCATCGACAACCTTTAATTTCCGTTTGTTTTGTAAAGCCTGAGCTTGTAATGCATCAACTTCCAGTTTCAATGGAGATATCTCATCAAGAATGGAAGCAAACTTGACTTGGGCAACAACCCATTGAAGTAAGGGTCCACATGCTTTACTTCCTCTATTGGCTGCAGCATAATTGTAGTCCTCACGAGAGAGGTACTTCTCTTCCATAAAAGTGATCACTTCCGGAGAACACATCTCTTCATTGTTGAAATTTACAATGTCAGAAATAAATGTCTCACCTCTAATAATAGCCTGAACATCTCTCCAAGACCTCGTCTCATGACCGAGTAAAGAACAGACAGATTCTAATGTCAAAATGACTGAATTTGGAGGTTTATTCATTGCCCTTAACTCGTTCAAGTGCTCTTTCTTGATGTTTTTGACTCCTCTCAGTGCTTCCAAGACGGCTGGCTCTGCGAGAGCCAAATCACCCAAGACCTCGCCACGACGAATTTCTAATTCTTTCTCTTGGGCTTCCAATGCTATCTGCAATTCAATGGACGCTTCTCGTTTTCTTTCTGCTTCATTCTGTTCAGATAACATCTGCGACAACATGTCGTTGGCTTCTTCATTCTTCAGTTTCAAGCGTTCGTTCTTCTGAGATAGTTCAGATTTTAAAGATTTTAAAGTGAGAACTGTATCTCTCAAGTTTTCTAGCCCAACAGTTATGTGTTTATGATACTCCTGAAGACTGTTCTCCTTCTTTTTATAGATGTCATTGAAATGATTAATGAAGTCAAGATAATGACTAGGAGTAAATTCGAAGGAAGCGCCAATATTCAGAGCAGCATCATGACAAAATATTAGTGATCCGATGAGCGCTTCTCTGTGATTACCCAATTTCGACTGTCCAGATGCCGCGACATGATTTTCGTACGTTTCCTCTATTGCTAGTGGCTGGATTAAAGACATCCCAACTTGAAGCATGCTCAAGTCAGACCAATTACCCATCCAATTCACCACACATCTGTTGAGCAAAGCTGGAGATGAAAGCAAATCGATACCTGACTCTCTCTGTGTGTCGCTTATTGTAAAAACAACATGTAAATTCTCTGCGATTTTTCTTTTGAAATAAGCAGCGAACTCTATATCTTCGATACCTGAATTGTTTGCCATGGTTCTCATCTCGTCATTCTCAAATAGTCCTGGAATCTCGCAGCTCGATAATAAATTGTTCATTCTCTCCATGAAAGAGGTTTCAAGAATGTTCGATTCATCAATAATGAAAGAGATTCTCTCATTTTGGATCACGACTCTTCGAAGGATATCCTTCAATTGTATATCAAAATCATTGAGAGTGAAATTCGTCGACGTGAATAGTTGCAAGACTTTGTATCCATTAATCCATGAGACAAATTTGGTCAAAGTTGTTTTCCCACTTCCACTTGGACCTATCAAAATTAAGTGACCTTGAGGTTGTTTTAAAACTCTGTCAATTCTCAAAACATGATCTAGCAAGTCATCATAGATTACAAAATTCACGTCTAATTCTTCTTCGCAAAATACCCTTAGCCTTTCAGATACAAATGATCTCAATTCTACCTCTGAAACCTCTTTGTATGACAACGATAGCCAGTTTGAAATGAGAATTGGAGATTTAAAAACTGTTGGAACCACAGTGGGAAAAGTTGCTCTGATCGAACCTGTGATAATTTCCATCACACTCGATCTTTTCGAATTGTCAGAAAACCTGTCTGAAAACACTCTCAAAGAATTGAAGACCAAGAGTCGTAACAACTCGTCTAACTCAGTAGCACCATCAAGGTACGTATGCAACCCTTTAACGATCCTTGATAAGTCTCTTGGACTAATTACATCGTGCTGGAAAGCATTCCGAAGATGCTCATAGATGTTGACAACCACTTTAGTGATATCATTTGTGTATTGTGCTAGATTGTGGGAACCTAATGTCGCACGTAACATGGCTCCATAAATTTGGGATAAAGACTCGAAACTTGGGTAATTAACAGAGACCACCATCGTGTTTCGCAAAAACCTCATCGACATTTCATAACGTCCTGGATCTGATGAAGGATTGCATGCACCAACAAATTGAATGTTAGACAATTCGATCCATTTCCCATTTTTGTAAAATCCGTTTCTTTCAATCATTTGTCTCAATAGACAAATCACTTTTTGGGTTCCAAATTTGTCTGCTTTTGGCAAATTCAACTCATCTACAAAGACGACCAACCATTTCCCCAGTAATTTAGGAACCATCAATGTATGAGAAGCGGACGCTCTGTAATCACAATATTGCTCCATAGTTTTGATAAGTAATTCTGGAGAGCTCTCTTTGGAGAAATTGAGATCGACAAAGTCAAGATTGGGGGACTTCCTGAGGACTGAAAGAAACGTCAATGTTTTTCCAGAACCCGGAGGTCCACACATTATCAAGGGAACATGCTCACTGATAACTGAATGAATTAACTCTTCATGCTTGATCGTGTCTGAGGTTGGGATTACGACGTCTGGTTTTGTGACTTCATGATGTTCCAAAATTGTGCTAGGCACTTCAATGTTCATAAACTTACCTGTCTGAGGGTTTATGACCAAGTCAAGAAACGACTTTCTTGGTTGAATCTCTTGCTGTTGGTGCTTCAAAGATGTTGCTATCAGTTTTTCAAAAGCAACACGACTTGAGTCAGGAGTGTCTCCCGAAAAAGCCCAACAAATGGAGACTAGAACCGCATTTCTTGAGTACATTGCAGGGTCATCGCACTCTGTGTTCAATAGTTTCCGAAGGTTAGAGGCAAGCATGATTTGGAACTTTCTCAATGTGTGAACAACGTTGAATCTCAAAATGTGTTCTAGCTTTGAGCATTCATCTAACAATGAGGTCAATACTTCCGGAGTAATCATTGACCTACACGTCAGTTCGAAAATATCCAAGGACCCACTCATTCTGTGATCAACTAAGATACTCAGTGCAAATTCTTTCTTCATTTCCGCCATTAATTTCAAATATAACTCAAACGGTGAACAAAGAGATTTCTCAATGTATATGACTGCACATCTACTAATCGTAGCAGGTGTAGCGTGAGCGAGGCTATCAACTTCGAACAAAATTTTAACATTTGGTGGAATCAGTATTCTCTCACCGTTTGGTAGTGTGAGCATTTTTGTGTCATCCAATACACTGTTAAGATTTTCAATCCATTCTGGGTCAACATCTCCATCTAAGACTATCCAGGTCAATTTACTCAATTCACCACGAGAATTCTCGCTTATTTTTCTAAGAATTGAGGTTAATATTCCATCTGTCCAATCCCTTGTAGTATGATCCAAGGTACCATACAATTCTGCCTTGGATATAGTTTTGCAATCAATTACATGATACGCAGTATCTTTCTCTTCATAAGCACCTAAAACCTTTAAAGTAGTTTTCCATAAAATCGATTTTCCAATACCGGCATCACCGTATAAAATAATACCATGGTGAGTCTCTTGTATCTTAGCAAGCTGGGTGAATCTTTTTATAAACTCGTCGGTAGTATTTATATCCAGTGCCAGAGATTTGTTCTCCACCACAAGACTCATCTTGTGGTCCATTTGGAAGACATCGTAATTTCCAAACATTTCAATGCAAAGCTGAGAAAACAACAATTCATCTTCAAGAGTCAACTTAGGAGCCACTGTCTCGTTGAGACTTCTCAACACTATTTGACTTTCATTAGGGGGATTTTCAGATGTTTCATTTAATACCAATCTCTTGTTGAACCCACAGTTTTGCAAGGTACTTTTCAATGCACGAAGGCCAAAGTCATAGTGAATCTGATGAGTTGACTCAGCTTCCAATTTACTAAAAAGTGAAACCACCTTGTTAGCCAATTCACCAGCACCGATAAAACCTTGAGAATTGAGAATCACCTCTGCTATCTTTTCCCTATCGGGAGTCTTCATAGAGAAGCTTCTGAATAATTTCTTCAAATTTTCGGGAAGCTCTGACCTTCCTGCATATCCTGGATTCATCGTGACAAAGATGCCAGTCTCAGAGTTGATCAAAACATTTTTGCCCAAGAGCGAGATCGGAAGTGAGGGAGTAGATAGAGCATTTTCAATTTTTTCAATTTGACTCGACACAGCACTGAGCATTTTGGGATCTAATCTGTTAAACTCATCAAAACATGCCCAAGCACCAATTTCACAAATACCCATCAAAATTCTCCCCATAGCTTGGAAATCAAAGGACTCGTCGCAACAGAATACTAGAACCATTCTTCCAAGATTTTGGCCCAAAGCTTTTACGGATTCAGTCTTACCTGTACCAGCAGGACCAAAAGGCGAGCCTCCCATTTTTTGGTTGAGTGCCTCTGACATTGCCAAAAAAGTTTTGTCAATCAAAGGGGTATGTACCAATCTAGGTTGAACTCCAAAATATTCGAATCCGTAAACAAATGATGCATTTGATTGTTTTACAAGTAAACGCGAGCAATAATCTTGTTCACCTTCCTCATAATAATATCTTTGAACAGAGGACCAGATAAAACTGTTTGTGTTCAATGCGGTTCTTTCTATCAAAGCGTCAAGTAGATTTTTTTGATAAACGAATTCGATTATCAAGTTTTCATACTTTCTTCTTTGTATGGAGGTAGTTTCAGAGAGAACAGTAACTGCCAATGTCTGGAGAAAGTGAACATATTTGTTTCTCAATGTGGTAAGCATATGTGGATTGGGTATAGAATTCTCGACAAAAGTAGTAAAAATGACTTGAGCCGCCAAAATGACAATTTGCAGCTGGTATCTATCAATGAAATTGATTAAAAGATTCTCTGTACCATTGGTCTGTTCCTCAAATAATACTACCATATCAGGGATTGCAGAACCAAGATTTTTGCTCAATGTGACTTTGACTTCAAATTCAAGTTCTGTGAGCCATGATTGAAGACTTGTATTCTTATTTATTATCACTGGCTGGCTCAACCTTACCTCTTCACCTTCAGCAGATAAAATTGAAATTATCTTATCACCATGATAAACTGATCCTGCAATTCCACTGAATAATGATTTGAAATGACGTTCCACAACGCCAATGTCGTGAGAGTTTCCAACGATCTCTAGTAAATCTTCGTTACCAAGAAAGTAAAATCTTGGGAATAATTGCCTTTGCTTCTCCAAGTATTCCGACAAAGATTGTCTTATCTTGACAAATGAATCAAGTATTCTCTTCATTGCTCCTTCGATATCAGGAACCTGCAAGACATCAATAACGATCAGTGACTTATAAACAGCTTTCAAGGTATAGAGGAATTCTGCCGCCATATTTTCATATTTGGAAGATTCGAACAGCAACATTTTCTTGATTTCACCACCACTGAACACGCCATCAAGATACACATATTGCTTTTGGACTTCGATCCAGATATCCAAAATGCTGAATAAATTGTCAAGTCGTTGATTCATAAGAGAACCCCTTTGTTGGAAAATTCCGTAATAGCTAGAGCTTTGCATACTGGTCAATAAATTGATATCATCTGACACTTGCTCGAACAAAGTGTCCCACTTTTTGACCAACCTGATCTTATTTTTAAAATTGAAGAATTCAAAAGTTAAACCAGCCCAAGTCTCTTCGATCTTGTCTAATTGTTCCTCTAAAGCTCTTTCTCCTGCCGCCTGGGAAATAATGTTGTTGAACAACAGCTCATGCTCTAATATATTTAAATCCCATACATCACCAAGAGTGAGTGATGCTAATGGAATGGGCGACTTGTTTAATTGTTTGAAGATCGATTCCCAATGGTATGATTTTATGAAGTCAGTCTTCAAATCAGTAATGAACTTGTTCATCTTGGAGTAATTTTTTATCAACCTCTGAACGTCTTCAAAAGCAGTATACTGTCTGACTTTCGCAGTCATGTTTCTCATTCTTGAAAGAAGATCATCGAGTTGATGTCGAACAGTGTTTGATGATATCTTCAACCATTCCTGTTTTTTATAGTCTTGCAATGATACCCACAAGCTATCCAACGAGAGCCAGACAGACTTCAAATCTTGCAACTCTGATTCCAAAGATATAAGTGAAGGTAAACTGCTAATATGAATATCAAGAATTCTAGCAGCTGTGTTGATCAGTTGTCTCTCGAGATTATAATTGCTGAGAGAGATCTCAAATGTGTTCAATACATTGAGAGCAGAACTAGGCAGTAAATCTCCAGTGACAGGCTTGTCTAGTTCCCATCCGTTTACTATCTTTTTCAGAAACTCATTTAATCTCACCGATTCGTATTCGATTTTTTGAGATATGGTCTGCTTCTCTTGATTAATAAACTCAAGCCTTCTAGACAAAATCTGCTCAAAGGAAGCGAATGTGTCATTCAATTGATGTACATGCTTCCAATTTTTGGGAAATCTGAAGCGGCTTTTGACAAGTATGTTTTCACTGAACTGAAACGTCTCCAATTCCTCGATTAGAGTTGATTTCTCAGTTTGGGCAACGTCGATCGATGTTATCAAGGAGATACTATTGCTGATATCAATATTTTCCAAAGTGGACTTCAACTCCGACAATTTGATGAAAAACCTTTCCATTGCAGTTCCCAACACATCTGAGAACCGTTTAGATATTTGTCTCAGCCAAATTTCATATTTGGCATTAATTTTGGACTGAATTTTCTCATATTGAATTTCAAGCGTGCCGAATCTTTTTGATGTTTCAACAGTATCGAAAAGATGTCTTGTTTCCCTAAACTCGATGAATAGCTCGATCCAACTTTGAAGATCTTGGGAGAGTGTCTCGCAAACCTCGTCAACATCCAAGTCCCAGAGAGACTGAAAAGTCATCCATGAATCGAGATAGCGGGAAATTATTTCGTAAGTGGCTTCGACCGAGTCGAAGCATCTGCTTGCCGTCGTAGAAAGTGAGTCAAAGTCAAATTTTGATATAGTAAAATCCTGTCCAATCTGAACTTCATCTTCAACATTTACCGCTACTGTTGTTACCGGTTTTTGGCGAATCACAGTGTCAATTTGTTCTTGAATTTGACTAAACCATATTTCTTTGACAGATTTCAATGAAGGAGAAATAGAAATGCTTTGATCTTTGACAGAGATTTCGATAGTGATATGTTCTCTCGAAGTAAGATTATCTTGGGTGTCTTCAGAACTACCTTGAAATATTTGAGAGCTCCACAGGGTGAGCTTGTCAGAACATCTTTTGATCAAAATTTCGAGAATCTTGTCATTTAGAATCGAGGCAAGACCTTCCACCTCGGCGAAACCTTCGAAAATAATGTCATTCACTATTTTCTGAATTGTGGATATGATTCTCAGAAAATCAAGCGGATCGTACTTACAATTTTCCAATTCTGACAAATATTTGTTGAGCCGTATCTTTGTATTACCCAAAGATAATAATTTGTTCGAAAACTTGGAAACAGATTCCTCCATAGAAGTCACTTTATTCAAAGTTATGAGCTCTTCGAAATCTTTAAAGTGAGTTTCGTCTAAGTCAGATACTTTTAATAAATCATGCAGTCTTGCCAATGAGTTCCATTTCAGAGGTATCAAATCGATCAAGAGGCCCATAATATGGTGCACGTCCAGCATCATGAGATTTTGGAGAACATCCAAAGAGCCAACCTCAAGTAGTGAGTTTGTCCACACAATCAATGACTCACTTATCCCTATGGCATGGGGATAAACCTTGCGTATGATTCTTGACATCGATATAATAGAATGCGGAACGTCATACTCCAACCAGCAGAGATGACGAACGTCTTTGAACAAGTTCATGATAGAATGATCGAAAGTAACCACCATCTCCAAATTTGAGCTTTTAGGGTTTTTGACAATTCTAAAAATGCTCATGTCGCCCATTGACTTTTCCGTGTATCTAAAAGAGTCATTGACCCAGGCTTCAAATATTCCTCGAGTGTTGAGTTTGTTTTTGAACACTAAAACTTCCGAATTCAACCTTTGGCCCTCTGGGAACTGTCTCCAATTTTCACCTAGAATTAACTCACATCTGTCAATTAAAAAGTCAAGTCTTGTTTCTATTTGCTTCGCCCATAAAATCGTTGCACTCACAGGAGGAATGTCTCTTAGTTTGAATAATGTGGTGATCTCGCCTTGTTTGAAGAATTGCGATTGAAGATTTTTGATGTCTTTTTTCAGTACACTGAGTAATTGCGATTGATATTCCTGAACTGCATTTCTTATCGAGTCTTGGGCTAGCAAGAATTTGAAGTTGTCGAAAATTTCAAACATCTCGTTCGAGTTTTTGGCCAGGGCTAGCTGCTTTCGAAGCATTTGAATGATTGAATTTTGCACTTTCAAAGTTCGTTCATTGTACAAGTTTTCACAACTCTCCCATTTCAGTCTTCCTTCCACTGTCATGTCGAAGATATCTGAGTTTCGAACCGCTGAATAAGCGTGGTCAAGGTCAGAGATGAGCAGCTCATTATTCTGCAATTTGATTACTGTGTCAAGCCACTCTCCGTGTTTGTGTCTAAACGATGCAACAAATTCTACTCTTTCTTGCAAGGCTACAAGCTTCGAGTTGACCTTCACGAGAATGAATTTTTCGCTTCTTTTCCTTAGAAGTTCTCTTGCAACTCCAGTAAACTCTTTGGTGTTTTGGTCAAAGAGATCGAAGCAAGAGTTGATCTCTTCGATAAACTCGTTAAACTCCGAACGGCTCAAACCCATCAAATCGATTTTACTGAAAATTGATTTCAAAGTCTGATCCACATCTGCTGAAATTGCTTCCACTAACATGATTGCACGTTCAATTGGGTACAGTGAGACACGAAGTTTTTTCAAGTGATTGAATGTCAAAATAATACCCTCTGCCAACTTATCCAAATTGGTTGCAAAGAGAATCTCATCAATAGGTAGATCTTTCAACAATTGATTGTATTTTTGGGAAATGTTGAGAGAATCTTTGATGCTTGTATCTGATAAAAAGCCGACAGTTGCGTGGAACCGTTTGGCAGCTCTCAAGATTTCCATGACTAGAAGCACTTCTTTTGAGTTCAATTGATCCTGAATATTGAAGAGAGCAGATTCCATGGAGATCCAAAAGCTTATTTCATCTTTGGTGGTTCCATTTTGTAAGTTATAAGACAACTTTGTGATGTCCAGCACTGCTTTCGTCCATCCATTTACTGTAGATTGTAAACTATTCAAGAAGATGGAGTCTGAGATCAAGTCTTGGTCCATACTTTCAAGAATTGCGCTTATTTCAGAATCTGAGTTTGTAAGACAAGCCTCTTTTATCAGTTTGGGCACAGTGTCTTGTAAATTGGGTACTCTGATCAGTTGTTGTAATTGCTGAAGGGACAGGGCTAATTCTCCGATCTTCTTTCTCGTGGATCCAATGGATGAAGATTCTTCGTCCAAGTTATCTTTGTGGTTCAACTTGGAGAGTGCTTCAAAATATGGAGCTAATCCAAGGTCCACCAAAGCTCTGAGTGGCTCGAAAGAAGCCTTACTGCTGTCCTCTGACCCCATTAGAAGGTTTATCACTTGTAATTGATTATTTAGAGTTGTGGACCCTACCAATTCATTCTTATCTTTTATAATTACTATTGCTGCCATGAGAGAATCCACCACATCAAGCTTTCTTGATACTTTGAAAAGTATTTTGCCATCTTGGTCATCGTATTTTGTGACAAAGATGCATCCTGGTAGGAGATCACTGACAAACGAGTCGTACAAAGGTATAAGCTCACTCTGCTTAAAATATACTATATCTGAGCGAGAAGCTGCCAATAATACAGATGAGACGTCGAAGACAAAATCAATCAAGACATTTGTCTCGATAATCGCCTCCTTCTGTGTCATTTTATCCTAAATCAATTGCAGTTGGTGAGTGATGATGTCTTAAATATTCTTTGTTTACCTCTCAACGCGATGGATCTGGTTCCAAAAACGGTTTTTTAGGCATCGAGACACGTCAAAAAAAAAGGACTGACGAGAAGAGGAACAGAACTGGGGCGGTGACTTTAGTTGATACAGTGAAGGGAAAAATTGGCACAGAGGTGGGGGTAGAAGAGATAGAAACTGAAAGGAAATAGGCGTAAAGAGGCCGAAGCGATGGTGATGCAGCAGGCCATGGAAGAGGCTGATGAGGCTTTACTTCGTACTGTTACAAAAGGAGTAAGTGGGTCTTTAAACTGTACAGTGTGTCAGGAGTTGATGTTTGTACCTTTTATATTGAGTTGCGGACACACTTTCTGTTACTCATGTTTGAGAGAATGGTTTAAGAGTCGGCCGGACTGTCCCTTGTGTCGACACAAAGTGGGAAGACCACCTACTTTGAATATTATTGTGCGAGAGTTATTGAACGGGATGATCACATATTTGGGTACTGACTCTATAGTGACTGCCAAAAGTGAGGCAGATAAGGTGTATGAAGAAGATGTGAAAGAGCACAATTTGTTCGAAAGGGTGTTCAACAACTTGATCGAGACTACTTTGGACAGATCGGATGGAGTGCCCAGATGCTCCAGATGTTTGTGGGAGGCTCATGGATCCTCCTGCTTGAACTGTGGTGCCACATTTATCGATGATCGCCAAAGTGATGAGGGCGAAGACTTGTATTTCAGTGACTTTGATATGGAAGAGAGGGCAAGTGAAGATGAGGACGATGAGGGCAGTGACGGGTCGAGCTTTCTAGATAATAGGGATATCAATGCTATAGAAGACGATTTGTACGATCCATTCCCAGAATTACAGGACGATGATGAAGATGGAACACCAGAAAACGAGTCCCATTGGCATGGGTTCAGCGATAGTGATGGATACCTATCTCTGGAAGACGACGAGGATGATGTACAAGAATTACAGAGTGCAGTACGACGTGTGAAAGAAGACGTAGATAGCTCTGATTCAGAAGAGTCCAGCGATCATTTAGAAACGAGAAGAAACAAGAGAGCAGCTCGAGTCATTGTGTCGGATGATGAGGACGAAGACGATGCCGATCTTTGATCCTCGGGGTTCCTAGATGAGAAATGATACGATTTCCAACTTTAGTTGGGTCTGTTGTGCTCTTTATATTATACGACACCATCATACGAGTCCACTGATTTTTACGATAGTATACGAAACTTTCCAACTATGACACGATACTTCAAAGTGACAGGCACACTGATAAACACCCATTTATTTATACGACAACTCAGTTGAAGCTTCCAGACTGTTTAGGTATAAGAGTATCTTAGTAATGAGATTCCATGTGTAGAAAAGAAATCTACCGGTTAAGTATGGAGAAGTTGAGTGAACGACTCGACTTTTAGCGCTCTAGTTCAAATTTTCCCTCAGTGAAAAATTAAACGTTCCGACAGCCGTGTAAAAATCCGGATGGGATGTTGGCAAAAAAGAAAGGAGAGAAAAAATAATATGGCTCCATATAAATGGAGAACATCTGCAATTCTTTTGAAATTGACACCCCATCAATTAAACGACAATGAAATTACTTACTCAGGAAGAAGTCGATGCCCAACAGACTGCTGTTATGTACGGTGGTATTAAGGGAGCCATCTTTGGTACGTGTATCTCTTTAGGTATCTATGCCATGGCTCCAAGACACTACCCTAAGTTGTTCTCTTTACCTTACTCCATTAGAACTCTGGTGGCTGTTATCCCACCCCTGATCACCACCACCATTTTTGCGGAAACTTCTTCCAACGAGTTCGACAAAAAAATGTACAGTTCCGAATACGAGCAGAGAAGAACTCTTGAAGAACATCTGAGATGGAAGTCGTTGTCGTTCACTGACAAGACCATTGAGATCTTGTCTGAAAACAGATACAAAATTATTACTGGTCTTTGGATCCTGTCTTTGTACGGTTCATGGTTGTACACGAACAGAGACAAGATGTTGACACAGACTCAAAAGCTTGTTATCGCCAGAATGTACGCCCAATTCTTGACTGTTGGTTTATTGTTGGCCTCTGTTGGTTTGTCCGTTTATGAGGAAAATCACCAAAAAGAAGCTAAGAAACAGTTCAAGGTGGAGGACAGTTGGAAAGAGATCGTTGATGATGAGGAACAGAGAGAAAAAATCATCAAGGAGCACCCAGAGTTGGCTGAGAAGAGACAGTTTGTCAAGAAGCATTTCCTGAAGAAAGATCAAGACAAGGAAGTTGCCGCCTAATATTTCGATTAGAATGTGAAATCAATGTACCGTTCAATCTCATTTCATATTAGAGTTTTACCCCAAAAATATTTTGTCAAAGTATGCTTGTTACACCATCAGGTATTTATAAAGATACATATTTTCTCCAATTTTTCTTTATTAGTTATGATCCATGTTATGTTAATGAATTTGTGAGTAAATTGAAACCAACTTGTAGTTTCACTAAGATAGAGTGAGATGAGAAGATCTCTATTTAGTTTGTGTGATTAAAAGTATTTCAGATTGACATACACTGAAATATTTTATATATCCACTACCGTATATTACTGGTATTTTAACAAACGAGTGAACAAATTTAGAGATGCGGCTAGTGAGCTTAATCTATTGATACACAGATTCAGTAGCAATTGAACTGATCTGATTAAAGATTGTCGGCTGGTGTTAAGAACCGACACTGAATAAGATAGGTCAAACCAATTTCAGACATGATCGGTGTTTATCTAAGAGCCGAGCAAAGTGAGTGCAAGTTTGCACCCCCACCTCAAAGCCTGGAGAAGCACGGAGAGCAAACTTCTCCAAGTAGGAGATCCTTTTCTCCAAATCCGACGTCTCCGGTTTCCGGCGGAGATGTCTCTGAGGCTAAATGCAGCATAACTCCCGAGCTGATGTATTTCCTTTTTGGGTCACTCGAACGCAAACAACGTGCGTAGGGTAGGGCACAAGACTGGTTCGTATCCTGAGCGAGTAAGGCTGAAATTTTGTGCGCTGAAACTGTGACGAACTCATTTGGAATTAAAGTTTGGTGTCGAATTAAACTTTGATGCGTCAAGGTTGAAATCGTCTAGTCAACCAATCAAGAAAGCAAGTAAAGTTATCTGAATAAACTTTTTTTGGCCCTTGGTAAAAATTAACGTTTGAAGGTTAACGTTCACAATGTAAGCCATCGAACCAACCAGAGTTCGTTACGGCCGAACCCTAACTTTTTTTTTTTTTTACGCTCACCATAGAATCGTCAGAGCCAAATTTGCCTCTTCTCCTATGAGAGCGTCCCGTTTTTTCTTTTTTTTTTAGCGCGCACTCTATTTGCCCTTTAAGAACCCCCATCAAATGGCACCGATGATCGATGAGGCTCAAAATCAGATCATTTAATAAGAACCTGTTAGTACAGCCAAGTTATATACGAAATTTCATATCTATTTTAAAGCAAAGAATCATACCATTCCCTTACTTTGAAGAGTTACCGGAATTTAGTGAACTGTGACCCGCGCAGTTAAGGGAGCAAAGAGACCTGGTAATCGTAAACAGCCCTTGTAATTAAGGTCTGCATTGCGTTTTGGTTTTACTTGTTCTGTACAATCAAATTTGTCCTTTTTTTCCCTTTTTTTCCCTTTTTTCCTTTCAACTGAGCTAACCGATGCCGATGACTTCTTCCGTTCAAATGGTTTTTTTTACCAAGAACCCTTCACCAAATTACCTTTAAAGTTGCCGAGACCTCCAACTGAGTTGGATTGCTATTTGTAATACAACGGAGTGACTAATTGACCAGTTTCAGACCCTGCAAAAAGTGCTTCTCCGGCTATTATCTCATCAAGGGCGTGCCGATCTACCGGCACGAGCGGATTCGGAAATAATGTTTTTTTTAGATGAGAAGAGGCAAGAATCGATTAGTAAAGAGTTCCTAATACACTAAACGAGAAAATTTTTATGTGGCATATAAAACCTTTAAAAGGCTTGCATTTGTACGTAAGTTAAATCGAAGTAGAAGCAGGGACAAATTTAGTGTGCGTATCTAGGAGCTACTACAAGAAAGGTACCATCGAATTAATTTATAGAATACGATTAGAACAGTTCCTGCAGACATAATGAAGCTCTGGAGCAAAAGTTTACTTTACTTGGTGATGCCATCGATGCTTCTTGTGAAGCTGATGGAGATGGATATGGACATGTCTGATGAGGACAATGCTCCAACTACAACGGTGCCAATCTCAGAATTGACTCCGGTACCTCATGAAGATCATCATCATCATGGTCTCCCAATCTTGGAGTCCAAGTTGTCTCCAGCTGAAAGATTGTATTGGGAGAGTTATAACACCACCACATACCTTACCATGGAGACTCCATACCATCATTACCTCACCTTCCACATTGCTACTATTTTCCTCATCATCTTGGTTTTCTACCCAACGGCATTAATCCTCAACAATCTGGAATCCAGATGGTACTTGCCAATCTTGACTGTTAACAATACAGTACTCACTCTGTCATTGGTGTCATATCTGCTTTTTATTGGTAATGTGGAAAATTTGTACCCTGGCAATGTGTACGGTAAGATGGGTATAATCTTGTTCTTCTTTATGATTGTCCACTACATCAGTGCCTTGATCAAGAATGTCAGTATATTCATGAAAAATTCGGGTTTTTCTTCCAACAATTTCCACCCCAAATCTGCCTCATACATCCCAATGAACGAGTACCACAACGATGGACTGGACTCTCCTGCTTCGACTCTTCTCGACCAAAACAGAGGTGGTAACTCCACCGATTTCGAATTGGAATCGGGTTCTTTGATGAACGAAAACGACCACATTGAAATCAAATCTCGTAATTTCCTCACTGTATTAAGAGACGGTTTGTTGGAAAAAATTTACACAAATAGAGTCCTCAGCACGATTGCCCAGGCTCTCGATAGAGTAGCTGAACTTGTCTTCGCTCTCACCAATCATATCATCCTCGTGTATCTTTTCGTTTACGTCTGCACCGGTGTCGCTGTTTGGAACCTCTTAGGTAAAGATAACCATTTCTTCAACTTGTTGGCCCATTTCATCAAAGGTGGTGTCTTCTTCTGTTTGGGTGTATTGTCCTTGTGCAGATACCTCGGTGCATTTGAAAAAGCCGGCTTGGGTTGGAACTACTCTTACGTCGGTAAGTTTGAACAACTTAGCTCTCGTTACTTGAGATTTCTGCCTTCCACCTCGATGCTCACCATGGAGATGATTGAAAGTTCTTTGATTCTTTTCTACGGCTCAACAAATGTCTTTATGGAACATTTGGCCGCTCCAGGTGGTGCTTGGACCGCTAAGGACTTGCAACACGTTTCCATTGCCTTCATGTACATCGGTTGTGGTTTATGTGGTGTTATGACCGAAATCAAATTGTCCAAATGGAGAAGAGAAAAGTTTATGTCCCAATTGGCAAAATTAGAGCCTGCCACTGGTATCTCGAAGATTGAAGTTGAAGCTATTAGAACTTGTACTCCAGGTTTCTCCCCAAATCCATTCCCAGCATTCACCATCTTCTTCACTGGATTGTTGATGTCACTGCATCTGCAAGCTTCTGAATTGTCCACCCAAATTCATGTTCAATGGGGTTCGTTGTTGACATATGGTTCTGTCGTTAGACTTTTCACCATGGTGTTAATGTTATTCTGGAAATACGATAACTACGAATCACTTTTCAAGCCTGTTAGACCTTTCACAGAATTGATCACAAGTTTTGCATTACTCTGCGGTGGTCTCGTCTTCATGGAGAGTACCGACCCTGTGATCGAAGCTATGGAATACAGAGGATTCACAGGTATGTTCACTCTTAACCTCAGTGTCGGATTTATCACCATCTTGATGGGTTGGATCATGATCTTATTAGCATTTAGAGATCGCGTGAGATCACAATACTGATGCTTTCACGCAATAGCGAAATATCAAAAGCTATTAAAAAACCACACACAGAAATCAGGTGTCATACCTCACCTCATTCAAGAGTTTATTTGTTTTGTGCCAACAACTGCAATATTTATTATACAAAAGCTTATTCGAGCCTACTTTAATATTTTTAATTGTCAATTTTTTAATTTGTGTTGATGAATTTATGACGATATCCCATTGCAATCTTGAGATTGCAAAGTTGCTTATATTCTCATCTTGACGTGTCCAATGTTTTCTTTCTCAATATTCTATTCCATGATCATATTTAATCGTGCTTTATATTTTAACTGTAGTCTACGAACCCCTGTAGGGCTAGCTTTTTCAAAACTGGGGCTGGTGACAAACAATCCTTTATCCGCTAACGATCTTGAAAAAGGGATAAAGATTTTAAAAATTAATTAATTAATTAATTTGTAATTATTAAACAACTATCTACTGATAAGGAAATCACATAGAAAAGTATATAAAGTCAACCATTCGATCACATATATTGATCGATTGAATTATAGTGAAGCTTTCTTTATATTTTCTCCAAATCAGCCACACAATCTAAGTTTGAATAACCAGTCAAAAGGGGGTTAATTTTATTAATTGGTTTGTTTAACAACTTGACTATACATCCAAATCAATCAACCCATATTTATTTTGAAGGCCTTTGATTCTTATTTATCATTAAAGCGGCAGTTAATTGAGTATCGTTATGGTTGATATTGACCCACGCCCCCCTGAAAGCGAGGGGGATGATGATGATTCAAGTCAATACACCGATTCTCCAGAGTAT
Organism: Nakazawaea molendinolei; assembly: GCA_030569155.1. Classification (NCBI taxonomy): domain Eukaryota; kingdom Fungi; phylum Ascomycota; class Pichiomycetes; order Alaninales; family Pachysolenaceae; genus Nakazawaea; species Nakazawaea molendinolei. Next base: position 169,818 of record JAJMKB010000007.1, read on the forward strand.
CAAAATCAAGCTGCAAGCACCGAAATCAAGTCTCCCGTCTCAAGTAAGATGCCCATCATCACATAATAGCGCCTTATCATACTAATCACAGCTTTTAGTTTTTCAACCAAATCTGTCTGCATTTACACAGAAGAGCGGTTTGCCATTCAGTGCTTTCAACACCCCTTTCCTCAAAACAGGTAAAGGTCCCCCAAATTTGAGATACCTCGGTTATGATATCCACATTGATGTAGATAAATTTGCAGAAAAGGGCATCTATGACCTGTTTGAAACTTATCATGATCAGTATCCATCTTGGGCGCCTAACAGCGAGGTGCCAATCACGAGAATCGAAATTCAAGCCATCTTCGCTCAGTTGAAAGCTGTATTTGGATTCCAGGAAGATAATATGAAAAACATGTACGACTACTTGATGAGATTATTGGATTCTAGATCTTCAAGAATGGGTCCTGCTCAAGCATTGAAAACTTTACACTCAGATTACATCGGAGGGGTCAATTCTAATTTTAAGAAGTGGTATTTTGCATCTCAGATGGATATCGACGACACAATTGGCTTCCTGAACGCATCTAGTAATGGTGAACCCAAGAAGCAGTTTTTGAAAGAGCAAGGAATTTTGTCGAGCACTATTCTCCCAGTAGAGGAAGCTGAGAGGAGATGGTCACAGAATATGAGCTGTTTATCGGAATTGGATTGTGTCGTTCAGATTGGCCTTTACCTTCTCATTTGGGGAGAATCTAACAATATCAGATTCTTGCCTGAATGCATTTGTTTCATATTCAAATGTTGCAATGATTATTTCTACTCCATTGATTTCCATGAACCAACTTTTCAAGCTACAGAGAAGCCATTTTTGGAACACGTTATCGATCCTCTATACAAATTTTACTTTGAACAATCTTTTGAGTCAATCAATGGAGAAGTTCGTCCTCGTGATAAAGATCATTCTAGTATCATTGGTTACGATGACATGAATCAATTGTTCTGGTACAGAAAGGGTTTAGAAAGGATTCAATTGCTCAGTAAGATTCCATTGATGAATATTCCCGCAATTGAAAGATATCAATGTTTCGATCAAATTGCTTGGAATAAAGCGTTCTACAAAACTTATCATGAGACCAGAACCTGGTTGCACTTGTTGACGGATTTCAACAGAATCTGGATAATTCATTTCTCCCTGTTTTGGATATACACGGCCTTGAATTCTCCAACGATTTACACTCAAAGCTATAGGCAAATTCTCAACAATCAACCTACACTCCAGGCAAAACTTTCTGCCATCTCCCTTGCAGGACCATTGACCATAGTCATCAATATTTGTGCTTTACTTGCTCAGTATATCTTTGTTCCACGCAAATGGCCAGGGGCAGAACCGTTGATTTTCAAATTAGTCATATTGTTGTTACTCTTGGTTATTACGGTAGCTCCTTCGATATATTTACTTGTCTTGGGTAATCTTGGAGATACTTCAACTTTTGGTCTAACCCTCAGTGTTGCACAACTGATTGTATCTCTGATCTGCGTCATATATTTCTCCACAGTTCCCCTCTGTTCGTTGTTTGGAGGATCTTATTTGCTGAAACACGGCAGAAAATATTTGGCCAGTAGATATTTCACTGCTTCCATACCTGGTCTTAGAGGTAGAAACCTGTTAGCCTCTTATCTTTTATGGGCTCTTGTGTTTTCAGCAAAATTTGTTGAGTCTTATTTCTTTGTGACCGCATCATTACATCATCCAATTAGGGAACTCAGCACCATGGGGTTCAAGCGATGCGTTGGTGAACGGTACATTGGTGCAACTTTATGTGGGAATGAATCATTGATTTTATTATTCTTGATGGTGATGACCGATCTTGCAATGTTCTTCCTCGATACCTACCTCTGGTATATAATTTGGAACACCCTTTTCTCGGTGCTGAGATCATTTCACATTGGGGCATCGATATGGACCCCTTGGAGAAACATATTCTCTCGTTTACCGAAGAGAATCTTCACAAAAATTGTTTCCAGTCAAGCTGATCGTGCAATCAAATCAAAAGTGTTGGTCTCTGTGATTTGGAATTCTGTGATCATATCAATGTACAGGGAACATCTTATTTCGTTAGAAATCACGGAAAAATTGATTTATCAGGAGGTAGTTTCAACAGATAAGAAACAGTTGATTTTGAAGGAGCCCAATTACTTCATTTCACAGGAAGATGTGTTCAGCAAATTATCAGTGTTTGAATCTGAACCTGGAGCACTTCGTCGTATCACATTTTTCGCTCAATCTCTCTCAACTCCTATGCCAGGTGCAACTCCAACCGAAAGTATGCCTGCCTTCACTGTATTGGTACCTCATTATGGAGAGAAAATAATGTTGTCGTTGAAAGAGATCATTCGTGAGGAGGATGATTACTCACATGTTACACTCTTGGAGTATTTGAAACAACTTCACTCGGAAGAATGGAACAATTTTGTCCAAGATACCAAACTGTTAGCCCAGGAGATCAATTCTGAAAATTCCAAAGATCCCCTTTCGTTATCTGCCTCGAATTATGAGGATCTTGCCTATTATTGCGTAGGGTTTAAGTCATCTGATCCCGAATATATTTTGAGAACTCGAATTTGGGCCTCATTGAGGTCCCAAACTCTATACCGCACCATATCCGGCTTCATGAATTATTCCCGTGCAATAAAATTGTTGTATGACGTTGAAAACAGAAAGATCGATGACACCGAGAGAGACAAAGGCCCCAGGATCGAAGAGGCAGCAATGATGGCTCTCAGAAAATTCAGAATTGTTCTCTCCATGCAGCGTTTTAACCTTTTCAGTCCAAGAGAGCTCGAGGATACCGAATTTATCTTGCGTACATACCCTGAAGTCCAAGTCGCCTATCTTGAAAGTGAAGAGACTGAAAATGGGATTATCAGTTATTCTTGCCTCATCGATGGAAGTTGTGACATTTTAGAGAATGGAATGAGAAGACCAAAATACAGGATCAAACTTTCCGGAAATCCAATTCTTGGAGACGGAAAGAGCGATAATCAAAATCATGCCCTCATCTTCTGCCGTGGAGAGTACATCCAATTAGTGGATGCCAATCAAGATAACTATTTGGAAGAGTGCTTAAAAATTCGTAATCTTCTTGCTGAATTTGAAGAAACCGTTCCTCCCATCGATTCCATTAACAAACATGAAAGCAACGAAAATTATGAAAACCCAGTAGCTATTGTTGGAGCTCGAGAGTATATATTTTCGGAAAACATTGGTGTCCTTGGGGATGTGGCAGCTGCCAAAGAGCAAATTTTTGGCACCTTATTTGCAAGAACAATGGCACAAATTGGAGGTAAGCTTCATTATGGCCACCCAGATTTCCTTAATGCAATATTTATGACAACCAGAGGGGGTGTCTCAAAAGCACAGAAAGGGTTACACTTAAATGAAGATGTGTATGCTGGAATGAACGCATTGTTGAGAGGTGGACGCATAAAACACTGCGAGTATGTTCAGTGTGGTAAAGGTCGTGATTTGGGCTTCAGCTCAATTTTGAACTTTACCACGAAAATCGGAGCTGGAATGGGTGAACAATCTTTGTCAAGAGAGTACTTCTATATTGGCACTCAATTGCCCATCGATAGATTCTTGTCCATCTATTACGCCCACCTGGGATTTCACCTCAACAATGTATTTATTGTATTGTCCATCAAGTTATTCTTATTGACATGCATTCATTTGGCAGCGCTCACACATAATTCAACTTTTTGTGAATACGACAAAAACAGGCCAGTAACTGATCCAAGAAGACCATCAGGTTGTTCGAATTTGATGCCAGTGGTTTAACTGCGAAACCATGGCTGACACCTTGGAACAAAGTGGATTGGAATGGAATTCCAGTAGCAAGAGCCAGAGCCTCAGCTTTGTGACGTAATTCTGGAGGGAAGATTGGGTCGGTCTCAGCAGCACTGATCAACAATGGTTTAGCGATCAGCAGGTACTCTTCTTCTACGGTAACTGAAGGGTGAGCGATACAACCGGCGTCGAGTAAACCTTCAGCGTCCAACTGTTGTAAAGTGTACTTAGCACCCCAACAGTAACCAATGGAACCGAGAAAAGTTGGGTTAAGCTCTTCACGTAATTTGGTCAAATAAGACACGACAAGAGGTTTGGTGATCTCAGAGTTGTGGTTACCGAGGAATTTACCTAAAGCGGCCATGTCCCAATTAGGCTCCAGGTAATCTCCGGTGAGGAAATCTGGGGCGATGGCCAAATAACCTTCTTTGGAGAAGTAGTCTGCGATCAATTGGAGGTTCTTGAATTTGGGACCGTAGATATCACAGATGAGAATGATAACCTTCTTGGAGGTCATGTCTCCAACGACATAACTGTCCAAGCCAAATACTTCCTTCATCTCCCCAATTGGGGTTCCCTCGTGAATCGAGAATGGTAAACAACAGGTAGACATTGTGTATGTGAGATTGTTGCAATTGAGATTCGGATCAATTTTTCATGGGGGAGCCACAACGGCTTAAATACCGACAAAAAAAACGTTGCGCAGAATGTTCTCCTGGGAATTAATCCGATGCCGTTCTGACAAATCGAATAAGGTTTTCGTAGTTTGCTCACGGAATTAAACTTTGGCAGTGCATAAGTGGGGCATTTGTGTTGGGGGTGAATTTGAGCTGACACTGTCATCTTTGAGATCTTTGGACCGGTCAATGTGTCGAAAATGTCATTTTGAAATGTACTGAAGAACAACCACTCGAGATTTCAATTGGGGACGAGCAAATAAAAAGAACCTTAAAAAACACACTTTCAAGAACCAGATAATTCAATTCAACTTAACGATAAATGACAAGCAAATATATATCTATAGATATATGAAAATGAGAAAAAAATAATTTTCCGTGATCATAGCTATACTCATCATCAACTATCACTCAATCCACTTTTCCCCAATAGGGGAAAGACAGTTGAATAAATAAATTTTTTGATAACTCACACTCCATCCCAAGTGTGAAATTGAACAAAGACAAAATTAAAAATAAAAGAGACAGAAACGAATAATATGCATAGAATTGTGAGGAAATAGAGCTTACTCTTGACCAAACCCAACGGTTTCCTCCACAGCCAAGGTCAATTTTTGCTTCATACTAGCATAATCCTTGTATGGAGGTAAATCGACTCTGTTGAAACATGTGTGTGATTTTGGTAATTGATTAGGTTCTCCAGCCTTCTCGATCGTGAATCTTCTTGGACCATCGGAACCTTGTAAATCTTTGAACCCGTTGACAGGGATTCTCGAAGTACCCGTGGTGAATTGAAGCAATCTTGCCTTTTGTTCACTATCCCATTCTTTGATACATTTCCAGAACCACTGGATAACTTCATCGCTCTCCTGGTAGCCTCTATAATCGGTGTGTTTCTTCCAATCTTCGATGTCGATCTCGGCAAGACCTCCGATCAACAATTCCAATTCTCTTTCATCGAAAACGTTGACCAAGTCCTGAGGGATCAACTCGTTGAACCCATCGATAAATGCCTTAAATTGTTCTTTCACTCTCTCTGAAATTCTCCATTCTGTGATCTTTTCCACGTACTCGCGCTTGTTCTCCTCGGTGACCTCGATGTTTCTTCCATTTTCGATCAAATCCACAGTGACGATCTCTCCAAATCTTTCATCCTCTGCACTGAACGTCAACTCTAAAATATCGGTAATATCATTATCTACGATCCATTTCAAGGATCTGTAAAACTCGGCATCGACACCTTCCATATCTTGCAAAACAACTTTTTTACGTAACATCATTTTATATAATGCACCAACGAAAAATGCATCTAAGAATCTTCTGTGGAACACACCCAAACCAACGACTCTTCCTATGAATTTGAAGTAGTTCAAATGTTCAGGGTTGACACCGGAGTTCGGATTGATCTGTAAAGTGTAATTATCATGCGATGAGTATTCGAACAAACAGTAGAATGGGTTGAACATGTCGTGAGATAATAAGAAGAAAAACTCTCTCGAAACTCCTCCATAGTCCAAACCTTCTTCTCCGTCGAACTTGATCATGAGTCTCTTTTTCAAATCTTCTGGAGTCTGTCTCATAATCTCTTGGTAAGAGTCTTCAAAGATATGAGATCTTCTCACTTTGATGTGGCATTGACCTGGAAGGATTCTCAAAGCTGGTTGAGACCTAAAATAGATCACTTTTCTTCTGAAATCACGCTTGTACTGTGGCACGTTTTGGTCCAAAGAAGATGGTAATCTTGGATCGTCCCAAGTGGTGGTCTTTGTGTTATGATCGACGAAATAGACTCTTGCCGTGTTGGTCAATCTCATTTCCCAACCTGAAGGTAATGGACCCAATTGTGAGACCGGTTGTTGTTGGATCGTGGTGTTTGGACCCACGGTTCTGATATACTGTTGTCTTCTTGGATCCACCCAGGTTGTTGTTCTTGTATTGTGATCGACAAAATATGGTCTTCCTTCCACTGTCAATCTCTGTTCCCAACCTGAAGGTAATTCCCCAAGACCAGCAGTGGTAGAACCTGAGGCGGCCATTGACACTGCTACGCTTGGATTAACAGGAGGAGTAGCCGAGTTGGAAGCAGTTTGCACTGTGACAGCGGATGAACCTGCAGTTGGAGAAGCTGGTGTCTCTCCAGGTAAAGTTCTACCTCTGTGTTGTCTTCTCTCCAGCTCAGTGATGTTATTTCTCAGGACACCTCTTTCGCTCTCGGTTTGGTTCAACGTTGGTCTCTTCCAAGTGGTTGTTCTCGAGTTATGGTCGACGTAATAAGTTCTTCCAAAGTTATCGGTACGACGTTCGAAACCTGGAGGTAATCTACCGAACTGATCTTCGAAGGAAGAATACTGTCTTGCCAGAGCCGTCGAATTGGACTCAGCCAGTCTACCGGGAGTAGTCAGAGCCGATGCCGTATTAGAGGAGGACTCCAACAGCGGAGGTCTATTGGCGCTTGCAGCGGAACTGGCGGCGGGTCTTGCAGTGGAGGTCTGCGAAGACGATTGGGCGCCCATGGAGAGACTTAGTATCAACTGACCACTAACTTCTAAGTTATCGTTTGATTTCTTCAACGATACAGTGGTGGTCTCTTCTACGTTACCCATTGCTGAGAAATCGAGAACCTGTCCCACACGTAAGTTGACCACACCGAGAAAACCTTGGTCTTTCTTCTTGAATTTCTTCTGGTCAAACACTTGGACCACCAATATAGAGTTCTCGTTGGCGTTGAACACAAACGATTCGTTCCAAAACGGATTCAACGTTCTCTTAGCGGCTGTGGTTGATTTCGTCTGAGATCCATCGATCGTCAACACGGCAAATGGGTCCGGAGACCGGAACACGTCCCTCTTATATAAGGACTCGGCTCCTATGATCTTGACGGTGATCTTGTTCTGTGTAGACATATTTCAAGAGAGCCCTTCCTAGGATGCCAATTGATAATTTGATTAACTTGCCAGATCTTTTATACTACTACAAAGGTGGCTCTGATTTTTTTTTCTCTCCCTTTGTAATAAATCTACTGAAAATTGGATTGACTCACTCACTGCCTCAAAATCCTATCAACACTGACGATTCAATCCCAAAAAATCCTCTATGGAGATTCTCGTATATAAACAGAAACAATTCACCTCCAATTCTCAAATAACACACCCGTTCACCAACTCCAACGTTTGGTTCCAAGACTCTGTGATGAGGACAACTGGATTATTTATTGCTCCAGAAAGTAAAAAGATTTTGCCTTTAACTTTTTTTTTCTTCTCTTTGTGCCCCCGCGCACGACCAAATCTCGCCTCATCACATGCTCATCGAGCAGTTGAAATATTTCACTATTTAAGTAGATCGGTATCGCTTTAATTATATTGATACATAGGCTGGTTAATTAATTAGTTGGTAAATCGTGGAAGTGGCCACTGTATCGCGTTGGTGAAGGTGCTTGAGTTGTTGAAGTTCGACTGAAGTTACTGAATAGTTGGAGTGGTGAAGTGTGTTAAAGGTTTGGAGCAAGATCTGTCATACTACAGATTTAAAGGTTTGGTTCGCTGATTAAGGAACCGAGGTGAACGATTAGAAGCTGAAAGATAAGCCAACAGAAGGCTGTTCGAAGGTGCAAGATAATAGTGCTTTAACGCAGCAGCGTGAATCTATCACTTTAATTAATTACACAGCTTGAGTGAAGATAGGCAACAACACACTCTTTCCCCATTTAGAAAAGAGTGCTTGCTGGACAGCTAGATAGCTAGATAGCTATACAATATGAGAGATGGGTGATACTGGAAGTTCGAGTTTTCTTTGCTCCCTAGCAGACGATGAACTCATAGAGTTTATCAATAAGCTTAGCCAGGATAAGAAACGAGCCAAATTAGCCCAACGTGGTGATGAGACAGAGGCTGATACCGATGTCGACACCGAGGACGATTCACAGGCAGTTAATATACGTTCTGATGACGTTGTTGTAAAGAGACATGATGATAACAATTTGGACATCTCTGAAGGTATCATTTCAAGTACACTTATTACTGGAAAGAATAAAGTGTCTGATACCAAGCTGAAAGAGCTCGTAAATGCCATCAATTCACGAAATGTTTCAGGTGTGAACAAAACCGATAGAGAATCAAGGGGTATCTCAAAACAGGTGACAATATCCAGTGATCCACATTTTGACACCAGTGATATCCCCCATAATGTACCAAGTGACCCAAGAAACAGACGAACTCAACTGCAAATCCTGTCCAGTCCAATATCTCTTGGTTTTGCTAAATACCCTGTTGAAGATCTAGATACCAGTGAACCTGTTAAACCTAGTTCAGAGGGTGATGACATCTTAGGATCTGTCACTTTAGCTCAAAGAAAGAAGTCTACCGACTCGATAAAAGAATTAGAATTCGGAGATTATGCTACTTATTTCAAAAAGAAGCAAGAGAAACAGCAGATCGCTGACGACGAGTTTCGTAAATGGGAACAAGAACGAAGAGTACGGCAAGGACTTGACAAGTTGACATATCCACCTCTTTTTAGAGGCTGTATCATCCATGTAAACGGCAAAACTGACCCAGATATCTCCCAATTGCATAAACTTGTCGTCTTATACGGAGGTGTCTTTCTTCATTATCTAGGCGCAAAAGGTAATGCTACTCATATCATTGCAAGTAAGTTGACACCTCGAAAACTGATCGAGTTTAGGAATTACAAAGTTGTAACTCCAGATTGGATCACCAATAGTATTGAGAAAAAGTCACTTCAACACTGGATGGATTATCTGGTGATCAACAATGACTATGGGCAGAAGAGGTTAGAATTTCAAAGAATACCACAGGAGCCAGCAGAGGTGTTTAATAGTCACGAGAGAGAGACGATTGGAGAGAAAGAAATTTCCCCACTGCTGCAAGATCTTTCAAACAATCAAGAGTTTCCTGAGAAAGAAGTAGTCGAGGAAGATGAATTTAATTTGACACCGCTAACTCAAGAAGAGCCCGAACTGCCACAAGATCAACCTGAAGAAGAATTGGTTCAAGAGAGAGGTATTGTTGATGCTAGACACCCAGATTTTTTGAAATATTTCTTTTCAAAATCGAGATTACACCATTTGAGCACTTGGAAAGCTGATTTGAAGTTCGAGTTCTTACAAAAAGCTCTTCTGAAGCAAAAGAGCTTACCTCAAACCAAGTCTCTAAAGTCTTCTAGGACTATTATGCATATTGATTTCGATTGTTTCTTTGCAACAGTATCTGCTCTTTCCAACCCCAAAGTGCAAATAAGCAAAGACCCAATTGCAGTCACGCATGGTGGTAATAGTGCCGATATCGCTAGTTGTAATTATGTTGCAAGAAAATTTGGTATCAAAAATGGAATGTGGGTTAGACAGGCTAGAAAGTTATGTCCTGGATTGATATGCTTGGATTACAACTTTCCAGAATACGAGAGAATCTCAAAGATATTCTACGATGTGATGATTGATTCCAAATGTGATGCAGTTTTACCTGTCTCTGTAGATGAGGTTTTGATCGAGGTCACCTCGATATGTGGACGAGATAGTGAACAGATTCTGAATTTTGCAGCTCAGATAAGGGAGACGATTCTCACAAAGACAGGGTGCACTGTAAGCGTTGGCGCTGGCGCTAACGTTTTATTGGCCAAGTTGGCCTTACGTAAATCAAAACCTGACGGTTTTTACCAAGTCAAAGAGTCCGACAATGTGAATGAATTTTTAAATGACATTCTCGTTAGAGATCTCCCTGGAGTTGGGTACAGCATCACAAGCAAATTGGAAAGAGAGTTCAATGCTCAGAACGTTAAAATTGAGTTCCTTCGATCTATTTCAAAAGAGCAATTGATCAACTTGTTTGGAATTAAAACCGGTACTAAGCTATCAGAGTATTGTATTGGAGAAGATAATACAGATATCAACATTGCCAACAATCCTAGTGAATATACAAGGAAAAGTGTCTCTATAGATATCAACTGGGGGATCCGTTTCACCAACATTCAGGAAGTGGATAGGTTCTTGTTAAGCTGTGCTAATGAGATGAACTCCAGATTACTCAAGATCAAGATGACTGGTTCTTCAATTACGCTTAAATTGGCACGGAGATCTCCTGGAGCTCCAATTGAACCCCCAAAATATTTGGGAATGGGCCAATGCGATTTTTTCACCAAGACTGCAAGGTTTGGAGTGGCCACGAGAGAAATTGGACTCATCTCCAGTGAAGCTAAGGCTCTTTTCCGTATTTTAAATGTACCGATCCCCGATCTCAGAGGGGTTTCTATACAGATAGCTCATTTGGTGAGTGATGAAGTGCAAGACAAGATCGTTGTCAATCAGAGAACTCTCCCCTTTGCGAAGATGGAGAAGGACAAGTTTTTGACTATGGAGAACAAGCCTTTGAAGAAGAATAATAATGTGGCAGAAGTATCCAGCCTAAATCGCTCGGATGAATCATCTCAGTATCAAATACCAAGCGATGTTGATAGCAGTGTACTTCAAATGCTTCCTGAGGATATCAAGAACGTTATTAACAAGAAGAGAACGATTCAAAAACTGCCTGTTCAATTTGTTCCTCCACAATCACAAATTGATTGGGAGGTCTTCCAACAATTACCAAAAGAGATACAAAGAGAGTTAAAAAGAGAGTTAAAAAGACGTGAAATACCAGTACATAATGATTCACCTGGGAAAAGTGTCTCGAGAACCCCCCGTAAAGGTAAGTTTGAACTCCAACCTGTTTTCTCAAAGAATGGTGAAGACCCGAAGGTGATTAGGATCATATCACCTTCCAAACATCAAAGTCCACGTAAGAAATTCCGTGGTAACAGTAAATCACCTCAGCCGGTGCTCAATTTGGAATTAATGGACATCGATGAAGAGGTATTAGAGGAACTACCTGAATTTATCAAGAATGACATCAAGCAAGACTTGATGCAGAAATTTGATAAAGTCACCAACGCTGAGACAGACCTCAAGAAATTACAAGAAGATATAGATAAGGACCTTCTTCGTAATGATGAGAAAAAGATCAGGTTGACCAGCATGCTATTTAATGAGATGATTCAGTCGCAAAAACATCCAGAGTTATTTCAATGTGATTCTTTCGAGAAATGTAAAAATAAACTAATAGAAATGATTCGAGAAAGTGTTCAAAAAGATGGACCAGATGACGAAGAAGTTGCCCTGTTGGTGAGGTTCATGACAAAGATGGTTGATTTCAGTTTATCGAATTCGATCTACTATTTGAAAACGATAAAGTCGACACTTGAGATAGAAGAAAGATTGTGTCAAATAGATGTCAGCAGCACGGGACTAGTAGAGTGGCATGTGCTCTACAAGTCTTTAAAAAAGCTCATCGATGGAAAATGCTTTGAAAAACAGGTTACTTATGATCTATAAAAAGAGAGTTTAAACGAAACAACAACTGTTTATTAAAGAACCCATATTCACATTTTGTATACGTTAATCTTTGTGGACAAAGAGATTTGAAAAGTCTAGAGGCGCTTAAGCGGTGATGACTCTCAAGGTGTTGGTGTGACCGAGACCCTTGGAGAAACCTTGGACGGTGACGATGGTGTCACCCTTGTTCAAGATACCCAATTCGATGGCCTCCTTGATACCGTATTGCAATCTGTTTTCGACATCGTCTTCCCATTTCTCGGCTCTGGCTTCAGAGTAGATGAATGGGTAGACACCACGGTACAAGTGGGAGTATTTGGCAGCCTTGTCGTTTCTTGTGATCATCAAGATTGGACAGTTTGGTCTGTATTTGGAACAGAATCTGGCAGAGGTACCGGAGGTGGACAAGACAACGATGGCCTTGGCTCCGATGTCGACTTGAGCAGAGACAGCAGCGGCAGCGATGGTCTCGGTGGTGTCGGTTGGCAATGGAGTCAACTCTCTCAACTCTTGGTAGACGGTACCGTAAGCGACAGCCTTCTCGGCCAACAAAGCAGTGTGGTGCATCATGGAGACGGCCTCGACTGGATATATACCTTTGGCGGTTTCACCAGACAACATGACACAGTCAGCACCGTCCAAGATGGCGTTACCGACATCGGAGACTTCAGCTCTGGTTGGTCTTGGGTTGTAAGTCATGGACTCCAACATTTGGGTAGCACAGATGACTGGCTTACCGGCCAAGTTACATTTGGCGATCAATTGTTTTTGAACGACGAAAACTTCTGGGGCTGGGATTTCGATACCCAAGTCACCTCTGGCAACCATGACACCGTCAGTGGCCTTCAAGATCTCGTCAAAGTTGTTAACACCTTGTCTGTTCTCGATCTTGACGATGATCTGGATCTCCTTACCTTCTTCACCCAAGACTTTTCTGATCTGATGGACATCGTCGGCTGTTCTGATAAATGATGCAAAGATCATGTGAACACCGTTCTTGACACCAAACTTTAAATCGGCCTTGTCCTTTTCGGACAAAGCTGGCAAATCGACATCGGTGTTTGGCAAGTTGACACCTTTGTGGGAACAGATCTTACCGGCGTTGAAAGATCTAACTTTCAAGGTCTTGTCATCGACAACTTCAATGACTTCGAAGGACAAGACACCGTCATCGACGTAGATGATTCTACCTGGGGCAATGACTTTGGTGATGTTCTTGTAATCGATGAACATGATGGAGTCATCAGATTTGAGCAGGTAAGCTTCATCGGTGGTGAAGATCATGTCATGACCAGCTGGGATTGGGTAATCCTTGTTGTCAACGGTGGTACCGGTTCTGATTTCAGGACCTTTGGTGTCCAAGGCAATGGCCAATGGTCTACCTGGGTACAACTCTTCGGATTTTCTGGCGTTGTCGATAACCGATTGGTGGTACTCGTAAGAACCGTGGGAGAAGTTCATACGAACAATGTTCAAACCGGCTTTTCTCAACTGGACCAAGACTTCAGGGTCATTGGTCTTTGGACCAATGGTACCGATGATCGAGGAACGTCTAAAGTTTCTCTCTGGAGTCTGTGTTGGGTCAATCGAGGTTAACCAGGCCAATTTGTTTGAGGACATTACGAGTTGATTATCTATATAAAAAAAGCGTTATTATTATTAATTTTTCACCACTCCTGGGAATTACAATTGTATTTATAGTCAAAAAGAGCCGGACCGGCAGAGCCCCACCGGATGCAAAATGGAGCTGCTGCTGCTGGCCAAAATTTTCTGCTCGTCACCTGAAAAACCATCTGATGGCGCACCTTCATCTCCGGAGAGGAGATCTTTGTCTACTTTTTCCCACTACTGTTGTGCACCTTGAACAACTGCGCCAACTTCTCCAAGACGGAGAACTCGTGTTTCCCGGAGAAAAAATTCATCAGATGATGATGGACAGATCACATCACTTCATCGTAAATTTTCTTTTTAATTTAACACGCCAGAGGCGAGTCCCGATCCCACCTTAGCAGACCAAAAACAAATATCTCCACTCTTACTTCAAAATTTGGTAGTGCAAAACTCTCCGCAACAATTGCTCCCCTCTCCTTCCAATACTCTTCCTCCATTTGCTTCACCATTTTGTTCTCTCGAAAACGGCCTCCGAATTCCTCGTTCTTTGCTCTGCATCGTTTTAGGTGTGCGCACGACTGTTTTTTTCTCTTCCAACCGTTCTGTTGAGCAAAACAGGAAAAAAACAATTTAAAGTTCAAATTTAAAGTTTAATGGTGCATAGAAGGGGGGTAATAACCCCCAATTTAGTGTAAACAAACGGTTTTGACTAGCGTAGGAACCGATCTATAAATACAAGAATATTAATTTGAGGCCTCCCTCTTGGCTCTACGCTCATCTATGAAACTCTTCATCACCGACATCGCACTGGCCATCATACCGGCTCCGGCGAGCCCTACACCCACGTACATGGCAGCCCTATATCCCTGCACCTGTGAACCCCCTTTTTTCAAAATCTGCTGCTCCAGTGTAGCTCCAACCCCGAGACAAAGGCTCATCGCATAATTCACCAACGTAGATGTCAAAGACCCTGCCAAACCTTGCGCTTCTCTTGGGAGATAATCGGAAAGCGATATAGCCAGAGCCGGGAAACTCATGTCCATACCAAAGGCAAGTAAAAACATCGAAGCGAAGATCACTTTGTAGTAAGTTTGGTGCACTGGAGCTACTGAAAGCATCAAAATACCGATGAAAAACCCACATGTAGCATAGAACATCAACAATTGCAGCCTGACATACTTCCCAATTGTAAAGGAGGCAACCAGAGCTGCTACTATTCCAAAGATTAACAAGGGGAACATGTAAGCTGCTGTCAAGATCGGTGTTAAGCCTTTCACGTTCATCATAAAACTCCAATAGTAAAAAGTCCAAATCCCAAAAGACCCCCATCCGAAGAACACACTACTCAACAATAGTCCAACATCTTTTGTGAACACTGAAGGGTGCAAAAGAGGATTACTTATATAGTGTCTTTCAACATGGAAAAAAACTCCAATCACAATAACGCTAACAATTAGGAGGACGATGATATAGGGACTATCCCACCCAGTGACTGGAGCCTGGTTCCAAACAAAATTGAACAAAACAAGGCCTGTAACGCCGATAAATGAACCTAACCAGTCCATTTTTTCAATTTCTCTTTCTTCTACCAGAGCCGATACCTTGGAATCTCGGTCTTCGGTATACTCCTCTGTAGTGTTTTCTAATTCTTTGATCATCTCATGCGTGACGTTGGGTACCAAGATGTAACTGGCAACAGCAAGGAGAGCAAGAACTATGGCGAAAATCCAGAAAGCCCACGGCCACCAGGACAATTGACCTACGATCAGTGAGAACAAGGCACCAATACATGCCCCTAAGGGCAGTTGCACAGCATACACTCCAAAGACAATATTTTTCCGAAGTCCCTGTTTATAAATCAAGCCAAGGATCCCTAAACCGCATGGGAACAGCAAAGCGAATCCCACTCCTTGGAAAGCTCGACAAACGATTAAAAACTGAACTGAATCGGTGAATATGGTAAGCCCCCCTAAAATGCTCCAGAGACACAGCCACAGATATCCCAGTAAAAACACTTTTTTGAGTCCATACAAATCACCTAGTCTCCCACTTATAAGAATCAAAGTTCCAACCGAAAGAGGAAACAGTGCCATAAACCAAGATCGATCTGAATCTGTGACATCGGAAAAACTCGATGCAACAATATTCATCAATGTGGTACACTGATAAATACCACATTGATTTAAGAACTGGCACATCGAAACCACAACTACCATCAGAATTTCATGACTGGTCGACCTCAAGACCAGTGGTCTTGGTTCCATGAGTATCATATGCCTTTCGATCTCAGATCTTCAAATAAGGTTTTAAAGTTTTTTTTTTCGGACATTTTTTCCGACATCGAGGTCCCTCTTTATCGATACGTCTTCTTTTGGTAAAGACAAATTATCGAGTTGACGTTGTTAGATTAAAATTTATCAGGAATGGCGAGACTTTCTTGGGAAACGTGATTTTTTAACAAAAAATGGAGCATCTTATTCTGAGTAATTGATAAGTGTTTGTGCCCTAACCAAGAATATCTTTTTAATTTGGGATCATTGAACCGCTGAAAAGATACAGTTTTCCCCTAAAACTAGATTGGAAACATTCCGAACCCTTCTTTATCACTTGATAAGCGATCTCGTAGTATTTGTAAGTGGAAACGAAGTTTCCAAATTTAATAATAGCCTCTTTAAATGATGGAAAAAACCCGAATACAAGATGTGAGGCATTCAGTATTGGTAAAAGAGTAAAATAACCAATCAGGATTTACATTATGATTGTTTGTTTGTGTTGAAGGTGCTCGCTGTAGATTGCAAGATTACAAAATTGTCGAAAAAAATAGACGGTGTCGATCTATGTCCAGCTTATGAGCAGTTTTCAAGGTGATGGACAGGTTTTGTATTGCCAAGCTGAGCAGGTGTTACAATATCGATAAGCAATATCGGTATAGAAAATGTGAATTCCACCATCTCTGTGCCAGTGGCTAAAAGCATATGTAATAAAGCGGCTTGTCTCTTCTGTCGTTCTGAAAGTGAGAAGGTAGGGCTTATTACTAATGATTTGCATGAGACCTTTAGTTGAGCTGGCTCGAAAAAAGTTTAACAGAGGCAAGGCAATGTGCCCGCAGGTGTTGTTGCATTCTTGAGAGATCTACAGCTTTGGAGACGTACTGTAGAAGCAGATAAGAGCTAGCGAGGGAGGGACGAGCTTAAAAAGGGAAAGAATCGAAAAAGTAGGAAAGGCATTCCGCTGGGAATTGTTCCTGATAACAAGCACTACAATAGAGAATCTCGTAGGATGACCCTCGCATCTTCGTTCGCTAATCTCCTCCATCAAGTCTTCGATATATTTTTAACCCCATATGGGTAGGGCTTAATTCCTTGTAAGTCAGTGGTGGTGGTGTCCTGTGGTAGTGGAAAGAAAACCCACGGGAAAAAATTGCCAATCGAGGATTTTGGAAGGCATGCCTGTTCAGTGTTTCACTCGACTCAACTGTAGATTCAAATGTCACACTCCACTTTTTCAGATCTCCTGAACAATCACACACCTCTCGTAAACGATGGCATATAAGTAGGCTCTCTTAACCGAATTTCCTCAGTAACAAGATTTAACCACCAAACGCCATCTGTGGGAATTCTTGTGCTCCGATCGTTATACTTCAAGAATCGCATGCCCTTTCTCTCTAGGGACAGCATTTAGATCCAACTTTTAAAGTTACGAAAGTTTTTTCCCTGATTCTGTTGCATTCTCGATTCCGATAAATCTTGAATTCTGATTTTAGGGGGAAAAAATCACGGGCGGATGTGGTTGAATACGGTTTTCGGTGTTAAGAGACCTAAAGAGCAGGAATTTTCAATTTAATACACATTTGTTACTCTCACATTACAGGTTGGCCAAAAATTTCAGCCGGTACAGGAATCTCTTTAATAGGCTAATGTCACCTCCTCTGTACTTGTATAGACTATACATATGTTTTTTTATCTTTTCGTACAGATACAATAGTAGTGGGCTGTCAAACATACTCCCTTCAAAAGTGCCGTTTGTCCAAATCTCTTGGATCTCGCTTTTGACCTCAGTTTGGTACCTTCACTAGTGGATCGATGACACGCACAGAGTTAAAGCTTATCTCTACTTCACTAAAATGTTCAACCTGTTCTTTACGGAGCCTCTGATATTCTCTAAGTTGCCCTTTCTCTGTCCAAATGTGCTCCTCGTTTCCATCTCTACCAAAGGCAGATTCGCGAGACTCGTGCGTTCGGAGCAAACCCGGGTGACCTTCACTTGGCCCTTTCCGTGCCCGCACCTGCAGCTTTTTTATGCAGTGAGCCCCAAATCGTAGCAGCTCACCACAGCACTGTCTGGTTTTCTCGTTCACCTATTCAGCGAGTGGCTTCAAATGACAATATGAAAACCTTCAGATATGGGGGTTTGTTGGTATTAGAGCCGTTGTAGAGAGTTACTCAAAATTATCTGACAATTTTCAATACGCAATTATTTGACTGCCTTTCTTTCAGTAAATTAGTAAAAAAAAAACTCTCTCCTTCTTGTAGGCTATATCTCCCTCCACCTTGATGATATCATCATGAGCATGAGGGGTACAGTTTATTTTGAGGCAAGCCTCTATATGATCTCTGTCTCTGTCAATCAAAACATGGATGTCATGCGAATATTATCTAACTTTAAAATATTTCTCGCCTGTTTCACGCTGCTCTGTGAATCTTGTTGTTATGGGAAATCTGTAAATAGTGCTAAATTGTAGATGTCAAGTCAACTTTGGTCTGTATATTCGTTGTCGACCAGCCCCTCTTTCAATATCAATACACGAGCTTTCATTGAGTTGTTGATCTTCGGTTCAATCTGAAGTTGCCGCATCAGTTCATTCGAGCCTCAGCTGCTTGTTGACTTCTCGAGATCACGTAGAAAGCGATTTATTCCTCTTAATTTTAAATCTTTCATTTCAATCGTCCAACTTTCTTGAGCTTTAGAAGTTTCTGTAATTAGAATTCTTCATCGTGCTAATATTAGGCTCAAATGTTTTGATCGTTGGGGGTTAAATCCTATTTTTATCCGTATTGTTAATTAAGGTTTCATCTTGAGGTTGAGATTTATTTTTGAACGACAACTTCAAAACATGGATAGTTTCGAACTATTTTTGCCTTGTTTTCTTTGCAATCTGGGGCAAAGCTTATTTGAGGTGCGAGATCTTATTAGAGACTCGGCTTTGTACTAGCTAATTTGAACTATTTCTCTTTCTTTTTGGAATTGACTTGTGTATTGTTGTGAGAGACATTGCAATGATTAGATTGTAAAACTCTGAAATGAAGAAATGTGATCAAGCAAAAATGGTTATCTCTCACTCAAGGCATGATTATTTTTATACAACTGTCTTTCTCAATTGTCTTCGATAAGGTATCGACTTTATAAACTCAATTTTGATGAAATAATTTCTCATCATCAAAATTTGTGTAAATAAATAATTCAAAGGCACTTTTTGGTCTCAATTCTCTCTGCAAATGCACTAAAATTGAGTAATCTGAAAATATTTATTGTGATGTGCAGAGTCAATGTTTGCAAATGTGGGAATAAAATGACTTCATCTTAATCTTTAAAGTTGAGCGTGATATTTGCAGATTTCTTAATTGAGAAATTGTCGTACAGCAGCGAAGTTAAACTTTAAACCTAGATACTTTTCGTTTGACACTTGTAAGCCAATTGAGGATCACTGAATAAATTATATTACTTCGCACTGAACTTGTCTTTACAATTGGTTAAATGGCTTCAATCAACTCGACCACAGAACATTTTCATTTGAGGCGTTGACCGTCGTCATTAGTAACCCTCATGCACTACTGTCTACTAGCTGAAAAAAAAATATTGAAATCAATGTGCTGCTAGCTGAATTCTTTAAATTTTCCCGGGAATTCGATCTTCTTTTCCCAAAACAGAGATTGAGAGTTAACGCATCACAGACATAGAGAGGAGCCGTTGATCAACATACGAAAAAATTAGATTGTTGGCCAAGCACAATTGAGCTGATCATTTTGAGTGATGAGTAGGTAAAAAAAAAAGGTGCTAGAATCTCGGCTGTTGATAGTTTTAAAGTTTAAACACGATCGCCTATTTAAAAAAAGCGAATCTTGTGGAGAAGTGGATCTTGCTGTGTTTTTCGCTTTGAGAATGTAGTGTGATGTTATAATAAGATTAGTCACTGTAAAACATACAACTTTGTATAGTGTTAGGAGTTGTTAATTGAATTAAATCGAGTCCACATCGGCTTCTGTTGATTCTGAAAACGTCACCCTGTAGGAAGGAAGGGAAAAAAAAGATGTATTCTTCTGCGTGTTGATACCCTAGTGGTCTTTCTTGACCCTATTGTTAAGGGACATAAGCCCCAAGATAGCAAAAGGGAAAAAAAAAAGTTGGCCCTTTGGTGCCCAATACTTGTTAGAAATCAGACATCCGAAACTTTATCAGTTTTAGTGAAGGAGCATGAAACTTTAATTGAAGGATCTTCCTGCGGTTGGGAAAAAAGATTGAAATCAACATGAGTGCATCAAATTGTTTTGAGATTTACATTGTTTCTCGCAAGGGTAGCTGACTTATCCGTTGAGAGGTCTTGTTCAAGATCGAGATCCACTATGGTTTTTTTTTAACTAATGGGAGGTTTAGTGCCGAAGTTTTGTCGAAAAATAGTATTCTTTTCCTTAATGCGAGGGCATCTTCACAGAAGTTTTATGTTACTGCGCATGCATATGCAGAAAAATGCTATTCCCTGATCTTTGAAGAGATTTGTGTATTGACAATAGGTTTAAAGGTGAGTCGGGAGTGGGAGAAGTTGGTATTGTGTTTCACTTGTTAGAGTTTGATCTTTTGTTGAGATTCTTGCCTCATTAGTGGTGACAACAGATTGCTGAAATATAAATCAACAACGAAATCTGCCCCTCCCGTCCGACGCACCAAACTAATCCCTTCCGAAAACCCAACTAGCAAACTGTAATGGGCATGATTGATGCATTCACCACGGGCAGGCATCAAATCATGCACCCTTAGCTTCTAATTTGCATGCATCTGGGTTCCGTTCTGGTTTGACTGTAAAACTCTAAAAAATAATTGATACAAAACTCGGACTGTTGGCGGAACTTGTCAATGCTGGCTCCTTATATATTATCCTATTTCTGTCCCTGTTTAAGACGAATTGATGGATAAGTTTCCATAAGATTCAACTTTATTCATTCCAATCCGCGTATAGGTATACTTTTGCAACGTTCGGAAGAGACAAAACAATTTCTCTCTCCCTGTCTTATCCAGATCGTCCATCCCTCTCAACAAAAGGCGGATTTTACACGCTTGTCAATTGACAACTCCTCCTATCCCCCATCTGGTCTCCCTGGACACTTTTTCGCGTTCAAGGCCCATCTCTCGTTGGACGTCGTTCTCCCTTGTGACCCCTCTCCCCCTCCCCCTCTGTGCTACACCCCACCATTAAAAGCTTATTCTCGTTGCGGGACAAATCGAGTCCAGAACACAACTTAGCTTACACAGGGGCCAGAGATAACCTTGCAGGCCTGTTAACTCCACACAAACAAAAGATATCGAATCCGAACAAACAACAGACAAACAACAAAACACAAGCATTGGCTCATATTCAACTTCGCGATCCTGTCCAACTGAACTGTAAGAGTCCGAGTTGATAAGGTCGGTAACTCCATTTGAATCCACTATGTATCATAGCTTCTCATCATCCGTTTATCGTAACTCAACCTAGTTCTGTCATCTTGGAAGCGCCCCGAAATTGAATGTCTCATTTGAAGATCCCCAAGTGTCACCAACAATTATACATTCCACTATCGACATCCTTTCACAAGCTATGTCCTTTAATCAAGACATCGTCGCAAGGACCAAAGACACTAACGCTAATGCTAATACCAATAATACCACTAATAACAACAACAACAACAATCCTAATAACGATGATAACACAAATATAGAAGCCTACTCAAAGAGAGACTCTCAATTGGAATCGTCTCGTTCGTCGTTCCAAGACCATCCTACTAACAATTCAGCCTACCCTTCCCTATCGAGCTCCAACGTATTGCCCTTCCAGTATCCAGAGACGATCCCGCTGTCGATACTTCCTCATCAGAGACAATCGCAGCCCAATCTACAAAACTTCCAATACATGTCCCCACTGAACCCTTATATAAGGTTACAAGGGACCGACCAACACGAGCTTTCGAAATCGTTGAAACTGGAGTATCCAATGGGGCCTCAATCGTTGACAACAGGTTTGTCATCGCAACTTCCTCCTCAACCCAACGAGATGATTCTCACCATCAGTCCCACCGATAAAGAGAGTCATAACCTTATCGTTGCCCTGCAACCTCAATTACAGGTGAAGAAGAAGCGTCCTAGGAGGAAGTTCCATGAGGTCGATAGAGTGTACGTTTGTAACTACAAAGATTGTACAAAAGCGTATGGAACTATTAACCATCTCAATTCTCACGTTCTTATGCAAAAACATGGGCCTAAGCGGTTCACAGAGGAGTTCAAAGAGATCAGAGAGTTGAAGAGGCAGGAACGTAAGAGGAGGAAGCAGGAGTTGAAGAAATTGGGGATCGATATCTCGAAAAAGGGCAAACTGAACAGTGTCGGTGCCATCAACAACTTGAGCTCCCAGCTATCGAGACCCGATTTCGAGGAATCTTCATCTTCTCAATTCTCGGGAAGAGCTTACCCTTCCTCAGTGCCTTTCGCCTTCAATTCTCATATGTTTCCCTCCTCGATGCAGTACAACCAACCCGTTTCAATTCCTCAAGGCATGCCCTCCTCGGTCCCCACCGACCACAGGCTTTCATACGGATCTCAGCCGGATCAGCAGCAACAACAACAACAGCATTACAACAAAAGCATCAGTTCAGATGCTACAGACGCATACATTGGACTTGTCTCCAACACGTCATTCGTTCCATCAAACTATATTGCAAACTCATCATCTTTGCACTCAGCTTATCCATCTGCTTCAACCGTTTCTTCTCCAATGTACTCAAATAATCTCACTAATAATCTAGGCTCAACTTCGCAGATGATGTTCCAGCCTTCAGCTCCCTCACAACAACAGCAGCAGCAACAACAACAGCAGCAGCAGCAGCAACAGATCCCATCCCAGCCAATTGCAATGAACCATCTGCAAGAATTCCAGTACTCTATGGACCCAAATTTGGCCTATCAGTCCCAATACAGAAGACCAATTGCAGGTCCCACAGATCACGTGCGGCTGATGATGCAACAGCAGCAGCAGGTACAACTGCAACAGCAGTATCCACAACAACAGCTTCAACAGCAGCAACAACTGGCTTCACCGTACTATGGGATTCCTAAGACAGGTATTGAGGAATCGCTGAACATTCAAAGACATCAACAATCCCCTTCACTTCCACATTCAAACGAACCAAATTATTGAAGTGATGTGTAAATGTGACAAGTTAGAAGAGTCTAGAATAGTGATATCAAATGAGTTATGACGATAAAGAGAGAGGTTTTGATGAGTAAAATGTGTTTTATTGTATTATAATTTATATATTCTAGTTAGTTAATGAGTGGCTTTTGTATCAATGTTAAATGAATTATCCTGCATGCTTTCTCATTACTTGTAAGGTTACTGTTCTTTTGTGGTGGGTTCTATATGAAATCTACAATTTTGTGGTATGTAACACTTTAGGGTAGAGTCAAAAGTAGTGCAAGAAATATCTATATCTGAAAGAGGACAGATTATGTCATTTGGATCTACAATGAAACGAACAAACTTACGATTTGACTCTTGGAGCCGTCTGAGTTCTCCACAAACGGAGCCGTGTTGCAACGCTCTTATTTTAGAATTCCAGTAAACAATTGGAGAAACCAATTATGGGGCTACACAGAGATGCCCAAATTTAAAGGCAGATCCCCATATTTCATATTCATTTGAAATTTGACAAGGCGTGGTACTATCCAACGCCATCTATATATAGACGCCCCTTTAACTAGAAGGGACAATTCTGGACCCATTAGAGGCATTTTTTAGTTGGAAAAAGTGAAGATTTGTGAAAAATGTGTCACATTTCCTTCAAATCTGACATCTATCGGATACGGGACACATTTCCGGGCAGTTGTCAATAAAAAGACAAATTTCTTGTCATCATCGAAGAACAAATAAAGCAAAAACACAGATCCCAGTTAACGCCAAAAGGGCGCCTTTGCTCGTCGGCCGTAGTGAATCGGGAAGAAAAAAGGCCAAAAGGAAAGAATAGACGCCGCCGAATTGGGAATCAAAGTTACTTTTTTCAAATATAAGGTTTTTTTTTTTGCACATGGTTTCGAGGATCCAAAACGCATCTGAGAGTTGCCTTTTAGCGAGAGCTCCCGGGTGTTTGCCCGACCTGAACCTGAGAAAGTTTCAACGAATAGATTCAATCTGTAGGTTCACCTCCATCTTTCGCTCCCCCTCGCGCCCCCCTTTCTCTTTCACCAAGGCAAGTCCGTGTGACCATCATCCGAAAAAAAAGGGCCTTTTTTCAAAAACTGTGCCCTTGTTTTAAGTTGACAGACCTGCAGCTGTGGGCGCATGCAACTCTTGTTCCGAAACAAAGGGAAAAAAAAGTGAACTATCTTATGACTAGGGCAAAGAAAATCCCACGCTAGCCACTTTCAGCTGAAGGACAACAACAAAAAAGGTATGATTCGGGCGGCATGTCAAGATCAGAATTGTGGAAGGTCGAGGCATTGGAAAGAGGGTAGAAGAACAGGCAACCATTGGTGTAGGATCAGCATGTGTGTAAAAATTGTTTCTTCAACAATTCGAATCACCCTTGTAGTTTGAGATACAAGTTGACTTCGGAAGCATGCAAACGTCTCTCTGTCTTTTTAAATTGTGATTGACGTTTTGCGTCTCTGTGTGGTTTGTGTCCAAAAAATTAGCCTTACCTTACCAAACAAACCAAGAAGAAGTCAAGAACTTTTGCACCAAGTGTTGGCAATGGCAAAAGATCTGCGGTTTTCGATTCTGGCATGCTAATAGACTACTGTTGACTCCCTGGTCCCGAAACCTTATGCTGTGGGCTTAACTCTATCTCTTGTTCCACTGTACAGTGGCTTAAAACCTTCTTTGTGTGACTTATGCATGAGGTCGCCCCTCGAAACCTGTTGTGAAGCTTGGTTTTTTTTTGTTTTTTTTCGTCGAGGCTTAACTTCGGGTGTTTACCAACTTCTCAACTTGGGTCTTATTGCCGAGTGACAACTCTTCTCCTATTGTACATCTTGGTGTGTGTATGTGTGTATTTTTTTTTGTGCTTCTTGCTCGCTGTTTTTTTCACACTGCAATTTTTCAACACTTTTCATGCTGCCTCAGGGTTACATTTTTTTCGCTGTTTGAAAATTACATCGAGTATTGAGTTCCACTCGGCAAGCCAGCCGAACACATTCCAAATAAAATTTCTGCTCAGATTTCTCTTACCCGCGGGCCCTGACGCCACGTCAACTTTCAATTGGCTCATACACGTCATGGAGTTTAAGCCGATTTCTCGAAAATAAGCCCACGCATTTACTCAGCCGGTCTTGTTGCGACGCCATGATACTTGATTGGAGAGCTGGGAATTCAAAAAGTTCTGAGACTTCGGCACCGTGCTCAATTCTCCATTAGTCAATGCTCGTTGTATGTACGACTTTGTAACTTTTCTCGCTACTTATCTCCAACTCTTCTCTAGTACCCGCCAACCACTAGACAATACCCCAAATCACGTGACCTGACCCTGGTGCATCGGCGCTCGTCACGTCGAGCGTTATAGTGATTGGTACAGATTTGAGGGCACATAAACTTGCTCGTGAACAACAAGTCGATGTAAGTGTCTGTGACTCGAAGGAGAGGCTTAAAAAAAACACCTTGTAACAATAGGCAACGACAGGCCTAAAGATGTGTGAAGTATAGGTGCTTGTGAGAAATGACGGTTTTTACTGTACCTCTGTGTCCAGTTAAAAATTTTTGAAACGAAAATTTTTTCAAAGCAACCCAAGACACAGAACTCATCTCAGTTACCAGATCCTAATTGGAATTGTTCTGTATGAGTGAATCTGGTTTTTTTGATCTGATCCAAGGGGGGTGATAGGGCCATGAGCAAAATATCAAATTTTCAGAAAATTTTTCAGTGAAAAATTCATTTTTTGCTGATCTCTAACAAAACTAGCCATCACTCATCTCAACGGTATAAAGATGTCAGATACAAGTTCCCCACCTCCTGAATTTCCAGAACCTGAAGATGACAATCTTGGACATGACTTCAGAATAATGCTTGTTCTCGATAAAGGTGATAAACTGGACGATAATGAGATGGACGAGTTTATCTTGGAGAATGTAGATACATTCACCGAGATGAATGTCTTTTTCGATGCCTTTGACCAAGCAATTGCTCTTCCAAATAAAAACAATATCAAGTATGATGTTGGTAGTGATGGTCTTGTTGTGATAGTTGTAGATAACGATAACTTGAAGGGTGAAGTTGTCACATTCATAAAAAACTATATATCTTCATAAGCATAGGATCGTCTGTTCTGGTTTTCTGTATTTTGCTCTTCCACTACTGTTTTCCTACCTAATACACTTACCAGTGATGAACACATTGAAAAGTATTTCTATAAAAAAGCACCGTGTCTACTCATCACCAACAGCTTCTAATTGATCTTCAACTGATCTGGACAGCCCCATCTCCCCTGAAAACAAAGCATGAAAATGATGTCAAAAAATCACCGCGAAAGTCGTGAACCCCCAATTGGTATACTGAGGCTGGCTAACCGAGCCGGAAAAAACCAGTTAAAAGAACAACAGGTAATTCAAAAAGAACACATACTCAACTGACCCAGAGCAGCCTATAGCCACGATGGAAGACTGGAGAAGAATCGATATCGATCTGTACGATCCAGAGAGCAGGCTCACTGATGAAGACTTGAAACCGTACGTTGACCCGGTCTCTTTGCAAGACATCCAGCTGAAACTGCAACAAGTCAGGGCCTTGTTGTCCAAGGGCTCCTTTGCCGATGCCTTGGCCTACTCAATTGACGAGCCCCCATATGGAGGAGATGACCAGACCAAAGTGAGTATAAATTTTGTCGAAACAGCCCCACATTCCCATTTACTAACAATTAGTCAACACACTTGCAAACGGTGATCGAGGTGTTGACCTCCACCAAACAATCGGAGATCGCTTCCCTCGTCAAGCAATTGACTTTGGACCAACAAGACGTCTTGGTGAAATATCTTTACAAAGCCATGAGTACCAAGTCCGGCCAACAACAGGGCGGTATCATATTGGCCTGGTTTGACAAAACCATCGAAATCACCGGTAACGGCCCGATCGTGAGATATTTGTCCGATAGAAGAACTGTATAGCTCTGTTTTCTACTTAAAAAAAAAGATTTGACTCCTCTATGTATCAATAAACGTGTTCCATCTCAACGTCGCTGTTTTCAGCATCGAAAGCCTCTCTTCTGCTCAATTTCCTCTTATGGCCTAACCGTTTATCTGGGGCTGTATCCTCGAAAATCTTGAAATCTTTACCGCTGATGCTATTCAAACTGACCAAAGGTGATTTCGACCGACTTCTACCTTGGGAAAGTCTCTTGGATTTACCCAATTGAGCCTGTTTTTTCTCCCCGATCAATTTCATCACTTCCTCTTCTAATCTAAGAGACTTGATCTTGGAGAAAAGCTGGTTGGCCTCTTCACTATTATGGCTAGACTTTTCTTTGAGACTACTTAGCTGAGACTCCAAGATTTGGATCTTTTGCTCGAGCATATCGTTCTTATCCACTAAGCGACTCTTTTCCTCCCTTTCTACCGATCTTTCTTCTTCTTTCAATTTCGAAACCTCTTCATGAAACAATTTATCCATTCTTTCATTCTGATATCTCATATTCTCCAACTGTAACTTCAAAGCAGCGTTTTCGTCACTCATGGCTTTGATCTTGAAGTTGAAGTGTTCAGATAGGGAGTCTAATTTGGCATCCGTGTCCTGCTGATATGATTCATCATTTTCAAATTTCGAGGTTACATTCTGGTGGTTTATCTCATTGATTATCTGTTCATAATGATTGGAAAGCTCAACTCTTATATCGTGCTCAAGATGCAGTAGATCTCCATTCAACTTCTCATTATCTGCTTCAAGTAAAAGATTTCTGTTCTTTATTTCTAACATCTCTAATTTCATCTTCTCAAACTGAGACACAAGTTCCCTTGTCGGTGTAACGACCCGACTTCTCTTTCTGACATTGATTTCGTCGAAGAAGAGGCTCAAGATTTTTAAAATCTCACCTTCTTCACCATAAGAGTCCATGGTGAGAATACCGGTTATGTTAAACTTTCCTTTCAACATCATATCAGAAAACATCAACTTGTTGTATATGCTTGTTCTCAAAGATCCACTTTGAGGTTGATCTATTTGTTTCAAGAAACTTGATATATCTTTTGAGCTCGTTTCATCACTGTTAGACAAACCTATCAAAGTAAGCCTGGATAATTGCCATTTGTTAATCTTGACACATTCATACAAGTTAAACTGGACCACCCAATTACCGCGCTCAGCGCTTTTACCTCTTTTGCTCCAACCTTTCCTCAATGTACTTAACCCTTGTTCATAACTGGCCAAATGGGTATGAGTTACACCATTAGGTCTTATTTTCCCATCTTTAAGATCTCTTGTCAAACTAGAAGGACGGCATGAAGCTGTCTTATTGGTCAACAAATCTTTTATCTGAGGGCCTTTTAATTCAAACATCGATAACGTTATACCAAACGATCCATTGGTTGAAGTATCAGATGTTTCAGCACCATTGAGTGAAGGACCAAAGAACTTCTTCATTGTCTTGTAAGAGGCAATATTTTCTTCTCCTATTCTATCAAAAATTAAATTAAGAGATCTTGCTATGAGACCATCCAAGTTCAGAGTATCTTTACCGCCCAACATTGTGTAACTGCTTCCAGAACCAGCTGGACCAAAAGTAAATGCAACACAGTCTTCTTTATTGAACAACGTATCGACAAGCTTCTTTTCAATCACTTTCTCAAAAATTTGAGCCTGAGTTGTCTCTTCATTGAACACTCGACCAAATTCAAAAGAGGTCTTCAGATCTGCTGAATTCACCAACGCAATTTCTGTGTCACTGATCTGTTTAATGACTCTTGTCCCATGATTTTCATTCCCTTGAGGTTTTAACCTCAAAAAGAGTTCCATTTTCTGTCAATCAAATCAAAAATGACCGATCCGATGAGTCTCAAATTTCTTTTATAGATCTGGTGAAAAAAAACATGTTTACATCTTTCCCCATTGGGCTTTAATTAAGAAAAATCAGAGATTACTTCAATTGCATCAAACTGGATCCAACTGGTGTTTGATGCAAAGAAGGAAAGATAAAAATGACCAAAACGCCCTCAGTAATAAAATCAACCAACGAATGAATCAGCTGCAATTGCCAATAGGTCAGCTGCGTAATTTAATTGTTCCTTTGCCAATTTGAAATTTTGAGCTCTCAAGGCATCTCTAACACCTGGGAAAGTGCCCGATTCGAAAGTTTGGGATGCTGGTTGCCAGAATTGAGGACCAAATATGAGATTCTTATACCATGGTCTTAATGGCATACCGGTGTTACTCAACAATCTTTTTTCGAAAAGTGTCAATTTCAAATTCCAAGTCCATCTATTCACAGTTAACAAGCTTGGTTCCTGCTCACGATCTGAGCTGACAATTTCTTTCCAAGCTTTGACCCAACCTTCGTACTCGATACCAATATTCTTCATCTTTAATAGAGCAGAAGTGATGGCTGAAGTGTCAAGTTCGTTCCCTTTATAACCTGGGATTGTTTCACCATATTTTCTCAAATCTTTTACAAAATGATCGAGCGAATGAACATAATTGGAGAGATCAAATGGAATCAAAGGCTCCTCTACTAGCTTGACGACAATCTTAGCCAACAATTCAACCAACGTTTTATGATGTTCCATCTCAGGATCAATGTTGTTATCAACAAAAGAATCGTAAGTATCAAGACAACTATCTTTTGGGTAACTCTTTCCAGAGAATTTGATCTCCATCGATGGGATGCCCAAATATGCTTGGAAGGGTAAAAGATTCTTGTTGTAATCCTTAACTGGAGAAATATCTGAGTGCCTTTCTTGGAATTGTGTCTCCAACAAAGTGGCATTCGAGGAACTCTCTGAAACCTCATCTAAAGATGATAAGATAACATTTCTCAAAAGAGGATGAGCGTTCACCTCTAAAGAATCACCAGAGACAGCATCACTCAAATCAATATAAG
This sequence comes from Nakazawaea molendinolei, assembly GCA_030569155.1. NCBI lineage: Eukaryota > Fungi > Ascomycota > Pichiomycetes > Alaninales > Pachysolenaceae > Nakazawaea > Nakazawaea molendinolei. The sequence goes on from JAJMKB010000007.1 coordinate 199,636, forward strand.
CGTAGCCCTCTTTTCTCAACTCTCTAACTTTTGTTTCCGCCCATTCAGTAGAGCCTGCCAAATTGTAATTTGTAGCATCGAACGAGACAAAATAGATCGATCTCAAAGGTGACCAGTTGTAAGTTGATTGCAATTTTGCAAACAATCTCACCAATTCCAATAGAACAGTAGTACCAGTGTTAGGATTCACAGCACCGAAACACGAAGAATCACGCTGAGCTCCAATGATGATACCTTTATCGTACTGTTCTCTTCCTGTGATTCTTCCAATGACATTCCAAATAGGTTTTGCCGATCTCTCGACCGGTTTATTAACCATATGGACTTCATCGGAGGAGGCACCGGTCCACATTTCATAAGTCTTGCCGTTCAAAGTGATTCTCCAATCGTCGTTTTTCACACCTTTACCTTCCAAAGATTTGAAAAGATGGAGTGAGTCGTCCCAAGAGATTGGAAGAGATACAGTTTTCGGAGACGATGGAGCATCATCCCAAGCCAACCTATCAGTATTAGGAGCAGAAGCCCATCCTGGTGTTAACAAATCACCTGGAACTTCCTTGAACACTCCGACACCGTCTCTCTGGATGGAGTCCATGGTGTAAGCTGATTCTTCTGGATCACTGATGAACAAGACACCAGCTGCAGAACGCATTTCCGCGGACATTATCTTCTGCGAGGCAGGTATCTTGCCATACTTTATCAAGAGAATTTTATTGTTCAAATCGATTCTGTGCTGGTTCAAATACGCAAAATCTTCAGGAGTACCGTAATTGACGTACACTAGCTGCCCTTTCGCTTCACCAGCAAGAGAATCTGGGTTGAAAGCGCGGAATTCGATCTGGTTCTGATCGTTTTCATCTTTTGAAGGTTCGACGAGCTTGGCTTTATATAAAGATTCGCCATTCACGTTGAAAAGCTCCACCGATGAGATGTTTGGATAGTTGATATAAGCTTCCAATTCCAAGAATTCCACCAGGGAGAGACCGTTGTTATGTAAAGTTTCCTCTACGTACCTTGCCAAAGTCAAATCACCCGCGGTACCTGCAATGTGCGGTATCGATGACAAGTATTCAAGCGTTGTAGCCATAGATTTCTCGTTGACGTGGGTTTCGATGAACCTGTTCAATTTGAAAGGGTCGTAGAAATCACCAAAAAGGGCTTTGTTCTGGTTTGGGTATAATCCCGAGGCCGTTATGATGTATATTATGGCTGTAATTGAAAACACATAGATCAATCTCTTGAGTATCAAAGGATTACCAATCCTGGAAAGATAGCTATCAAAGATGATGTTGGAGTTCTTGTAAAGTTCGTAGACAGGGTCCATCATACGTTTCATCGGGTGTACCACGCGTTGGTTCAAATTGTTCATCAACAGTGAGTACCCTGCCTTGGAGGTGAGACTACGGAACATTGAACGATCCAGAGCTGTGTTCTCCGGGTCTTCGATATCAAACTCTTCAAACACTCTGCTACTTTCATCATGATCCAGAGTGGTCCCCTCTTCATCCGAGACGATAAAATCATCGTACTCGGGAGGGTTGGACGGAAGTTGATCGTACTGTACCATCGAGTCCTTTATCGGATATCTTCTATGATTGGGCCAGTAGTTGGTGTATACCCACCAATTTAAAATTCAAAGTAAAACGACACTCTTCACAAACACTACAGAGTTTGTTTCACTGCTATACGAGCTTTGCTCACTGCTTGGTCAAGGTTCAGCACAAATTAAGGATCGATTAAAGATATTTAAATATAATTGGGACTGCCTCCACGCACTTTTTTTTTTTCACTCTAGATAGGCATCACCAAAAAGACCTTGTAAAGAGATGGGGTATAACATTCTGTAAGTGGGGCTCTCTAGAGAGCCAAACCAAGTGCAAAACATCAACTAACACCACCAACAGGATGATTTCAGACTTCTTTTACCCGCAGGCAGGGGGTGTCGAGCTCCATGTATACCACTTATCGCAGAAGTTGATTGACTCAGGGCATAACGTGATAGTGGTGACCCACGCGTATGGATCGAGAACTGGAGTGCGATATCTCACCAATGGTTTGAAAATATACTATCTCCCCTTTATGGTGCTCTTCCGAGAGGCCACATTCCCCTCAGTGTTCTCATGTTTCCCCATTCTACGTAATATATTGGTAAGGGAAGAGATCGAGATTGTCCATGGCCATGGTTCTTTCAGCTCTCTTTCACATGAGCTGATTCTCCATGGTCGTACCATGGGTCTTAAGACCGTGTTTACAGATCACTCATTATTTGGATTCTCCGACGTTGGTAGTATCTTAGGTAACAAGTTACTCAAATTCACACTTAGCGATGTCGGTCACGTGATATGTGTCTCTCACACTTGCAAAGAGAACATTGTTTTGAGGGCTTCCTTGGAGCCTTCAGAGGTATCAGTGATACCAAACGCTGTTGTGGCAGAAGATTTCCGTCCTGATAAGAGTAAAGCTCGAGCAAAAATCACAATTGTGGTGATTTCACGTCTTTTCCAAAACAAAGGTGCTGATCTTCTCACTGCTATCATTCCAAGAATTTGTAAACTGAACCCGAGTGTGAATTTCTTGATCGCTGGTGATGGGCCTAAATTTATCGATCTTGACCAGATGCGGGAAAAATACCAGCTTCAAGACCGAGTAGAGTTGATTGGAAGTATCAAGCACGAAGAAGTGAGGGACGTGATGGTGCAGGGACACATCTATCTCCACCCGTCGTTGACTGAGGCTTTCGGGACAGTTCTTGTCGAAGCAGCCTCATGTGGACTTCTTGTGGTCACTACAAGAGTTGGAGGTATTCCCGAGGTACTTCCAAATCATATGACGGTGTTCGCTAATCCTGAAGAGGACTCGTTAGTTGATGCCACTCAGCGTGCTATAAAGATAATGGAGAGAAACGAAATTGATACCTCCAAATTCCATCAACAGGTGTCTCAAATCTATGACTGGCGTAACATTGCCCGTAGAACAGAGCAGGTGTATGATTTGATCCCTTCTACATCCCATAATTTTGTCGACAGACTTGCGTTGTACTACAACGGTGGTGCATGGGCGGGAAAGCTCTATGTCTTGTGTGTGGTGGTGGATGTGTTTCTCTATATGTTTCTCGAATGGTGGTTTCCAAGAAATTCAATAGATAGGGCTCGCAAGTGGCCGAAAAGGCATATTTCGTGATTCACCCGTTTTCCACTTACCTTGAATACTCTCATCCACTCTGAAGTACTCACTCATCTCATACCTCTAGACGCACTCTCATAGCCTCGAGGCAGCCCAGAAAAGTTGTCTTCATATTTATTGAATTTCTGAACAACGACACCCTTTCCCCCACCACTCAACTGCAATGATTCTCAACACATCCATAACGTTCCATTTCTACTCACCAATTGATACTCCAAACCACCGCATCATCGAACCCCCTTTCTCACTCTAACCCCTTTTTTTCACAAAGTCCAAAAGAGGAAATCTTGAGCGTGTAAACGATACCGAAAATTTTTTTAAGCCATTCTTAGGAGTCGCTTAAAAGAAGGTGGAGATATCTAAAAAAAGAGAAGCATAGAGGCAGATCGAGGCTTGCTGGAGGCTGATAAGCGAAACCAAAAACAATTCGAAATCATATCAATAGTAAAGGAGTGGCAGAACAATGTCTCCATCCGCAGTAGTGCGGTTCAGCCCAGATTCTTTGGCCTATACAGACCCACAGGTGGACCGGAGAGTGGCTATAGTGACAGGAGGTAACTCTGGCATCGGATGGTTCACAGTGCTCCATTTGTACCTTCACGGTTACATCGTGTACATCGGAGGTCGCAACAAGTCACGTGTGGAAATCGCAATACAAGATATCAAGCAAGAGGCAGCCAAGAGAAGAGATGATAAGGAATACGTCCATTTGGGCGAGTTGAAGTTTCTCGAATTGGACCTTCTCGACTTGAAATCGGTGGAAAAAGCTTGTAAATCTTTCAAAATGAGAGAAAAACATCTCCATTTGCTAGTAAATAATGCAGGGGTGATGGCGCTCCCCCACAAGATGTCTCAGGACGGATTCGAAGTACAGTTCCAGACAAATTATATCGGGCCCTTCTTATTCACCGAGAGGTTGATCCCCTTGATGACCCAGGGGAGACCAAGAATTTTATACATATCTTCGATAGGTCATCATATGGAATTTGTCAAGTTCCCACTCGACGCAACTTTCAACTATCATCCAAACATACTATTCACATGGTTCAGGTACGGGTTATCGAAAACTTCAGGAATCCACTACACAAAATCTTTAACTATGAAACATCCAGATATTTTATCTTTAGCGGTACATCCAGGGTTCGTGATGAGTACTAACTTGTTTTTCTACTGGACCAGGCTACCCATCATAGGTTTGTTCTTCTACGTAATGTTTCAAATATTCGGGTGGTTTTTCGGAGTGAGCAACGAGACTGGTTGTTATTCCACCATCAAGTGCGCTCTTGACGAGAATCTTACCGCGGAGAAGGATAACGGGAAATATTTTGCAACTTACGGCATAGAAGCCAAACCAAGTAAAGTGGCTTCCAATATGGATTACGCAGCAGAGTCGTATATATGGACCATCCAGGAGTTGGCAAAGAGAGGGTTTCAGGTATGAGTTTTTAATTTCTTTAGCATTTTCTTCAATTCGATCATCACTTCACATACGCATTTTTAAACTGCTTGTCTTGATCCGCTATATATATAACATCTTTGTCATTATTTAATATACTTAATTTGCTTACGGCATCCTTCTCTAAGGATTTATATAACATTCATTGAGGATAACACAAAATTTCTATACACAAAAACTGGCTTAGATGTTCTTAAGAACAATACCTGGTTGACCTGGAACAGCGTTCTCGATGATCTTAGCAGCTGCTGTGATGGCTACCTCTTCACCGGTGACAATGTCCTTACCAACCTTAGCGCCGTTCTCGAAGGCAACTGCTTGGATCTCAGCAGCATTCAATTGAGATGGACTCTTTTTCAAAAGCGACAAGACAGTCTTGACAGTCTCGATCTCATTGAAAGACAATTCTCTGTTGAAAACAGTCTCTGGAGACTCGACATCCAACCTCTGTTTTAACAAAGAAATGAAAGGCATAGCACGTTTCATGTCCTTACCAACTTTCTCCTTGATAGCCTTGTTGTCGTTCAAAGAGTGAGACTCGAAAAGTTCTCTAACCACTTCAATGTACTGATCTTGCCATTCTGGGAAGGAGGCACTGATCAAGATGGTCAATCTGACAGGCAAAGCTGGATCAATTTCGATCACCTTACCCTTCTTCTTCTTCAACATAGCACCTTCAGTTTCTCTAACAGATCTTGCAACGTTTCTGACATACTCCAAAGAGTCTGAGACAGACTTCGAGACTGGTTTTGTTGGTTTAGGGAATGGAGCAAATTGGGCAGAACCCTTGTTCTTTAAGACTTCACGGTATACGTAGTCAGCAAAGTGAGGAGCAATAGGTTGTAACATCAAAGTTTGGGTCTCGACGTAACGCAAGACTAAATCTTTATGCATACCTTCGGCAGAAGTAGAGTCACGGTAGTAATCTCTGGCGGTTTGGTAGTCGAACAAACCAGATTTCAAAGCAGATTTGTAATTTGTCAATTCATATTGCTTGTAAGCATCTTCGATCAAACCGTTCATCTCATTTTCGAAAGCCAAATCGAAGAAGTTGTATTCACCAGTTCTTAAGTTGTCGATACCACCAATGACTTCTTCAATCCAAGATTTCAAAGTGTATAATCTTAAAATGGCAGCGTTGGCAGAGCTCTCTTCGAAGTTGGCGTCCTCAACGGTGTCACCGGCGTCAGCCAAAGCGATACGAGAAGCATCAGCACCAAATTTCTCGACAATTTGTTCCAAGGTCATGAAATTACCTGTAGATTTGGACATCTTTGCGTTGTTCAACAATAAATGTCCATTGACTCTGATACCTTGTGGCCAGAATTTTCTTGGGAAAAGGGCAACATGACAATAGATGAAGAAGGTCAAATGGTTAGGGATCAAATCCTTACCCGAAATAGAGACATCCAATGGATAGAAATACTCAAATTCTCTTCTCAAATGCAACAATTTTTCCTTTGGAATGGTTGAAGTGATCTCGTCATCTTTTCTGCAGAAAATAAAGTCAAAGACATCATCGGTCAATTCTTCAGCCTTGACACCCAATGGACCAACAACTTTACCGTAATAATCGGTATGAAGTAAATGGGCAATGGTGTAGTAAGACTGGTAAACAGTAGAGTCGGACAAAGACTCGACCAAGTATTTTTCGTCCCAAGGGATCTTGGTACCCAAACCATAAGTTCTAGACAAGGCCCAGTTCTTCAACCAGTCCAAGACACCTTCGAAAGCGTTTCTGGTTTCAGAAGTGAAGGTCTCCATACTGTTCAAACAGTCAAGAGCTTCCTTCTTCCACTCAGTTTCTCCGTAGTCGGTATACCATTGGTCTTCCAAAGAGACAATACATTCATCACCGGAACGAGAGATGACCAAAGATTCTGGCTCGTTGTAGACAAAAGCTTCACCAGATGCGACCAAGTCGGCTCTGACCTTTGATTTGGCAACTTCGACCTTCTCACCGGCATACTTACCCAAGATCATGGTACCGTTGTAGAAACCTTCTTTGTAAGCCAATTCCTTGGCTTTAGCCAATTGGATGGCATCTTTAGAAGATTGAATTTTCAACTCGTTGACTAAAAATTCAGCGGTCCTTTCACCGTATTTCTCGGTCTTAATAATTGGGACCAATTCTGGAGCAGCCCATTCCTTTTCAATACCGTAGTATTCAGGTTTGTGGAGAAGTTCTTTTTGGGTGATATAATCATCTGGAGAGTCAGATGGGACACAGGTGACAACACCGGTACCTTTGCTGGCCAAGACGGTTTCCATAGGCAAGATTCTCAACTCTTGATGCTTGGCCAATGGGGCATGGATCTTGGAACCGATCAAAATGGACCCGTTGACGTCAACTTCAGATTGGTAGTAACCTCTCTTTGGGGTCAATTTTTGGTAGCTCATGTTCTTGAAAGCACGCTCAGTACAGATGTAATAGTTCCCTTCACCTGCGTCAAAAATACCGTAGTTGATCTTTGGAGAGACAAAACAACAAGTTTGACCAATCATAGTTTCAGGTCTCAAAGTGGCAGCGATCAAGAAGACTTTCTTGCCCGAAACATCAAAGTTTTGGGTCTTGAAGAATTCAAGAGCTTTCGGAGCAAATTCTAAGATCTCGATCTTGATACCAGTATATTCTTGAGGCACTACAGCTTCACCGGATTGTCTATCGTGGTCCATACATGGCTGACCATCTTTGACCGAGTAAATGGTGTATCTTTCACCGAACTTGATCTTGTCCAAAGCTTTCAAGCTTCTCATTTGCCATCTTACAAAGGCGTCGTAGTAAGGGTTGACATCGGTGGTAATCATAGAACGTCTCCAGTCGACTCTACAACCGAATGCAGTAACGTCTTTTTCGATTATTCCTGGGAAGTGGTATAACCAGTGGGTTGGATCAGCAAAGAGTGGAATGTCCTTGTCTGGGATCCCCAATTGTCTCATGATTTCAAATTGGTACTTTCCTCTGCCTTGTTTAGCCTGTACTTTAGATTTTTTGGCAGTGAATTTGGAGACATCTTCTCTCTTAGCCTTCTCCTTTGGTTCTTCAACTACAGTTTCTTCTTCCAGTGGGACACCTGAAAAGTCAACACCAAATTGCTCGATCTCTCTGGCCAATTTGTCGGCAGTGGCACGGATAGGCATACCGGTACAGTGGAACCCTAAAGGAAATGAGGCACGCTTACCGTTCATTCTTTGAAACCCTGTTGAGAACTCAGCTTTGGACAAAGTGAACGAATGACCAGCGTGCAAAGCACCATTCAGGTAGGGATAAGCCATCGAGGTGAAATGCTTTGGATGAGAGGCATGCAAGTCTTCGAAAGAGGTACCATATGGAACCTCTTTGTCGGATGGAGCATCGATCTCGTTGATCTTCTCCTCTTTCCAGATCTTCTGATACCTCTTCTCGATCTCTATCAAGGCATCTCTACGGACGGTCTAAATGATGTTAGTCACATATATAAAGTGATATCATAGAACTCCTTCAACTCACGTTCTCAAGAACAATAGTCTTGTTCTCACCACTCATATTTTCAGTATAGTGCTTTCTTTTCGACTTACAACTTTTCAACTCAACTTAGTCACTAGAAAAAAATCTTTTTTTCTCAGCGTCTCGTGTCGTTATTGACACGGATTATCTGTTGACAGACAGAACAGATGAGATGAGCTCATGGAGAAGATCAAAAGAAGTTCAAGGCAAAGAGAAAGTTGATAAAGATGTGAGATTAAAATAAATAGAATTAAATCATTTGAAGGATATTAGTCGTTTGCGATTTAACTTGTTATGCCAATTTTTCTAGCTTTTTTTTTCACCTGAAGTTATTATTCAAGATTTTATGGAAAAACAAGACATTAGGAATGTTTAGTGAATGATAATCAGCCTCACAACTGTGTGGATGAGAGTCAAAAATTAAAGCCTAACATTTCATGAGCTGATCTATTTACTAGGTTTTATTTTGTACCTGGAAGAGTCACTGGTAGTGACTGAAATGTTTTTGTAACCTATCTACCGCTCTTGAGATTATTCCTGTAGCCTTATTACGTTCATACTTGTAAACACATGAAAGCAGCGCTAAAATTATTCTCAATTTTTTCCAGTTGAAACCAACCATATACCCACGCATAAGAAAGCTCCTATGTTAAACTAATCTCGCCTGTTTCTCGACTGGAAACATCTTTTGATTACTTAATTCTCATATCTTGAGTCATAGCGTGTATCCCTTTTTTTCCTGCCTGTGACAAACATAACTTTTACAAGGTACATTACAAAGCTACAGAACTACCGAATTGCAGAGCTTCAAGTTATAAGAAATTGAGTTGTCGCACCAAAACTAGCCCTATCAAAAGGATGTCTCGCCCATTACAGACCGTTTCCAAAATTCTCAGTTTCGCATCGGCTCAACTTGCCGGTAACTGCGAATCTCGAAATCACATAAATGTCGTGTGCAGCTTCCCAGTCATTCCAAAAGAGGAAATGCTGCCACTAAGGCAGTTTTTCACTTTCGAGCACTCACCTGACAAAAAACTCTCGTTGGTATAAATAGCAATTGTGCAGACCAATTGACCTTCGAACCTCGGGCAATATGAAACTCAATTTTTTGATTTCTATCAAGCTCTTCCTGCTTTGCTTGATTCTTGTTGTAAGAGCGGACCTGATAAGGCCCAAACCGTGGCCCGAGATCGAATACGTCGGCGACTCAAAGATTTTGGCCGGGGAAACAAGTGGATCGAGATTGAGCGTTAATTTGTTTATTACATACCAAGAACGCTTGAAAGATTCGGATCAAAATTATGAAGTAAGTTATATTTCTAGAATTGAGGCGCTGGATTTGATCAATTCCCTCAATTTCAAGAAAAGAAACAAGAAAGATATCACATATGACGATTTACGCACTGCTTTGATCAACCAAACCCATGTGTCATCTCTCACCGATTTCCTTGAAGACAGTCTCGATTTGCCAATGTGTGAGCTGAAATCGTTTTCAGTCTTTAATCATTCTATGAGTTCAAATCGTATGGACGGAAATGTCACATCTTACAGGCCAACATCTAGTCATTATGAGAAGAAAGGCAGGTTGGCAAGCGTGATAATACCAACGTACGTGATCTTAGCGGCATTTTCTCTGTTGGTCTACGCTTTCAGAAGAAAATTCTTCTCAGCTGAGGAGAGATTGTTCAAATTTTCCAATGTTTCAAGATTGCTCTGTCAATTCCTTCTCATTAGACTTGTTTACGATGTCCTGTATCTCATTTACTTGATATTGTTCATCCACTATGATTTTTTCGCCAGTAATTCATTTTTGTACCTATGCTTCTTGCTTCCGGACGAATTTTTGAATGCAGTTGTGTTCTATTTTGTTATTGCCATTTTTGTTAAGGGATACATGACATTGTCACCGGACAGAAAAATTCTTCGCACTTGGGATACGGTTCTGATATCTGCGTTGTATTTTGTCTCTGTATCTTGCTTGGGGGTGATATTCAGGTATAGGAAAAATTTACAAGAAAGAGAGATGGGATACTATTATGGACGCCCGGATTTCGAATTTGAGCCGGAACTTTTGGCTGCTGTTTTTGTCATTATATCAAAAATAGTAATTATGCTGAGTGCAGCTTGGATGACTTATGTCACTTACAAAGAAACTGGAAAGAACGACAAAAGATACATTATAAGCATTGTGGTAATCGCCATCTCCTATTATTTTTCCTCCTTCATCTCGATTCCAAGGCTTGAGGATATCAACCAAATCCGCGGTTTGGTCGTATACAATTTGTTGTCTTACAGCAGGCAATATTATCTTGCTCGTGTCGAAGTTCCGGAAATTGTTCAAATTGCAGTTTGCTGTTGGTTGATATATTATTGGAGAGATCGTAGCTACAAAAAGTTGAGCACTGAGGAAATTGAGCTTGCATAATCCGTTAATGGACCCGATCCATTTATTCACTAGACAACTAGAAATAACTTTCACTTCACAACTGAATCTTCTGCTGAAGCAGAGCTTCAATATCTTTAGAATTGAGACATAGCATCATACATTTATTATCTAATAAAATGATCTTTCACCTACGCATGACCAAGTGTTTCATGATCTTTTCACAAACTTAGAAGTCATTGTTTTCAAAGATCATGAAGTACTCCATTGGAGGATCCACTGTTCAGTTAACCCCCAATATTTCAGTCGTGCACCACAATTCAAAATCACTAAAGAGGAAAATATGGTATCGATCTTTACTCACAAAGAGCAGATCTTTGAGTGGGAACTGTTCACTGTAATCTTTGATCATTCTCATTTGTTGTGACTTACTGGACTGAGGTGTGTGAACTACAAATAAATGTATTGTTCGTAAGATTGTTCTCACTATTGTTCTCTCAGCCGCATCTCTATTGTTCTGAATATTGTTCTATATATTGTTCACAGCCTTTCCCATATTGTTCATCCAATTTACTGCCATCCAAAAGTTTCAAGTCACATCACATACTAAATTTTCTATCCTACTTCTCAATATTTAAATCAAAAATTTTTGGCTTTGCTTTTAGTTGGTCTTTTGCGGTGTTCTCATCACTATAACCCCCAAAAAGCTAATTCTTCTCCAAACATGATTTTTATTAGTGGAGCTTAAATCTCCTATATAAAACCTTGATTCGCACTGTGACAATTGTGAGTTCTCTCCATACTTATCAACGTGCAAACAAATCATCTTCACTGTAGTCTTCTTCGTCGTACTCATCGAATTCCTCCGACCCTAGATCCGAGTCATCTTCATCGTCATCATCGTCGCTGAGTTCGTCGTACATCAAAGTTTGACCTTCCCCAAAATGCACATCTTCCAAAGAGACAATAGTCTCACCTTTACTTTGCACGCTTCTAGCCATCACGTATCCACCTTCCACATTACAATTCACCAACTTGGATTTGGAGTGAATGGAGGCTTTTGTGCCTATTATACAGTTTTCGAGTTGCACATCATCGCCAATTGTCACTTTGTCCATTACAATACACCCGGTCAATCTACAACGTTTGCCAATGGTACATCCGTTGCCGACAACGGTTCTCTTGACACTTGTTCTTTCTCCTACAACGGTGTCTGTGCCTACCATGGAGTCAGCTCCAATCGTGGCAGCACCTTTCTCTTTTGGAACTGCAGGTTGATTATGGTTTTTCTGAGCTCTCAATTTCATGAAATATGTGTTTGCCTCCAGATACACCGATAAATTGTTACATCTTGCAAAGACACTCTGCTTTGGTAGAACGAAGAACCCCATAGTCTCTTTTGTCTGTGCGTGTTTCCAAGATCTTCTGGCCAAATCTCTGATGATCTTTGTACACGATTTGTTGGCTTTCGGCCTCGATACTGGACGTGAGAATTCATCTGACACGATATCGAGCACCTTAGCAGAGCAGAAATAGATGAAAGAATCGAGTAATTTGGTCGATACCGTGGCTCTTGGGAATCTCCAGATCATCTGTGTTCTGAGCTCTAAAGCTTTCTGTAACTCAACCTCCTCTTTCGAGTACAAATCTAATAAAAATTGACCTCCGTCCTCCTCGGTGGAGTATACTGTGTAGTTTGTCTTCAACAGTTTCTTATCCACCAGATCGAAATTGTTGTTGTAGAACACTGTTAGTCCCAAATCATCATCTTCTCTGTTTCTATAGGCCTCAATGAGCACTTGAGGAGGTAAGTCTGTGATGAAATCGCATGGGAGCACCACGAAATCTGAATTGATCTGATCTTTGATCGACTGGATTATTTCACCAGTTGTCTTCGATTCAGCATTGACTCCAAGACAGGTCATCTTGCTGATCTCGTTCAAATCAGCGTTTCTCTTTCCATTCACATACCCCTCGACAAAGGGTTTCATCACTGATAAGTCCAGATTATCACAGATCACCGTCACTTGTCTAAAAGGAGCCTCGTCACACCATTCTAACACATATTGCACCAATGGCTTGTTAGCCACAGGTAAAAGCAGCTTTGGGACCCCACTCTGTTTCACCATTGTGAAAGGTGACATGGACTCACCCATCCCACAAAAGACAACCACATGGAACTCCATATTATCTCGTGTTAAAGCCTTGCTTAGATTCCCCTTGGTGAAAGTTTCAACTTTTTCAACAGTCATCGCTATAGAAAATTTTTTGGAAAATAAGGTCGTGCACTTGAGACTCAAATGTGTCTCGCGCTAGCTCACGAGTAGTGTATCTAATTACCAATTCCAAATTGGGATGACAAAAAGTTTTGTCCAGTGGCGATTTTGATCACTTAGATATAACCAGAATAGAGAGATTGATCGGTGTCCCTATCGTCAAATTTCGAGCTTTGAGACCTGGAAAAACAGTGATATCAGCTTATTCCATCGAAGAATACATCATAACTCACTTCATTGTCCTTCAAAAGCTCCGAAACTGGGCAATTAGATAACAAGATGAGTGAAGAGAACGATCCACTTTTAGAAGCATTGAATGCGGAGGAAGGTGTACAAGATGGTGAAAGACAAGAGCCTCCTGTGTCCCAACAGAGTCCAGAGGAACTCGAAAGAAGCAGAGCTTTGGATCAATTGAAAAACAAGTTGGTGGAACACAGACAATGGGAAGCTCGATTGAAAGACTTGAGAATGAATATACGAGGATTGGAGAAGGACTACGACAAGACTGAGCAAGATATCAAGGCTCTTCAGAGTATTGGGCAAGTCATTGGTGAAGTGTTGAAGCAATTGGACGACGAGAGATTCATCGTGAAGCTGTCCAGTGGTCCAAGATACATTGTAGGCTGTAGAAGTACCATAAGGAGAGAGTCTTTGAAACAAGGTGTCAGAGTGGCATTGGATATGACCACCTTGACCATAATGAGGATCTTGCCTAGAGAAGTTGATCCTTTGGTGTACAATATGACCACTTTCGAACCGGGAGAGATCTCGTTCGCAGGAATCGGTGGGTTGACCGAGCAGATCAGAGAACTTCGTGAAGTGATTGAACTTCCTTTGAAAAACCCTGAATTGTTCGTCAGAGTTGGTATCAAACCTCCAAAAGGTGTCTTGTTGTACGGTCCTCCAGGTACCGGTAAGACATTGTTGGCCAAAGCCGTTGCCGCTACCATTGGAGCCAATTTCATCTTTTCTCCAGCATCGGCAATCGTTGACAAATATATCGGTGAATCGGCCAGATTGATAAGAGAAATGTTCAGTTACGCCAAAGAGCACGAACCGTGTATCATTTTCATGGACGAAATCGATGCCATTGGTGGTCGTAGATTCTCTGAAGGTACTTCAGCAGATCGTGAGATTCAACGTACTTTGATGGAGTTGTTGAACCAGATGGACGGGTTCGACTATTTGGGCCAGACAAAAGTTATCATGGCCACCAATAGACCGGACACTTTGGATCCTGCCTTGTTAAGAGCAGGTAGATTGGACAGGAAATTGGAAATCCCATTGCCCAACGAGGCTGGTAGACTTGAGATTTTCAAGATTCACAGTAAAAACGTGAACAAGAAGGGAGAGTTTGATTTCGAGGCAGCTGTCAAGATGAGTGATGGGTTCAACGGTGCCGATATCAGAAACGTGATAACTGAGGCCGGGTTCTTTGCCATCAGAGATGACCGTGACCACATTGTTCAAAACGATTTGATGAAAGCTGTAAGAAAAGTTGTCGAAACAAAGAAATTGGAAGGTAAGTTGGATTACGAAAAGTTGTGATGTTAAACTACTACACCTTTAAAGTTGTCACTTGTTCCAAGTAGCATTTATTTACATAAGTAAATTCTCATCTATATACAGAATTCTCATTTCTTGCTGCGATCTCCCGAGACACGCTCGATGTATTTCTTCATGTGAGGGTCCTCGATGCTGGCCAAGTGTTGAGCCACTTTGCTACCGATGAACTCTTTCATCTCTGCAGTCAACTCGATAGAACGTTCAGCGAGCATCTTCTTCTCCTGTCTCATCAATTCTTTATGTGGAGGTTCTGGCATCTTTGGAGGTGTCAATCTCTTGAGGTCGGAATTGGTTATTATCTTCTTGGAATATCTTGGGATTGTACGTCTGGCCAATGGGGCTCTTAAACTCAGTTTCAAGTCATCTGGTAACCCTGAATGTACAACAGACATTGGGAAATATGAGCGTTCCAAAGCTTTATCCTCCGGAGTACACAACTCGTCGTCGTGGATAGGTTCAGGGGCTGGCCATGGTATCGTTATATGTTCTTCATTCTTAACACATCTGTATGGAAGCATCTTTTTATGGGCAGCGTCCCAGTATCTACCTCTGAAAACTACGTCATCAGCAGCGAACGTCTTGGTCTTGCCTGTTTTCTCGTCTGTCAAAGAGCTCACCAACTTGATAGAGTCTCTAGTGACAGCTACAGGGTAATCGACTACGTGAGATGGTTGAGTCTGTCTCCAGTATTCTCTAGGAACTACAATCTTCTTCATTGGTCCATCTTCGAGATAATAACCATTGGTGTTTTTCAAATGAGACACAATGCTGGTCACCGTTCCTTTATGCTCTCCCTTCACAATCATGACTCTGTCACCTGGAAGGTATTTCCATTGCTCGACTCTACGGTAGAGCTTGTCCTCTGGAACTTCAGGAAGATCGGGCTGAAGAGCCGATATCTGTCCCTTCTTTTGCATGTCTCTGAACATACTTTGGACGGTCTTAGGCAACCTCTCGAAGTTAGGCCCAAACCTCTTACTGACTGGAGCGAAACCCATCCTGTTGAACTTGATCTGATAAATGGTCAACTTTGGTCGAGTTTTAAAATTTTTACTTGAAAAATGTAGATTGCCTAATGGGGTATTTCTCGTTTTGGGTATTCTGGTTTTTTTCTTGATCTGTTGACTACCCAAAGAGGAATTCCCCTTTTTGGTCCTAATACCTCAGTGACTTTCAACAGGTTCATAGGTGAAGAGATAGAATGTAATTGAATGAGAAGTGCATGGAACAAAGTGATGAGCCATGAAAAGAAATGGATAATGAGCTGGTGAAGCAGTTGAAGACACAAATTTACACTTCAAATTAGTCAAAATATTTTACATAGAATCTATCAATTCAATTATCACGTCTCAGTACATATGTTGATGAACTCTTGCTCGTTTATCTCTCCGTCTTCATCCAAATCGAACTCGTCGATCATAGCCCTCAATTCATCATCTGAAAGATTCTCTCCTAATTCTTTGGCTACTCTTCTGAGATTTCTAAGACTTATCTTGCCAGTATTATCATCGTCAAACAATTTAAAAGCTCTCTTTATCTCGTCCAATGGGTCTCTTTTCAAAATCTTCTCTCCAACTATCAAATATGTCAGTATTCTCTATGTGTCAAATTATCGCTACTTTATCAACTTACCAACTCTGTAGAAATCGTCATACGCTATAAGATTTCTTCCATCGGTGTCGTATTCGTGTATTATATCCAACACCTCCTTCTTACTCAAATCGAACCCAAGTGCTTTCATAGCCACCTTCAATTCGTGATAATCAAGGCACCCATCGTTGTTCATATCAAATAATGTGAACTGTTTGTCACAGTTAGTATTCTAATTCAGTTACCTTAACTTATCCAATCACCTCAACTTACAGCTTCTTTGATCTCCTGTTTCTGCTCATTCAACAACTCTCCACGGAACGAACCCATCAGTACTTGATTACTGGAGCTCACAGAACGCGACATCTTGCCCTGTTTTTTATCGCTTTTACAAAAGATTTGATCTCTTCTCGCCTTTTAACGCGTCTTGAACTAGTAAGAAAAAGGTCGTGCAAAAAGTTTTATTTATATCTAGCTGAAAAGATCATTTAGAAGTCAGAGGGGTCATCGGATGTTTAAATACCAGGAAAGGTGACTGTTAAAATTAAATTGAGATCATATATAAACCTTGGAAAGGAGTTTGATTCAGGGGCTCATTTCGTTCTGAGTTTGAATGGTCAGTCAGCTTTAAAAGAAATATAGATTAGAAGACTGTGATTAGGCACACTATCAACTTGTTAAACTGTCAATAAGTTAACAAGATATTTGAGGAGACCAAGAGCTCTTAATTTGAAACAGCACTATAAAGCATCTGTGTTGAAGATATTGAGTTTTAAAGGAATACTAAGCTGGACCTCGTCACTGTAGAAAAGCATAAGTCTACCATGGGGTCTGTTATAGTTGGTCAAAAAGTGACAGTGCTGGGAGAGAGAGGAGTAGTGCGATTTGTAGGAAATACTCAATTTGCTTCTGGCCAATGGATTGGAGTTGAATTGGACTCAACTTTGGGCAAGAACAATGGCTCCGTTAATGGAATCGAATACTTTAAACTACTCAAGCAAGATGGTCTCTATGGAATCTTTGTGCGACCAGATTTGGTGGTACTGTTAGACCAAGGTGATAGCCACAAAAGGGAATCAGAGATCGAGAGGATGAGTAAAATCGTTGCCGCGTTGCAAGCGAAGGTCAAGAAGATGAAGGAAGACATCGAAATTGCGACTTCGAAGTTAGTTAAGGTTGAAGATGAAAAGAATCAATTGAGACAGAGCCTTGAACGTACTGAGGAATTGCTAGAGCACAAGACAATAGACAATGAACTATTAGAAGAACAACAGTTGGAATTACAGGAGAAAATCCAGAGTTTACAAAGCGAGTTTCAGAAGATCAATCATTCTTCAGATCAGCACCCAAATACAGAAGACCTTGATGCAAGAATTCGAGAGCTATCTTTAGCGCTTGTCACTTTACAAGAACATTCATCACAAACAGAAATGGATCTTGAGAATCAGTTGGAACATCTCAAGTCAACTGTCCTCAACTACAAGGAACTCGAGAAGAGATTGCAGATTGCAGAAACGAAACTATCGGATTCTGAAATTCTCATTTCGGAATTAAATGAACAGTTGAGTTTCACTTCTGAGAAAGATGTCTCGAAAATTGTTATACTCAATAAAGAGTTGACAGCACAAGTGAAACTGTTACAAGAAGATGTTTCCCAACTCGAAGAACTTCACGCATTGAACGAAGAGGTCTTGAATAATCAGGCATTTTTGGAGAAAGAATATCAAGAAGAAATTTCAACTTTGAAACAACAGACATTGACGGACCGTGAGAGAATAGCTGAACTAGAAAAACAAGCTCAGACTTTCAGGCAAAATTCTTCAAATCTAAAAATCGCAAATGATACACACATAAAGTACCAGCTTTCCCTCAAACAGATATTTTCCTTGGAATTGAGTAAAGAGACGAAGTCGATAGAGATCGACAACTTGAAAGAATTTGTCAAAGTGTTGAAAAATTCAAGAGAGTTCTCATCAGACTCAATCACTTATCTTGAATCAAAGATCAAGTTGAATTCAAGTATGGAGATGTTAGCTCTGATGATTCAAAAGTTGTACTCTCAGAATGATTCTCATTTCCAAAATTTTTTGATATTAACTCGTGTTTCAGAAGCTTTGTGTTCTGCTCAATTTGTTTCGAATATGATGAAATTCAACATGCCTCTTCATATGAATGAGTTTGGTAGCCTGGTAGATAAGCTCGAGAGCTCAATCTCAAAATTTTTGGACAATTTTGCAGCCTTGAATGACGTTCACATTCAGATCAGTGGTCTAGAAGATGCATCAAATAAATTGATGAAGACCGATTGGGAATTCAATTATTTTTTGAGAAGAGAGAAAACATTGTACTTATTGTCAAGCCGTAAAATGACATTTTCATCTCCCGTTCTATGGATATTGAATTTCATGATAGAGTCTCTTGTTTCAGCAGAGTCGCTGGAAGCTGCCAAATTATCAAAGCTTTTGAAAGAGATTTACTCAATTGTATCGAAGTTCGACAAACTGTTGGAGTCCAAAATCGATTCTTTGAATCAATTGACCAGAGATTCAAAAGAAATTGAAGAGACAAATTTCATTGATTTGAAAGACACCTCGAGGTCGTTTCACAGACTGATCAACTTATATGACCAAGAGCATAACACGCTTTCGAACGACGATGGGGATAATGGAGAAGAGTTCTTTCAAGATGTTTTTCTCGAGCTATCAAAGCTTGATAGCAGTAGACTCATTGTTGCTGTCGATCAGATCGAAGATCTTCATATCCAAGGTGAATTTTTAGAGCTGGAGGAGATATCTGAGAAGCTAGCAAAAACTTTTACTCCAAACCTGGCGTCAAAAGAGCAAATCGATCAATTGAGGAACGAACTTCACAAGTTAACAAGTTCCATCAAAGAAAAGGAGTCCGATCTCCAAGAGCTGAATTTGAAGATCTCATTTTTGAAGAGAAAGCTAAATGAGAAAGATATAGAGAGTACAAAATTTGCACAACAGGCGATTAAAATTAAAGAGCTTTCAGATGAGAATGAAGAGCTTGAAAAGCAATTAGTACTGTTGAAAGAAGATTTGAAATCGAATCTTGCAAGAATCGAGGAATTCAATCGTCGGGGTAACACTTTTGGGGGTGATTTCGACAACATTTATGAAGAGAAAGAGTTCACCGAGAAAGCGGCTCTCATCGGAGAAATCCACTCATTGAGAAGAACTTTACAAAGCAGATTCGTACAAAAATCTGTAGTAGCAGATACAGAAGATTGGTTGGTTGAGAATCGTTCATCAAAAGAACCATTAAACAATTTCAAAAATGTCAAGTCAGTTTACAAGAAATTGATGCTGATCACCACCGAATATTCGATAATTCCGATCTCTTCGACAAAACACAGTGCTCTGATTGGTGAGTATTATTGCAGTATGCTTCAAAATGAGATCAGTGACTACGAAAGAATGAAATCAGGGCTATTCTAAAAATCGGTTATTTTTAGGTGCTAACAAAAGGATGTGTCTGAAAATTTCCTTTTAAAGCCATGTGACAAGAAAAAAAATAATGGATAAGAAAATTGCATAGATTAAAGATCAAAGAGATAGCAGTTCCAGGATGAACATTTTCAACAAAGCCAGACAGAAGAAGAAAAGACGCGCATCGGCCAACGATGTGCCGCCAAATGATTATCCCAACGTTTATTTGGGACCGAAGAGAAGATCGAGTCAAGACACTCTCGTATACAACAGGTTTGATCCAACACAGGAACACTATGGACAATTAGCTAATAATCTATCATCTTTGAACCGTACACTAAACAACGTACTCAGAGATGTGATGAATAGTGATAACTCGTCTCCCAGTATAGGAGCAAATCTTCGAAATACAAGAAGATCAAGATCTATGGGTGGTGGTGATAACAATAACAACAATGAAGATTACGAAAACGATAGTGATGACACTGCAGCATCGATAGATTCGTTGCTGATAAGTGGTTTCAAGATCTTCGGTAAGAACATTGATCAGTATAATGCAAAGAGAACGATGCCTATCGTTTCCTTGACTCTTAAAGCCGGACAATTGTTGTTCCCGTCACAGCAGTCTGTTGACCACTATAAAAAGAGTCATAAGTGGAGATTGACAAGATCTATGGAACGTAGCGCTTCTTCGAGTAGTGGATCCAATTATCATCAGAACTTTCATCAACAATCAAACGGCAGGCCCGAGTTGAGAAGTTCTATCAGTGAGGAAAGTGTAACCACGTCCAATGACAGCAGCGCGATCATCGACGACGACGACGAAGAAGGAGATGAGATGAACGTTGAATACGAGGAAGACTCGGATCTCCCCTTGTTTTATATGTTCAGTCCACCGTTACTGCTGTTCAGAAAGAATTGTCCGTATTTGGTCATCAGCAAGTATTTCAATGCCTCTGAATTGAGGCAAAGACTGAGACAAAGAAGGAGGAAATCGATGATGACTCCACAGCAGCAGGTTAACGATAGTGAGGAACCATCGAAATATGTGTTCTGTAAAGCTTATGATAAGTACTTGAAAGCTGGTATCAAAAGGTTCATACTTGAGTTCTTCCCCAACCCAGATAAACCTGAGGAGTCTTTTAAAGTGGTGATGTTCACCCACAGATCGAAGCCGTACACAGATGCTCTTTACAAAGGTACAAAACTCCGATTTGTAGGGACCAGTGTTTGTACATCAGTATTCAGGTCTTCAGCTATTCAATTGATGATCATGAACGAACCCAATGCTATATCCTTGATGGATAACATGACAGCAGACGATAAACCTGATCCAGCCAATCCCTTGTTAAAAGAAGAGACGACGATGACTGATATGTCTGGTGGAGCTATCAACTACAAGCTTTATGGGAATTCGACATTACCTCCTATGGCTAAATTTACCGATAACAATTATGACTTATTACCTAAGAAATTCAACAAATTGGGCTTCATGTATTGCTATGAACTGATCAACTTGCAGAACCGAGACGAAGTTTATGGAGATTACCACAATGTCAAACAGGTAAAATTTGATACGATGGTGATCACGTGCATGTTACTAGTGCTCCGAGAACAGGAATCGAAGAAGAATCCTAGGAATTTCAATTCCCAGTTGGCAAGAGGAGTACCGTACTATGGCAATACGGGGACTGCGGGACTCTATGGGTCTTATGGTACACCATATTCTCTAGGCAGTATTTGGTGATATGTTTCACCCTATGTCATGAATAATTCACTAGTAAGATGATGTTGTGATGCTGAACAAAAAGTTTTGGATCTGACTAAGTACTGCATGAACAGAATAGCCAATTGAACGTTTGACAAGGAGGTGTTCTACAGCAGAACGATAGATATTGATTCAAAATAAATAAACTGCTACATAAGATTCATTGAGTCTTGACACGAGAGCCATAGACAGGTAATGGGAAGCCCTTGACGGTCAAGTATGCGTTTTCGTGGTTGGCCAAACCTGCGTAAGCGTTATACCACAGAATGAAAGCGGTGATCACTCCCAAGACACCTCCGGCTCTGTTACAACCTGTTGATGGGGAGAGATGGCCTATTGAAAGCATCAAAAAGGTCAAATCCAAAAACAGGAAGAGAGAAAAGAACAGAATGGTGGATTTAACAGTGGCCAAGAGAATCATAAAAGTGAAAAGAGTCCATCCCAACAAGAAGAACCCGATTCCAACTTCCAAACTTCTTGGATCATCTTCGTAAGCTGCAATGATACCAAACCATGGAATGTTGATGGCGCCAAACAGCATCCAGAAACCTCCATAACTGGACAAGGCAAGAGCACCAAAAGTGTTCTCCAAAGCCATCTCCCACATTCCAGCCAACAATTGAACCAAGCCACCGTAGAACATGGCCAAACCAACTACAATGTTTGACACGGTGACACCCATCAGCTGCGCATTGACCAAGGAAAGGACAAAAGTGGTCAAGGCAAAAGCTGATAACCCCAATGGCAGGGGGTTGGCAAATGCGCGCGAAGGAGGTGGTGATAAACCCAGTGTAAGGGTACCACCGAATGCTGAGAGCAACTCGTGACGATAATACTTGTTATTACCAATGATGACGAACTCGTCTCCGTCTCCAGAGGTTTGAATCCTGGTGACACCGTTCAAAGGAGCTCCAGCTGTGGTGTTGGAGTCGTGAGAATGGAGATTGTCACTGGAGACTTGTTTTTCCTCGTCATCTGGACCTGGGCGGGTAGTGTATGGTTCGCTCATTTTCAACCTGTTGATTTAAACTGTTGATTTTACTTGTACTATAATTGTTGTACTAAATAATGTACTACAACTAATGTACTGTAATAATTATACTTGGTTATTGTGCTAATATGATACCACTTGGTATTTGATATCACTTATCACTTATCACTAGATATGATAACTAAACAACTACTCGATATGATACAAGATATCAGTAGATAAAATAGTTAGAGGTAAAGACAAGTCAAAAAAACATCAACTACAGCAAGGATCCCTATATATAAGCAACCGTTGGCATACCAGGGTTCTTCCTCACAACAATAGTAATAAGGAGACGTCGTATATGACAAAGAGGGGCTAATGTGTCATCTGGTTTCAATATACGAACTCCCCCCTTTTTTTTTCTCTCCCTTTAGGCAACTCCACCTATCTGCGCAGTTAGGAGGTCATCAAGGAGCAAATAACAAAGTGAGATTTGAACAGCTTCAAGAGCGAAAACTGGTCGGATCAAGGGGACCTTCTCCTTCCATTTCCAGGCAAGTTGGGCAGGGAAGAGGCGGGAATTAAACGAGAAAGAGGAGAAAAGAGGTGGTGAACTGGTGGGATCAGACCATTGGATTTCGCTTAGCTCCGCTCGTAAGGCTGAAATGAGGGGTTCAATTGCCTGTTAACCTTAAAAGTGGAGGGAAGCGGTGTGTGTTTTTTAGTGAGTAAGTGAGCGAGCGAGCGAGAAGAGGTGGGCTTGTATGGACTTACAACCGAATCGAGAAGCAACTCCGCTGTGTATCAGCCGTTGTACCGAATTCATTCGTATCGAGATACACACACAGATTTGCTGTGTCTCCTCCTTGTGTAAAATGTGTCAGTTTCAGTGTCACCGGATGTCGGCTGGTAAACCGCGCGACGGTGTATTGTTCTGGTGCATGTGACGCTGCACATGTGACGGTGCGGGCAGGTGACAAGGGTATCAGCTGACTTGGTGTTTAGATACACGACTCTGTGTAGCTTGACTCTGTGTAGCTTGACTTTGTGTAACGTACACGACTATTTGGTTATATTCACACGACCTAACTACACGCACTCAGCACTTGACTAAGCTAAACACTCAGCTAAACACTCAGCTAGGCTCACCGCTAGGCTAACCACATGATAACACAGCATTAATACTCAAATTCAAGTCTTATTTGTGTGCTCACCGATTCGCTCACCAAATAGTCATGGTTCCAGCCAGAGTCAATAAGAAAACACCAAAGAGACGCATACCTCTCTCGGTGATACCCATCAACCAGGTGAATGAAATAGTGAATAACAAGAAAAGTGTATTGAAGTTGATCCCCAATGGTGGTAGTATCGCACAAGAGGACATACCGAAAAGCTCCTTATTTGATCTAGCAAAGAGACTACCATCACAATCATCAGAACTGAAAGTCAACCCAATACGAGACTCCAATCAGGATCCTATCATCAGTCTCACTAACTCACTAACAAGAAAAGCTATATCTCAGCATAGATCTCTCACCAACTGGTTTACCGCCACAGATCATAGATACATCCAGCAGCAACCACAACCACAGCCCCCAAACTCGACAGATTACATCATCAACGAAATCACCAAGTTCAACAGTGTGACAATGTTCGCGACAGTGTCGCGTACCAATGCACCACCCAATACACGTAAAGAGCGTATAATACTTCACAGGGTACGAGAGACACAAGAGGTGGAAAAAAGAGTGTTCTCCAATCTCAGCTCATTGGTTAACAAACCCATTTACTTCTTAGAGAAAGGCGATGATTGGACCATAGATGGTGATACCGTGAAGGCGTACACCCGTTGGTTTATATGCGTCGTATAATACATTTTTCTTATCATAGCATATCGAATATATAGATTAAACTAAAAGTTATAAATAATGGATCACAGTTGCGAGTCTTCAGCTACTTTGACAAAGCTCTCTTTGAGCTCTTCCTTAGGTTCCTCTTTTGGTTCCTCCTTTGGCTCTTCCTGGGACTCTTCCTCTACTGGCTCGGTATCTTGCGATTTGGTCAACCTACCAGAGATGCATTGGTATATATGAGGATAGGTCTTTAAAACTATAGCAGTGGCACCGGCAATTGCCAAAGTGGTGGCAAGAGCTGTGATAGTGGTACGTTTGGTTATTTTGGCCATCTTAATCCGAGATCTTCGTTAGATGATCAGGTTATTCTTACAGATTTAAATACTAATTGGTCTCCTAACCGATATCTCTTTTTTTTTTAAGCGTACAACTTTTGCCTAAAGAAGAAGGTTTATACGGAACGCGTAAAGGTGCAGACTTGTGAAGATGTGGGTGAAAAATGCACATATTTAGGCGGTAACTGGGCGTTTAGAGTTACTTTTGTAGTCTTGTAGTGGTGGATTTGAATTTGAAGGTTGTTCATTTGTCGCAGTTTTTTGTATTAGGGGTGAACTGAAGTTGATCATGTGACCCTAATCTTGAATCTCTTATCTTGATTGGATTGGTCACTTGATCAGCTTGTTGATTTGAGCTTGGAGTTTTTTTAAGTACTGTTGGTTGTTGGTATTCTGATGTCTTGAGTGTCTCTGGAAACTAACTCAGCTTCTGATCTTCATTTATTGACGAGTTAATTGATACTACTGTGTAGTTGCCTAGGGTAACCCCCTTTTTAACCTTAACTCATACTCATCAAACAATGTAAAACAGGAGGATCCTATTTTTATAACTGCAAGACTCGAAGCTAAGCTTCGTTTTGATGATGGAATGGTACCTCACTATGTGGATATTAAGCATTTGGTTCATTTCTCCTTGCACTGGTATCTCCTCCTTTTGTGTTCGCACTAATTGAGCGCTAAGCGCCCTAATCTTATTTTTTCTTAGCTGATATGTATCACCCCTTTTTCGTCAACTGATCACCCAATGTTAACCATCTAATAATTATCTGCTTACGAGTTGCATATCTCTTAGCACTTATAGAGTGATACAGACACCAGTAGTTTTAACGAATATGCTTTATTTTTAATATGTTCATATTCTGTGATTATTCAGCTCATTAGTATGATAGACGGTAATTTATCTGAATTCTATTCATGGTCCATTCTCACTGACTAATTCTTGTACAAAGAACAATCTTACCTGTTTCTACTGCTCGGAACCGCGTGTCTCAGTGTTCTGATATTCAAATTCGATTATTGTCCTTTTCCGTGTTATCTAATATTAGTATCTCTCTTCCCTAGCTTTTATATTCTTTCATCTTATCTGAAATCCCAATGATCTTGATGTTGAGTCTGTTATTCTTCTTCCAATAATATCTCAACTTCTTACTTTGATACTAGTGATATCAGATCAACTTCCTTCTCAAAGCTGAATAGAGATACTAGTTTACTTAAACTAAGTGAAATACTCACTTTATAAGTTGTAGAAAGTGATCGTCTCTCCTGGTAAGCTTCTTGTAAGCTTCTCCAAATCTAATTGAGCAGCTCTTTTTAGGCATCTTTACATCTAACTGTAGAACAGAAATAGCCCTTGTAGCGGTTTGTCTTACAACATCATTCCTTCTCTCTTCCCTCAAACTGATACCACGATTCAAGTCCTTTCTCGAAAAGTTGATAGCTGAGACCCACTGATTCATTACGTAGATGAATGAATTTAACACCCAAATCCTCCACCTCACTGTTTCTCCATTCATCGTCATACAAACACATCTGTGAAAATTCAACCCCCAACTTCTCACTGATCCTCGTCAAATGTTTTTTCTTCGACCCTGTCCCCCATTCCATGTGTGTGAAAAGATCAATAGCACTCACTTGATCTCCATCGATGTCATCGACATGGAGTAACTTCAACATCTTCTGCGCCATCTTAGGATCGCAAGTCCTTGAAGCTGAGCAAATCATCACCCCTTCCTCGCGCAACTCTTTAAGAATCTTTGGTACATCTCTATAAAATGAGAATTCTTGCTTATAACTATCGATGATAGTATATGGGTCCTTTGACTTGATAGGACTCGAGATGTGAGTATCACACCATAACGCTTATATCGTTTAGTTAGTACTCCTATCAATTTATCACCAGCCACTCGCAAACAGCCCCTACTTACGCCACAAAGTGTAATCCAAATCAAATACAACCGCTTTCGGATATTTCTTCACCATCTCTTCCAGTTTCCTAATTGAATAAATTCTCTTGTGGAGCACTCCTTTTCTCGGTGTAGAGAAAAAAACTAAAAAAAACTAAAAAAAAAAAATAGGGGTAGTGTAATTTAGGCAAGTGGCAATTATCATTTAGAAACCAGCATCAAGTGGCGAGTCAGTGGCAGGCCAGTGGCAAACCTTACTAACGATAACTAATCACGTGCTATACTGGAGATAAGTATAGTGAGAAATTCATAGTGGCAAATTGATCTACTGGTATAAATAACTAGTCACCCCCAATGTCTGAGTCTCCACTCCAACCTAAGATGGAGCGTAAATTATACTTCATCAAACTGTCGTTCCACGACCAGGACGATAAGAAATTGAAGAAGCTCATCTCCACTGGTGATCTCTCTAAGATTGTCAACCAGCACGATTTCGAAAAAATCTTGAGAAGAGCCTTCCATATCGATGGTGATGTTCCTTTACTAATTGAGAGGAAGTCCAGGAAACACCAGGCTTTTGTCCCTTTGGCCTCTGTTAAGGACTATGATTCTTTGAAACGTTCCTTGAGCATCAAAGACACCGTCAAGGTGTCCCTTAGATTACTGGATTCTACTCAGCAACAGGCTCATGAGGAACAAGCGCCAGAGACCCAGCCTTCACCGGTTATCGGCGAGTTGAAAAGACTGGAAATTTCCAAATTAATTCTGAAATTTGAAGAATTGATCAATTTCAACAATTCCAACATCCAAGAATCGATCAGAGGTTCCAATACTGAATTCAACACAAACACCACTCAGGAACCACCTAAACTCAACTTTGAACAATTGTTCAACATTGACAAATTTGCCAACGATTTACTTGCCGATTTCGCCTCGAAGATCGACGACTTGTCCGAGTTGATCACCAACAAGATCAATGAGAAATTGAACATTGAAGAGATTTTGGCCAGATTCCAGGTATCCAGCATCCCAGATGTAAAGGAAGAGCCAAAATCAGATGTAGTCCATTACAACGTTTATTGTGATGGTTCTTGCTCCTCAGAGAGTGATCACCCTATCAACGGAATTCGTTACAAATGTTCTATCTGTGAAGATTTCGACTTGTGTGAGAAATGTGAGAACTACGAGAATAATGTCCACAAACTGGATCATCCTTTGATCAAGATAAAACTGCCTTTGTCCAAAGAGATGAAACTGAGATTGTTGAACAGAAACCAACCTCGTATCCCAGACATCCAGAGTTTTATCTCCAGAGCTGGTATCTCAAGCGGTGATATGTTCCTCTCTCTTGGTGGATTGACAGCCGAAAACATTGATCAAGTCGTTGGTTGTTCGGTGGAGGATTTGAAGGCCAAGGCCAAAAAATTGGACGATTTGATCTCTTTCTTCAAAGAGTTCATCCCAGTCGGTAGATCTTTGGAAGATGACGAAATCATCAATTTCTTCAAGTTGTACGTCACCGAGTATGGTTCCGAGTTCACCAGACCTGTAGTCAGTCCAGGACAACAACAATCGGAATCAGAGGTTCCTCAAAGTGACACCATTGAGATTGAGTTGGTTCCAAGAGGTGACAAGTTGATCTCTATGACCATGAAGAATGGCTTAGCAAGAGAAATCCCAAAGAATTCCACCATCATGATGTTGTTCCGTAACGAATCCACGCTCGATATCAACACCGGTTCGCATCCATGTGCTCCATCAAGCTCCAAGACTTTGAACTTGAACTTGTCAGATTATAAGGATGTCTCCATGCAGGATTTCACCTCGAACCTGAACCTTTTGGAAATCGTCATCTTCAACAACTCTTCTAAATTTTATGTCGAGAGTGCCTTCACCTCGGACTTGAAGTACTCTTTGAAGGAAGATGACTACAATCAAAGCATCAACAAGGCTGAAGATTTCGTCAGGTCCAAAGGATTCGAAGTTGATTCCAAAGAGATTGACGTTCTTTTACACAAGACACCAACTCCATCAGCAGCTTCTACAGTCATCTTACCTAAACTCTCTGTTAGTTCTTTGAACAACTTGGCTAAGGAGCCAGTTCTGTCTGAAGAACAATCCGAAGCTACAGACAGTCTTGAACTGTCGCCTGAACCTGAGTTTGTCAGTGTCACTGAGGATGGTGATATCAGCATGACTGAGGCTGAAGAGACATTTGATGATGACGACTCGTCATATAACGAAGGATACGAGGTTTTGAGTACTAGTGGTTACGGTTCTGACTTCTAATGTTTTTTTGTTGTATGATTTCTAAAGCTGCAACGTGAATGAGAGTTGATGAAATAACTCCACCACTACAAATGTCATTCACTGTACAATTCAGTAGAGATCGATTGGTCTTGATTATTTTCTTTATTTGGTTCGTTGGAGGTTTTTTATGAGTTTTTATGGTATAGTTTTTCTTCTTGTTGAGTTGAGCAATTGAAGCGGTTTTGCTCGTATTTGTCTTATTTGAATGGAGATCCATTTTCGTCTTTGGAAATTTGTAGGCGGTGAGCCGGTTGGCGCAATTGTGTTTTTTTAGGTGGAGAGCTGGGCAGGAGAATTGGCGGAAGGAAAAATCAAAAGTGAGCCGAAGTTGAAAGGAAGAACACGCGGAGAGGAATGAAAAAAAAAAAAAGAGAGCCGATTGAAAGATTGTCGAGAAAAGACAACTCTTAAGTACTAGTGGCAAGTATTCAAACACGATGGCCTCTACAAATGACGTTGCCCTGAGCAACCCCGATGGTGTAAGCGCGAACAATGACACTACAGAGGTGAAGCTGAGATGTCTCGAATTGCAGAACAAGATCTCTCTGGTTGAATCAGAGACCTCGTTGTTGTCGCTTGCAATCTCCAGATCAACACGTACGGTGAAAAGGTTACGTACAGAGTACCTTGTCTTACTCGATCTGTTAGAGCTGAAACTGAAAAGAGCAGAGAACGGTGATCTGGACAAAGAGCCAGTGGACCCCCAATTGGACCTGGAAGAGCTCACCCAATTCTTGCAGCTGTCGATACTGAAACTCCAATCCAAGCAGACACTGGCACAGCCGGGCAATGGAAGGCGACAAACCCCTGTGGCCGCTAAGCGTGGCCCGCGTAAAGTGAAAGACCCTAATTTCCCAAAGAGACCTACCAATGCGTACCTTTTATACTGTGAAGGTGAGAAAGAACGTATCAAGACTCTCCCTATTGAAGAGCAGGAGCTGATCCCAGATTTGTCCAAACACTTGACTGAAGGTTGGAAGGCTTTGGATGAAGAGGGTAGGAAACCTTACTATAAGATTTACGAACTGGATAAGGAGAGGTTCACAAGAGAGTTGGAAGCATACGAGAAGAAGAAGAGTAAGTCCGAGTCAGGTGACTCCTCTGTACTTGTAAAAGGTGAAGATGCCGGTAACGGAGACTCAGCGTTATCGGCCACTGTAGGCACGAATACTGCGACCTCGACCCCAGAGGTTGAAGATGACGATTTCGTGCACCCACTGGTGAAGAAGATCAAGTTAGAAGAGTCTCTGTCAGTGACGCCGGTGCTGGTAGGTTCAGGACTTAAAAGTTCAGGTGGTGTTGAAACAGAAGAAGATATAACAGGTGTTGAAGATAACGAAGATGAAGAAATGGAGGACGAAGACATTGAAGAAGATGAGGTCGATGAAGATATTGCTGATACCACTTTACTGATACCTGCAGAGACTGAAGATGTGGACGACGAAATGGATGTAGAGGAAGACGAAGATGAAGGTGAAGATGAAATATCAACAGTTATCCCACCATCAAGTGATCCAATAGATCCAGTCAAAGAAGATTCTACTCTGCCTTCAGACGAAACCCCCCAATGATCTGATCAACCATATCACCGCCAGTTTACCTTTTCAAAAATTTTAAAGCCCGGAATCTCGACTCTGAATACCGGAATATTGATGTAAAACACGAAAATGCCGTCAAAAAATTATAAACCATCTTCATAGAATGGATAGTTGTAATCATAGATTTGTTATAAAAGAGCCCTCGATTTATGAGCATTTTACTAATAAAAAAATTTGTACATAAAAAAAAATATCTTAACCGTCTAAAGACCCTGCAATAGATCAAGAAGAGATGGGGTTTCTCTCCACTGGACGGCCCTTGAATACCGTCCAGTATAAATTCGAGTACCTGACCAAGAATATAAGGAAAAGAAGAAAAATAGCAGAAAGATTGGGTCTTCCCGCTAAGAGACAGAGACTAAGAAAGAAGAAACCAAAATCAATCTTAGAGAGGCTACCTTTGGAATTGCTCTACGAGATATATATCTATTCAGGTATGAGTGATTTGAACAAAACCAGCAAATACTTCCATTCAAGGCTCGGTTTCATAGAGAACAGGTACCTTATAGATAAATTTATCAGTCATAATATCCATAGATATAAGCTGAGTGATCAGGAAGAAGGTGAACTGGTTATAGTGCTGGCTACTAATATTGTGAGGCATGATTTTGTGAAACCACATCATCTTGAACCTTATGGGGTCTCGTATTTTGCTGATTTTCAAATTTCAAACACATCAAGAGGTTTCAGACTAGTCAATGGTGATATCCATTCTCATGAGCTTTCGGATCCACCATTGGAAGAGGAGATTGATCTACCCAAAAATTTGTATCTTCCAAATGAGCAGAATATCGCTCTCATATTCTATCTCCTCAATTTCAATTTCAACTATCTCCAGCTCGATGTCTTGGTAAGGAACGTTGTCGATTTGGACTGGTTATCAAAACCGGATTTCGAAAAATTAGTACAAAAATACTCAACATTCGACAAGCTAGACCAGAAGCTAATTGATTCGCTTATACTAACATTGAGACATGGGAATTTTGAAATTGCAGAGTGGTTCATCTCAAAGATGAGCACTGAAAGCTTGCGAGAGAACATCCCACTATGGAACTTTGTTCACGAGACAAAATCCTCAAATTTACTAACATTTTTGCATTCACACAACATCACACCGTCATTACATGCATTACTTTGATACAGGTTGTTTTATAGACTAATTGTCTTTTGTATTTTATTCATCATTTGTATTTTTGAAATTGCTTTTCAATTGCAATTCACAAATTATTATCTACCAATTTTTGAAGCCGCTTTGATGAACCCATTTTCGTCTATAGCAAATTTGATTGATTTAGCAGTCAGGTTGGCAAATACCCAGTAATAACTGATTTCGTGAATTTAAGTTCACCTCGTGTCCTGTACTCAAAAAAATCATTTTTTCCATCAATTTAGCCCTTATGGCCAAGTGGTAAGGCACCGCACTTGTAATGCGGCGATCATCAGTTCAATTCTGATTGAGGGCAGTTTTTTTTTTTTCCGGCTCCTAACAAAACTGCCAGGAGTGCACAGAAGAGGTGAACAATTTCGTGGGCAGCTACATATTAAATCAAGAAAGAATTAGTCAATGTTGTTGCAGTTGCATTGTTTAAACAATACCAAAACGCATCATCGAGGTAGTTCCACAATAATTTTCGCGGAAAAACTCACACGACGATAAAACGGTCAGGAGGGCACAGATTTGGCAACTGGTAGTGCGGAAACTTGAGATTCAGTGCACTGAAAGCGTGACGTCTTTGTGAAAAATAGAGTTAAGACACCTGCTTATAGCGTTTCGCTTAAAGTATAATTTCATGCGCATTGTGTCAATTTTCTGTCAAATTCCTTTTTAGGAAACTCATCTTTGTGGAACATAATTAGCAGATTACGAAAGACAAGACATTATTTTAACTTGCACAATACAAGACCCCTGGGATATTACTGTTTACAAGCCTGTTCCAATTGCTATAAATTTGATTTTGAGTTGAGTTTGAGATGACTTCTGATGAGATTCCTTGGACGTACAGTTCTTACCCCTTTGCAGAAGAACATCCAAGACCGGTGTCACTGAATGGAACAAGAAATTCTGCAAATGACAATAACAACAACTTTGATCCAGAGTTACAACATTATATTAATGACGATTTCTCTGCACATCTGTTGAACGTTGAACCGAGAGATAATTTCTTGGACCGGTATCATCTTGAGGTGCCGCCAATTGATCAAATTCCAACTAGCACTTCGTGGAATGATCATATTAATTGGGGTTTTAGACCTGATAGTTACTTGGAAGAAGTTTACAATATTCAACAAGTTCTTCCTCTGGCAACGGGTGTGACACGAATTCAAGAGACACAGCTACACAGTCCTATTGGACGAAATATTGCTACCGCTATCGTCGAACAGGAACCTCCATCTTCTCAAAAATCATTTGATGAGACAAAGACATCACAACCCAAAGTTCATGAACCAGTTTCAGAGGAACTTGTCTCGATCTTAAATAAAAGAGACTGCTTGCGTCTTGTTACACAGACAACTATTCTTACGAGAAGACAAATTCAAGACTTGAACAGAACTGAGGAAGAAGACGTTTTTAGTCATGTGATTTTAAGAGTACCACCTACTAGACTTGATCCGAAGAAAAACTCTGAAAAATGCAGAACAATAGTTCTGGAGGAATCTTTTAGATCATCGCTGGATAAAACTATGGATTTCAGAAGATTTTTGAGTACCTCACAAATTCCAAGAGACAGGAAAGCTTTTTGGATCCCATGTACTGTTTCAAAGGCAACTGGGCATGAGAAAGACAGTTCTACCGCAAATGAGGCTTCATTATGTGGAATGATCAATTTCAGGTGTAAAAGAGCGTGGAGAAGAAGAAAATCTACAACAAGCGCTCTTCCCTGGCCAAGTAATTAGACTCAAAAAACTTTCTCCTGGATAAGAGACAACTAAAGATGTCATCAAGCAACTGGTCGTGATTTTAGGATATCCAATAGTTAAACTGATCAATTTAAGGTTTTTTCGCTAATCTGCACAAGATCCGGGTTTAAGCGCATATGTGGAACCGTTGGGAAAACAAGCATTTTTTTAAACTCGTGAAAAATAACCAAATATTTTTACACTATTTTAGTCATCTCATCTGTCAAAACAAACACCAGATTGAGGATCTGCTACTGAAGTCAAACAAACACAAAGTCACCAGCACAGCATACAATCTTGAAGTCACTTATGAAGTCTGCGGACTGCTGAAACGATATGAATTCACAAGATGAGCTTCCGCTCGATGAGAGCAACAGGGACATTGGAAGATTTATACACAAAATTGAGAGTTTGAAAGAGTCGGAAAGAGTGGAGAGCCGAGGAGATGATTTGGAAAGGACAAAATACTATAAAGATTTATTAAATTTGAATGCCTGGTCCGTGGATCAGTTGGCTATTCAACCTGGAGAGCGTCATTTCGAGTTTTGGTTTTTGATCAGCTCTTATTTTCCCCTTATTGTCGGAACCATAGGTCCGCTCTCAAACTTCACCAATATTGTAGCCTTGATAGATAGTTGGAGGATTAACGAGCTCACTGGAGAGAAGGTGAAAGATGTGCCCTGGCTCTTGAAGTTGAACGGTATTTCGGTAATGTTTGCGTTGATCTCCAACATTTCTCTATTGATGAACACCAGGGAGAAGATGAGATACACAATAAGTCAAGTGATCTCCATCCTGGGATGGTTTATAGCGGCTACCATCTTGCTTGTCTTGGTGATAGTAGGACATTTCATTTATTTCCACGACAATAACGACTTTAGACCATCTCAAGGCTACTGGTTTGCCTTGATGTCCATGATATTATACTATTTCTGTTTCCTTGTTCTCGTCATGAACGAATCAGGGTTTCTTCTAAAGAAATATCCTCCGGTGTTTAACATTGATGATACTCAGAAGAATCTTATGGAATTGATCATCATCTTGATGATCTTTTTGATCTGTGGTGCCGCTGCCTTTGGAAGTATAATGGACTTGCATTTCACAGACTCCCTTTACTTTGTCGTTGTTACCATTCTTACAGTGGGACTAGGAGATTTTGTCCCCGATAGTCCTGGTGGTAAAGTGTTGACATTGTTCT
Source organism: Nakazawaea molendinolei (assembly GCA_030569155.1). NCBI lineage: Eukaryota > Fungi > Ascomycota > Pichiomycetes > Alaninales > Pachysolenaceae > Nakazawaea > Nakazawaea molendinolei. The sequence goes on from JAJMKB010000007.1 coordinate 233,866, forward strand.
ACAGTGTGATAGGTTTACTCTTATTGGCGTTGATCATTTCCACTATAAGAGAGTTGGTGATTTTCACAGCATCTTCTACGTTCAACTGGCATATCATAGAGAGAATAAGGTTGAAGAAGTTGAATCAGCTCAAAGCACAGAACAAGCTGCTTCCAGGTCAAGAATCTTTCGAAGCCATGATGCAAGTGATGAGAGTGGGACTTTTAAGAGATAAAGGTAGATCTTTACTGCTGATTATCACGATGTTCATCTTGTTCTGGCTTCTTGGGGCTGTAGTATTTGCTAAGGCTGAAGGTTGGGACTATGGTACCTCTTGTTATTTCGCCTTCTTGTGCTTATTGACAATTGGGTACGGTATTCCTAGTCCAACTACACCTTCAGGTCGAGCATTTTTCGTCGTTTGGGGGCTCGGTGCTGTGCCCTTGATGACAATGTTGATTTCAACAATGTCGGACATCTTGTTCTCATCGTTAAAAGATACAAATAACTACTCACTTCTAGATCCCCTCTTGAAACTATCTGAGCAGGTACTCGAAGTTGTTAGAGACCAGAACAATAAGTTTCTACGGGCGGTAAAGCAAAGATTGAGGCCTCTTTCAAGTGAGACTGGGACACAGGATGGTGAGACACGAAATCTAGAAGATGAAATACTCGAATTTACAGGCTCATCGATAGAAGAACTCCACAGTTCTGCTTCTGAAGCTGAAAGGAATCTTCATTCTGCTCTAGAGATGATTGCAGAACTCCGTAAACTGATGATCATATCGGTAGAGAATCCTAACAAGCAATTGGAGTATGAAGAGTGGGTCAAGTTGTTCAGGTTTGCAGGAGATGATTATAAGCTTGAACATGAGAATTTCTGGGTAAGCGACGAATCACCATTCAGGTTCCCATTTATGCAATGCCATTTCTTTGAGTTCAAGTATCTATTGGCAATTGAGAACAAGCTTAGAATGGTGATGAAGGACAATAAATTTAAAGGTTTAAATACTACAAACGTCAGTGGTGTGCCTCTTGATACTACGACGTTAGACACTTCAGATATACAGTTGAAATCTGAAACATCAAATGAACAATAATTATGTATAACAAAAGATCATCCAAGTAACATTAATACCACGATAACAGTCTAGTCTATGTAGTAATCCAAAACTTTGCCCTGTGTCCTTACCAGTCTTTCCCCCAATCCTAATCTCACCCAGTCATCGACTGAGCTAGATTTATATACTTTTAACTTATCACTTGATAGAGAATAAGCTCTTTTCAACGTTGTATCCATATTTGAGTCGAAGTTAGACCCGAATATCAGTGATGCAAGATCACATTCCTGCATTATCCATTTTAAAACGTTGTAAGATGAAGCTGTGTTGATAGGCGAGACGATAAGTTGTTGTTTGAGCTCCAAATCTTTGGCATGAGAGAACTTGATCTTTAAATAGAGTTCGTATCTCACCGAGAACAATTTACCAATGTTAGTAAACCCTTGAGCATGTGATAGAGGGACATTAGTGTTGAATTTCCCCAAAGTCTTGAGTGACTTGATAGACCTAATTGGAACGTTTTCTTGCTCATCTACAGAGGTCATCTCATTCCATGGTGTCTCTACAGGTACTTTAAACTCCAATTTGAACGATTTACCCTCTCTTGAGACATCTGTGGAGGTGAACTCGGTCTGAGTGTTGGCAATCTTGGTGATTTTATCCTGGAACCCTCCATCGTGGAATTCAACCACTTCACGTAGTTCGAGGTACAGTTTCTTGAGCTTGACTTTCTTATGGTGGTGAGCATTTAACGAAACTTTCAGTACAAACTCCGTGTTATCTCCGGGTCCCACACAGAGTCGTGGAATTGAGTAATCCAAGAGCACTAAACGGTCTGGAGAGTCCACTGTCTTGGTACCGAGGTTATTGAACTGTCTGTATATTGGCAATGTGTTATATTTTTTCACAGGGATTGGATACTCATGGACAGAGTCTGCTACCACTTTGTTCCCGTATGTGATGTTAAATCTCAAGAGCGTCTTGTTGACCATTGAAAACTTGGGGATCTCCCCACTGGCTATGATATCCTGAGGTATGGGCACTATAAAAGGGATGTCCATCCCCAATGCATCCTGAGACCCAGCATAAACTGTGTATGTGAACAAATCGAACGATCTGGACAGACTATTGGATCCTATCCCCGAGGAAGAGGGCACTGTGATCTCTTGAGCATTGACTAGTGTCACCAACACCTTTCTGATGACAACAGGTAGTCCGTTATTGGATCGTACTTCTAGTATCCCTTCTATTCTTGGAAATGACCGTTGAACTCCAGGACATCCTTTCACCATAGACCCGTTGGAGGCCCGAAGTGATAAGTTGAAAGGTTCCGAGTTGGACATTATACGTTATAAATCAACTAGTTGATAACATATTTAGATCTATCTTTTTTTTTTTTTTTAACAAATTTCTGTTTTAGGAAGTCAACCGTAAACAAAGGTTTTTCACACGCGATGAGGTAGTGTGGTTTTTACAGATTTCTGGGGGGTTACTGAGATTTTGTTTTAACTACAATAGTTATACGTTGAATTACATTGGTAGCTTATCAACTGTTGTTGAGTTCTACTTGGGTAGATAAGCTCGAAGTTCTACTGATGATGGAAAGCTTTTGATAAAATTAGCTAAAGGATCAACTCATATCAACCTATATCATCTTATTACAATACTAGATTCTTAGCTAACAAGCTTTTATGACAGCTTTTGTTCATCAAGTGAAATCCTTGATGGAGTTAATTGGTTCATGAGTATGTACTCTCAAGAAGCAAAGCCGGCCAATTGAACTATCCAAGCCAGACAACAGCTAAAAATTCTTGTCAACCAATGCCTTGGCCATCTTCCAATCATCAGCTTCAGCATAGTCCAACACTACAATACCACAGCCCTTACCAAAAGCACCTTGTAAATCATCTTCAATCAAACCTTCAGAAATCTTCTGAGGCCAGCAATCGTGATCGAAAAAGTTGGAGCCGGAACAGAAGTTGACAAACAATTTAGGAGTGTTCGAGTCAGTTGAGTTGTATTCAATCGATCTCTTGACATGATCTTTAACATATTGTGCTTTTTTGCCGATATCTTCAGCCAGAGAAATTTCACACCAATCCTGAACCTGGATATCTCCACGATCATCATTGGTAGTGTTATAATTCCACCATGAAGCCTCAATTCCAAATTCTCTCTTCCTGTTCTCGTCTTTCACTCCAAATCTACGGAAAAGAATAGCCTTGCCTCGAGCATCCCTCAATCTTGGAATTTCGGTACCGAGGTACCATTTATCTTTGTCCTTATTTATGAATCTGTCCCAAATACAGTTACCAAACTCGTCATGGTCATTATCCCAAGATCCAGTTCCCTCTTGTTTTAAAGAAACTATAACTGTCTCAGAGCGGTGGGAATCCAAAAATTCATATATATCTTGCAACACTTCTTTGAGCTTAACGTTGCCCAAGAGCTTAACCGGGAATTTACCGTGGATCACAATCAAGTCTTCTTGGTCTGGATCATCCTCTCCTTTGAGGAAATTTCTTGAAAGTCGAATATCGAAAAACCGAACACCATGTTTCAATTGCTCACCAATGGTGGCATCTTGGCATTGCACTGACGGTAAGGCTGTATGACAGGCAGCACTGTTATGAGTACCTGGAATTGCTAATTGGGACACTCTTTTGTCATCATCAACTTCCTGCATCCATGTCTCTAACTGCATTTTTGCAAGATTTACAAATAACGTTTGCAACTTCAGGTACAAGGATTATTCTCCTATATATACTGAGCGCTGAAATTCCGGGTAATTCTCCCTTAAGACAAACTATTTTTATCCGAACAAGATGCAACCAAATTGAAATTGGCAAGAAGCAACACTTCTCCTGTTGTCTCGCTTGTTTGCCAATAGCGCAAGGTGTCAAACCCGGTGAAAAATTCATGCAGGGGCCATCTGTACAACCAAACCTTATTTTTTGCGGGGTAGGTCCCTGCATTTTTAGGGGAATTTTTTAGACGCTAACGACAAGAGAGAAACAAGGTTAAAGCGGTTCACTAGGGGATAATTGATAAATTAGGGACGCTATTTAGTTCTAAAAGTACAGTAAATTAGATTGGTTGAAAGGGAAGGAGAAAACCTAATCGCTCATAAGTTGATCATCGTCATCGTTAAGCAACAGCAAGTTTTCACCTTCATCGATGACTTGCCAGACACCCAATTCGACATACTCACGAATACAGTTTTCGAAATGGGCCTGAGTGTAACCTCTAGCAAGGACTCTATCTCTCAAGTTCGCCACTGGCATAACTTTGAAACCTTCAGAATTTCTCTCTACACCCTGTGTAAGATCTCTGATAATTTGATACACTTTGGTGATTGGCGATTGGTCCTCGTTCGCAGCGTTTGATTCGGCGTACAACGAGGATTTTGAAACTTGAGTCAATCTCAATGCTTCATCGACATCCTCCATTTTTACAACGTTGTCGAATCTAATTCTAGCCAAAGCCTGAGACATACGTATGATACCCAATAAAGTTCTTGGTGTTGTGTGGCTGAAATTCTTGTTCGAATCCTCGTTGAATTTGGAGTCCTTTCTCATCTTGATGTATGATTGCACAACGTAGTTGCTTACTTCTTCCGTAATCACTGGTCTGTAACTTCTAGCAACAGAGATGAACAGTCTAATTGTGCTGGAACTCAATGGTTCGAAACCCATATCTGGTTGGCTGCTATGCATGTGAACGTAGGCAACGTGTTGAGCCAATCTTTCGTCCTGTTCTCTCGAAGGGCTGTCCAACATCAAGAACAAGATATCGAATCTCGAAAGCAAGGCAGCTGGTAAGTTGATATTCTCGTTTGGTGATAATTTAGGATTGTATCTACCTAACAAAGGATTGGCAGCAGCCAAGATCGAAGTTCTGGCGTTTAAAGTGGTAGTGATACCGGCTTTAGAGATGGAGATGGTCTGTTGTTCCATAACTTCATGGATAGCTGTTCTGTCCGAGTCGTCCATCTTATCGAACTCATCGATACAACAGATACCGTTATCAGCCAAGACCAAGGCACCACCTTCCAATACCATTTCGTCGGTAATTGGGTCTCTCATAACTGCAGCGGTAAGACCTACACCAGATGAACCTTTACCAGTGGTGTATACAGCTCTTGGAGCCAATTTAGAGATGGCTTTCAACAATTGGGATTTGGCCACACCAGGGTCACCCATCATACAAACGTTGATATCACCTCTAATTCTCATACCATCACCGATTTCCTTTGTGACACCACCAACGAGCAACAACAACAATGCCTTCTTGACGTCTTCATGACCAAAGATTTCTGGTGCAATAGAATTGGCCAATCTCGAGTAAACGTTACCCTCAGATCTGATTCTGTCAATTTCTTCCATGGATTGGGCGTTCAAATCCAAATTGGCGTATTTCTTCTTGTGTTGTCTTACATGTTGAGCTTCGAGGTAAGTTTCGGTCAACAAACCGGCTCTCAAAGCTCTAAAACCGGTGTATGGAGAAGGTAAAAAGATACCGGCAACGTCAACGATATCACCAGGGTTCATCGATCTGACCAAATCACCGTTGACGTGGATACCCAACGTTCTTGGGATATGACCTACTGGCACTTGATCTGCCAATTCTTGGATCTTGACCTCTTGAAATGGGCTGAATTTAGACGCTCTGGTACTCATGAACAATTTACCTTTTGACTGGTTCTCCAAACATTGTGGAGAGTTACATTCGACTAAAGGTTTGAACGTTTTCGAGTTCACTTCTTGGAAGATTTCGTAACCACACTTGTCACAGGTGTAAGCATTGACCAAGACCGATGGTTTCACATCTGAGACTCTTGTCACAATACCTCTCACAGTGATAAGTTGACCGATGTTACTACCTTTGACTTCTCTGACAGCCAAGGCCTTACCTTTACCACGGTACAAGTCAGTTGATGGGATGAAGTAGATCGAGTATCTTCTGATCAATTTAGAAGGGAACAAGCTCTCAGTACGAGCAATATCGTTCTCGTTTTGCAGATCGAACATTGCCAGATCGTTCTCCCTGGCTTCTTGCTCTAATCTGACGTTTCTCAACCTTCTCTGGTGCAAGATGACATCGATGACATCGTCTTTGAAACTGATATCAACAGTTGGTTCAGGCATGATCTCGTCGATGACATCACTGAACAATTCGATGTAATGGTATGCGTTTTTCACTATGTTGTCTACCAAAGAGGTCTTACCTTGGCTGAAACCAAGGTTTAAATTCTGAGTATCTTCGTAGTTCTTGATATCGTCGAGGTGCACGTTGAGGCAGGTGATTTCTCTGTTACTGATCTTTTGTAAGAGATTCATGTATTTGGGACCATCACCGACATCGAGCTCTGGAGCTTCTAAATCAATTCCTTCTTCGCTTTCTCTTGATTCTTCTCTGGCTGAAGCCTTGTAGTGTTCTAAGAAGTCTTTGACTTGTTCTTTGAGTTCTTTGTAGTTGACATTGATCTGCACTGAAGGCAAGATGTTCAAAGCACTCTCCATCTTGATTAGCTATTGAAGTGTGGGTGAGTGAACTATTGGTATGAACTGAATGTATGAATTGGAAGTGAACTGGGAGTGAACCTGAAAGTGAAAAGATATATAAGATCATTAGATTCAAAAAAAGAGACATCTTTTTTTTTTCAGTACGCGTCGCATTCAATCACATTTCCTAATCGGGTAAAATAATTGGAAACGCCCCTATTATCCTGATTCGGGGCACTGGAAAAACTTGGAGTCTTTCCCTCAGCCCCTGACTACTATATTCGGCAATAAAGCTTATTGCTCGGGTCCAAGATCATCAGAATTGGCTCAACGGTTGGTTCGAAAGTTGACACAATCAGACTGTTTGTTAGTAAAATTGCTAGTAAATGGGATGAAAAGAGAGCTTAAAGACATACCATCCAAGAAATCGGCAGCGACCAACAATTCCAAAGCCATTTCAGTTGGAATGTTGAAATCTGGCACGTCGACTTCATCTTTGTACTTGTAATTATAGAACAAATACTCCACCACTTTCCCGAGCAAGATGGAATCCAACTCGTGGAGTTTGATTGTATTGGTTTCACTCTCTTGAAAAGACGTTTGAAGCATTCCTCGTAATGTGCCACTCACAAGACACACTTCTTTCTCCACTATGAATTGGAATCCATCTGATGAGATCAACCTAACAAATTCTTCTTCTGAGTCACTCATTTTATCTCTTTATTCTATCTGCTATCTCTTTCTATCTTTGTGCTATCTCTTTTAATGCTTTCTCTCTCAATGCTATCTCTCTTAATGCTTTCTCTCTTAAAGCTATCTCTCTTAGAGTAATCTATGTGGTTTTGCCTTTCTAATACACTATGCTATTGCTCTAGGCTACTCAATTGTATCACAATAGCCACTCTGGTCTTCACTTGTATACCTCTTATATTAACTAGCACTATCGTCTCTCCACTTAGACTCTTCTAATCAAGTTCTCCACAGCTTTTGTGTAACCTTTATATAATCAAGTTAATTAAATTAATTAAATTAATTAAGTAGAGTTAAAATAAATCGATTATAAAATCTGAAATAATTTATATAAATAAAAAAAAATATGCACTTAATTTTCAATTATATAATAATCACTAGATAAGAGAGTGGGTCGATGTCTATAACAAACCCCAGTTTAGGTGAGCAAAGAGAGTGCTTAAAACAGATCAATTGTATCAATACTAACCAGATATAAAGGATGGGAGAGGTTGCAAGATGTGTACTATCGAATAAGGGAGTGTAACAGTATGACTTGGTCACAAGAGCTCACCTCCAATATGGTAGCTGTATCATCGTTAGGAGGTATGATAGCTATGTATCCTGAGCCAGCGTTCTTGAACAGTGGGATGGCCAAATCCATTGATATCTTCAACTGTTATGGTGTGCCGGTACACTCGATCCCATGGTTACATTCAAATGGTAGTATTGTAGGTATGGGTTGGAGCTATTTAAATGATAATTTGATAGTGGTGCTCCATCAAGGAGTGATCCGCAATTATTACAATTTCGATGGAGATTTCGTCGAGATTGATCTTCAATTGGATTCTGGAGAAGCTGTTATCCAGGCACAGTTCATCTCTAAAGGTTGTGTGGTGAGGCTTAACACTGGAACTTTTGTCTCGGTGTCTAATTATTCCAAACCGATTGTAAGAGCTTTGAAATATCAACCTCAGGAAGGTGATAATATCACGGGCTGGACTGTTATACCACAATCGCTCCATGAAGAATTGAAACTCATCGTTTCTGTACAGAACAGTATCACTCTGCAAACAAGTGTGGTTTCTTCATCGTATCAAGAGACATCTACTATGGCCCAGTTGTCTTTTGACAAACTGGCAGTATCCTTCAATGGAGAGTTCTTAGCCATATCAAAGGATACCACCATAGCAATTTATTCTCTGGATTTACAACATCGGTTGTCTGTCTATGTCTCAGATAACAATTCACCAGTTGTAGATATCAAATGGTGTGGGAATGACGCTGTTGCCTGCTCTTATAAAGACGAGATCAAAGTGATAGGACCAGCTGATCAATCTTTAGATTTTTACTACGACTCAGCTCCCATTATGATCACAGATCTAGACGGTCTCAAGTTACTAACAAGCGACAAATTGGAATTCTTGTCCAGAGTCAACGATTGTACGATATCCACTTTCAAACTTGGCTCCACAGCGGCTAGTGCTATTCTTGTAGACGCTGTTGACCAGATAGATGCTCACTCTCCAAAAGTTGATGAGAATCTCACCATCATCAAGGACTCCTTGGTGGAAGCCATTGATGACTGTATCACGGCGTCCACCGAGGAATTCGATCCATATTGGCAAAAAAAACTCTTGAGAGCAGCTTCTTTTGGTAAATCCAACCTCGAAGTGTACAATCCGGACTATTTCATCGAGATTTGCAATCATCTCAGGATCTTGAACAGTATAAGAAACCCAGAGATCGGGATCTTTCTCACCTACCTGCAATACATATCTCTAGGGAACGAGAAACTCATAGAGAGATTGTTGAAGACTAAGAATTACAAGGTAGCTTTGAACATTGCCAATTTGTTGAAAATACCATCCACCTCGATATACATCCATTGGGCTTGTTCACAGATCAAAAGCTCACGTCAATTAACAGATGACGAATTACTACAAAAAATCTTGACCAAATTCAAGAAGATCAATCAGATATCGTTTGGAGACGTGTCCAAGACCGCTTTCGAAGAAGGTAGAATAAAACTATCAACAATGCTTATAAACTATGAGCCACTCCCTGAGAAGCAAATCCCATTACTATTGGAGATGGAGCAGGACGATACAGCTCTCGCCAAAGCTGAAATCAGTGGTGATGCTGATGTCATTTTATATGTATTGGTAACTTTGAAGAACAAGCTCAGTTTAGCTGATTTCTTCAGATTGTTGAACGACAGGCCTCTTGCTCTAGGTATTTTCAAAGAATTCTTCAAAGACGATCAAGATTTGATGGAGAACTTGTATCATCAACAGGACAATGATTTGAAAAACACCGATAACAGTCTTCTCTCTTTTTACAACAGCCTTGAGCCGGTAAGAGGTTCTTCACAGGAGGCCATTGAGAAAATAGCACTGGAGAGAAAGATTCTTGTATCTTGTTTGAAACAATACGACCAGCATGCTTTGCTCAGTGAAGAGGTGAAGTTGATCGAATCTCAGATGAAGTTGTTAAACATCAGAGAGAAACTTTGCAAAGATTTGGAAATGGACTTCTACACCAACTGCGACTCTTTAAATGAGCTAATTGTAAAATTGATAGGTATGAACGAGATAGCCAAAGTTAACAGACTTCTCTCCAAAGATTTCAAGTTGAACGACAAGAAAATGACATACCTCATCGTTGATACTTATATCGCTCAGAAGAACTTTACAAAGCTCTACGAATATGCCAAAACCTCGAAATCAGCCATCGGTTACGAATACCATTTTAGGAAGTTGGTTCAAGCTGGAGAGTTAAGACAAGCGAGTTTGTACATTGACATGTGCAATGCCACCTATCAAACAAAGTTTGACATGTTGATGAAATGCAAAGATTATAAAAGAGCAGCAGAGGAACTGTTCAATAAACGTGATGTGGACCTGTTAAATCTGATCTTTGATACCGACAACGCTGTTGCCAGAAGGTTGTCCAGAGGGTACCTTGAACGACTTGGAAGACCTAGAGATGATTAATCTTATAGAAGTTAAGTGATAATGAAATGCATGTTATATTTAGCTATAGACCAAAAGCTTTTATAATCTATTTTGACACTCTATCGATCTTCTTCCTCTTCTCTCTGTAATACCCGTTCTCGTCTTTCTCATGTTTTCTCTTTTCTCTGAATCTCTCATGCTTTCTCATCTTTCTCTTAGCTGAGATATCAGGAGCGGTAAGAGCCAATTGAGATCTCTTTGCTTTTCTCTCCTGTCTTCTACGAGTGACGAGTTGTCTGACCTTTGTAAACTTCTCAGTGTACTTGGTGACTCCGAGTTTGGATTCCAACATCTCCATCGTCTCCAAGGACAAGGTCTTCAACTCCTCGTCGTTGTCGTTGTTGGACTCGGTGTAGTTGTACAAAGGTAAAATGATAGTCTCTGCAACTTTGAACACTTCATCTACTGATAAGATCTGGATAAGCAAGGCAACGTACTGGATAGAACTCTTCTTGTTGGTAAGTAAGTTCTCTCCGATCTCATTTCTCAAAATAGCGCTAGTTCTAGAGATAGCCCATTCAGAAGCTAGTTGATAGTTTGAATCGTCTGGGGTGCTGGTAGAGTCAACGTATGGAGTCTGTTTGGAAGACCAGTACATGGTGATCTTTGCCATATTCTTAACGATCTGAGATCCCAAGAGCTCGCTGATCCCAGGAGCTGCAAGTTGACGGAGTAATCTGTATGCAATTGTCTGGATTTCATAGTCTGTTAAGTTCATCTCATCCAACTTGGAAACATAGATTCCAATAAGACGAGAAGCTGATAATCTTACCCATGAATGTGGGTATAATAATGCATCAACTACGTCTAACCATAGAGACTTGTATTCTCTCTGGAACACCGAGTCTCCAAGCTTACCGAAGACTGTAGCAAGAACAGTCAATGAAGAATAGACTAATTCCCATTCGACATCGTCTTTGTTCTCTGCCTTTTTGGCCAACTCTAAGGTGGCTCTGATGCTGTCCATAGCTAAGAGATCCAATTTCTCATCGGCTCCTAATCCTACTTCAGAGACTATCAACTTATAAGTTTGAAGACCACATCTTGAGAGCAAAGAGTTAGCTCTTTGACCTAACCATGAACTGATATAAACCTCTTGTGACTTAACCGCCAGGTCTCCCTGTTTCTTAAGAATCGAAGAGAGTAAAACAACAGCCATTTCACGACACCTGTTGGAATCATCAGAGATCATCACCATGGTCAAACTGACAAAGAACGATGAGGACAATTGTGATAACAATTCTGTACCTGCCTTATTGATCACCAAATGTAACAACTCCATAACCGACTGTCTACCTTTCTCAGCTGGATATTGTAAGTTGTTGACCAAGAATTTGAACTGTTTCTCCAATCTTCCTCTACTTTGATCGTACTCCATCAAAAATTGGTAATAGACACTTCTCGACATATCTCTGATCTCTTTGGAATGGTTTGTTACCATCGTCTCTGCAACTTTGTCCATAGTATCATAGATTTCAGAGATCATTATATGAGAAGCCACCAAAGATTTCAAAAAGTTGAAAGCTAATCCCTGCTTGTTAGGCTCCGACAAGTCGGGACGAATCTTTGTCAAAATATAGCTCAATGCTGTGTCTTTCAATTTGATATCTGGCTTATGACGAATGACAGTGGCTAAGAACCTCAAACAAGCCTGAGCTAAGTCAGATGAAGTGGATGGAGAATCTTTGAGAATGTTCAAAGCTTTTCTGGCACACGACTTGAAAGTGTTGTCGATCTCTTCAGAGAATGGTAACTTGACAATCGAGTTCAACACTTTGATCGCGGAGATTACAACACCTTCATTCTCGGTATTCAAACTTTCCTCGAGCAAGGGAACAAAACCTTCTAAATTAGCAGTGGTAGCTAACAGCTCATTTCTAGAGATTGCAACTCTTAAGAGCTCCAAAGCAAATTTTTGAAGTACCCCCAAATACAAAGAGTACTCTGTCTCTGTCTTCAGACTTCTAGCATCAAGTTTCACTATGAAATGGTCTGCATTTGTATCCTTGACCTTTGGTTTACTTCTTTGAGAAGCAGCTAATAGCTCTCTGGACTGTTCGTGTAATTGATAACATAAGACGAGGATCTCTCTACTGGAAGATTCCTCGTTGTGGTGCAACCCTAAAGCATACCTTCTCAAAAGCTCTTCCAACTTGTTTTGTGTCTTAGATTGGATCTTCTCCATCAACAACATTTTAATCGGAGAGATCAAATGAGAGAAGCTAGACAATGAGATTTTCGATGCCAATATCTCGGCAGTGTCATAACTCTTGTTATGCTTGACTTCTTTCATCTTACTGGTATAACCTTCAGCGTCCTTTTCTTGACCTGCTGCACCGAACAAATCCTCCATAATAACATCTACAAGAAGCTCTGCACATTCGTTCAAGTCACCGTTGGTTAAAAGACCAGACATGGTCACCAAGAGGTGATGAATGGTGAAACTCAAAACATGAATTTGAGATCCTCTTTTCAAGGCTGTCTTCAACTCCAATAAAATAAACTTGAAGTAAGCGGATCCCAAAATTTGGGCCATCTTACTCAAATTCTTTCTGACAGCATCACGAAGCTCTTCCGATCTACTACGCATGACTTGACAAACACTTGTCAAGACACCTGGAAGCTCATTTGTTGTGACTTCAGCATCGAGGCACATTATCAAAGAAACTTGAGCCTCAGAAATTGGAATACGCAGAACAATCGTCTCGTCATCTCTCTTCGATATGATCTTCATCAACTGAGGTAAGACCTCGTTTGTAATGTAGATTTGAATATCAGACTCCGAAGGCAAGTTTTTGTCTGGAACCAGAGTTTCTCTCAGTGTCTGTACACGAGACGATAATGCTGATGCAAGACAAACAACAAGTTGCACACTACTCTTCAAAGGCTTCCTAGGAGAGGACAAATAGGAAATGTATCTCTTCATCAAAGCTTTGAACTGATTCCAGCTCATCGAAGCCGATAATACTCCAATGGTTTCAATTGTATCATTACCAACGTTCAGAAGCTTCTCATCGTCTGAGAATACGTAATTTTCAATCATCGGAAGTATATAATGTGAAACACTTGAGTCTGTCAAGTCATTTTGGAATTGTCTCAATCTTCTGATCGCTCTTTGACGACGATGCAATTGGATGTGATTCACGTTCGAGAATATGTTGGCTTCTTCATCACCCCCAATCAAGAGAACTTTCATGTCCTCTAACTCGGTATAATACTTGGAGGCTTCGACGATGTGGGCCAAGAGTGAAATGTACTCACTTTGCACAACTTCCTCGTCGGAACGGAGTCCCAAACGTAACAGAGGTAATATAATATTCTTCAACTGTTTGATATAAGGTTCAGCCTCTGATTCAGAACTTTTCGAGGAGTAACAGTCAATGAATCTGCGGAGCATGTAGGTGGCATTGGTTCTAAGTCCTAATTCTTCCTTATCGTTCATAAAGAATAAGGCACAATAGATCAATGGCAACCAAGAAGCACTATCCAAAGTTGCATAAGTCGACTCATTGATGTCTTTGAAAGCTCCTAATCTTCTCCCGAAATCTGGCTCGTTCATCCTGTCAGGTGAAAAGGAATTCAAGTCAGATAAATACTTACCAACTCTTTCAAACTGAATGAAACGGTCACCGATGTTCACAAATACTTCACACATCGTCTGTCTGACCTTTTTGTCACTATAGTTTTTAAATGCTTTTGAGCATGCATTGTATACTGGGAGTATCTCATCAAGTGAACAGTCAAATCCTTGAACTAATGTGGCCAAAGCTTTCAAAATACTGATCTTGTCTTTCATCTCAACCTGCTGAGAAGATTTGTCAAATGCATTGACCAAAGAGTTGATTAACGATTTCTTGGTCTCGTAGTCTTCAATGTAACCGTTTTCAGATAATGAAAGCAAAAGAGAAATAGCTTTTGAGTTCACATCTTTGTTTGTGATACGCTCGATCATTGAGGCCAATGACAGCAAGCACTCTTCAACGACAATGGATACAGCCTCGATAAACTTTTCATCCAAAGATGTTGTACTGCACATGGAAAGACAAAAGTCGAGTACAGTAGACAAAACCAGCTCTTTGGCATTCTCATTTGCTAAAAGAGATAACAATTCTCGAACTGGCCTGTAGTCTTCGAAATAAAGCAAGTTTTGCAAACTTTTGGTAAAACTCCAACTTACAAGCATTTTCAACAAAGAAGAAGGTTGTTGCAAATTCTCTTCAGCGAAATTTTCAAATCTTGGGGCGAGGATGTGTTCGTAAATGACACCAATATGATCAACCCAGTTATAGATGTCTTTCATGTTTTGAAATAATTCGTTCAAACACCTCATACCAGTAGTTCTGACAGCTCTAGCTGATTTCTCCATGATTTCGGTTGGAAGTTGTTCTTTATTGCTGATTGCATATTGAGCGGAGGCTAACAGGTATGTTAAAGGTTCAACGGCAATGGACAAAACTTCATTAAATCCCGACCCAAGAACTCCAATGACATCAGATAAAAGATTGACAAGACCTACTTCACGTCTTATAGTCTTCTCCGTTATATCTTTAGGATCAATAGCACCGGAAGAGAAAAACTCCTCAAATGGAATTCTTTCAGTTCCCAAACGTATGAAATCAGCAATGTACTGGGCTGGTAAGCTCGGTAAAACTGATATCGATGCAAATTTCTTACCTTTGTTGGTTCCACTGCTTTTAGGGGTTTGAGACCTTCCAAACAAAATTCGTAAGACCAATCTCATGACCTCATCCCTATCTTCATCTTCAATAATATTCGTAGTAGAATCTGATGCGACAAATTTGGTGAGCTCGTCACGGAACAATGTTTCATCCAAAAGATTGCCGAAATTGTCCCTGTACTTGTTGATGTGAGGGTTCTTGAAATTAAAAATACAATTCAAAGCAGATTTCAGAACCAGGCTCAGTCTGTTTGAAAGTAAATGCAACATGTAAGTGTAAACCTGATCTCGTTTCTCCAATTTTTTCATACTCCTGAATTTCTCGAAAACAGTCACCAATAAAGAGCGTTCTTTGAATGACCAGAAGTAAGAATTGACGTTATCTTCCTCATCTTCAGTTGCATCACTTTGCTCTATTTCTTCGTTGAGTAATAAGTTGACAAGAGGCAGAGAATGTGCCTCTGCTATCTCTGGGTTCTTGACTAAAGCATTCAATGCCTGAGTTCTCATTGATCTTCTGTATTTGATATCGGCACGGTTCTGCTCAGCAAACTTGACAACTGATTCGTCGATATCAGCATAAGAGTCGATATATGAGTAAGAAGCGTTTGTGTTATCGTTGAGCCTTCCATCTTTCACTAACCATTCTGAGATTGACGAGGTCTTATTTCCTTCGCTCGCTTCTTTGAAATACAATGAGTCCGACTCTTCTGCAGCGTAATCTTTGACGATGAACTCATAAGCTAATTGCCATAATTTTTCGTCAACTTTTCCTGCTATCATGTTCATTGCATCGTAAGATCCTTCCCAAGAGGGACTGAATAATACCGTCAAAAGACCAAACAAATATTTGGGCACCACCTCTGCAGTCAAAGAGTTGATGTTTGTCTTTGCAAATTCGGATCCAACGTTTCTAGTTCTAAGCTGAATATCACGAGCAGTTTGTAAAGTAAGCGGTATATCCTCGATAATTTGACATTGGTTTATCAATGAAGGAACCTCGTTGCCAGTCTTCTTCAATGAAGCAATTATTACTGACAAAGAAACGTAACGAATTTCATGCGATGATGATTTGAGACCATCTGATACCAAAGTCAAAAAGTCATCTAAATTTTCAGATAAATATTCTGTTGTCGTTAAAGACTCGACGTATCTCAAAACACCAGTTAAGAACGACAGAGAGTCCCGGAAGTTGGCTAAGTTTTGATGTATGGAAGAAATAACTGCACTCAGTTCGACTGTTTCTTGTACAGCTAATGATTGCAAAATCAATCCAACGATATCATGGAGAAATGGACAGTCTATCTTTTTGTTTGCAATTATAGAATTCAATATTCTAATCAAATCATTAGCATTGTTGACATTTGTGGAGTGTCTTAAAATTAACAATCTCCAATGGATTTCCTTCAAACTTTCTGGTTCTTGTAAATTTTTCAATTCGTGCAATGATTCTTGTACTGATTGGACTGCTCCGAATGGTATCACAAGATTGAGTCTAGAAACAAGGTTTTGCAGAGACATATGAGACAAGAATAATGCAATTTCTCTTATCGAGGATTCCCAGGAAGTGTTGAAATAATCCTGAACAAATTTTGAACCAAATGATATCGTTCTCTCAGAGTTCAAGTTCATTGACAGTTCCACAAATGGAAGAAAGTGCTTGCCTTGGTTCAAAGATGACATGTATTGGAATAACTTGACGTGAAATTTGGTCAATTCCGGCAGGTCACAATTACGAATGATAATTGCACCTAATTGGACAAAGGAGTTATTCACATCAACGTTGTCACCCTCAGCTTTCTCGAAACATTTTTGTACTGTGTCCAAGTACGCTGGCCAATCGCTAATCTTTCTACCACTCTGGGCGAAACCCAACAGCACGAGCAACTGCACAAGCAGTTTCGAAGTCAGTTCTGTTTGTAAACGACCATTTATCATCTTCAAAACTGTCATGTATACTTTTTTACTTGCTTCTTCCTCTCCATGCCCTAAAAGCTTCAAGATCACATCAGATGCAAGAGCGTTTGAACCGGGAGATCTTGTCGCAAGCTCGAGTAACGTTTCAAGCAACAGCTCTGCCCTGGAATGAAGAGTTCCACTCACATTTGTCATTGACTCGGCGTACATTGTTATCAATGCCTCTGCGATGCTAGGATTTTCATCTAATAAATCAACAGTTTGAGAGACGAAAAGGGGAAGGTTCTGAATGCTCACTTTCTTCACTAAAAAAGATAATGCCTCTGAGGCAAATCTTGCAAGATAAGATCCACGCTTGTTGAATTTAAATAATGGCAAGAGTAAACGGAAAGTCTCAATCAAGTCTTTTGAGAGTATCGAAGCCAAATATTTGAAGATAAACCCCAATGAGTTGAAAATCCATTCTAAAACGTTTGAATTCTCATACTGTTTGATAGCCAAATCTGTCAAAGTGACTACTGTTTTTTCGTAAAATTCGTTGTAAAAGTCTTCACCTAAATCATGTGCAAATTGCGATAATAAATCTAGTAACGGCTCAAAAGTCAATTCTATATTATCTTCTTTGGTAAGTGACAAGATCAACTCATTGTATATTTTGTTTCTATGATATATTAATTGCGGCAAAGTCTGGAAAAGAGGTTCTGTTTTGTCTAAGAACTCGATGAAATTCCCAGTGATATTGATCTCTTTCCAATGTTCATATCTTTCATAGAAATTGGAAACCTCAACATCTAGGTCTCTTTTAGAGGTCCTTAGAAGAGGTCTGTTGATCTTGAGATCCTCTATTCTGTCTCTAAAAGACGAATAGGTATATCTCTTAGTCGACTTTGTCGTCACCTTCTTCTTCGCCATGATTGTTCCTAAAGATTTCAGTTGAAAAGCTTACTTTCTTTAACTAAAAGTTCTTTATATCAGGTACATCTACCTCATCGCTAAAATATTTTTTTTTTTCAACTTAAAAAATTTTTTTGTTCGTGCACTACTTTTCCCGAGAAAAAAAGGGGGTTAGTAAAATTTATTATGGAACACAACATCATTAAAAAACAAATTGAAAGAAGATCATTGAGAGCTTTTCGATTCTCATCCTGTGAGAAATCGGCTTAATCAAGTAGAAAAAAATCATGAAAAGGAAAAACAAGAATTGAATTCTAAAAGAATGAGTTTTCGTAAAATGACACATCATTAATGGAATGAATGGATCTTATCGTAGGTGTGCTCTTTATCAGGATCCATAATTTGGTAAGGCTTCAACGTTGGAAGAAGGATGTATTATAATGAACATGCATCAACGTTGGGCATTGCCGATTTTAAATCGGTAATATGATATTCTTCATATATTTGAAGCATGAATCCATCAACTATCCCAGATTCAAGTCATGCTAGAACTTTGTTCATTATCGAGATTCATTTTGATATCAACGTTCGAATCTGCTGTACTTCCCAGTCTTTCATCAACAAAATCTTTTTTGTCGAAAAGGAAAGGGGAGCTAAAACTGGATGCCTTTTCCAGGTTTTTCAATGATGCATTAGGATCACTCGAGGAATAGTATAAGCCAAAACGACCACGATTGTTGACGTTTGGTCTTGTATTCAGAGGTGAATCCCTGATTGAATTTTTGTCATTCTCTTTAGCGGAATCGCTGCCGTAAAAACAAAACCTGTCCAAAAGTTCCCTGTACTCTGCGGAAGATGTAGCAGGTCTCTCTGATGAGAAAAAGCTAGGAATAGATCTATGAGGAGGCAAGCCCGTGAGTTCGTTTGGTGAATTTGGATCCGCAGATGCTTTCCAATTTTGAGTAGATGTTAAAGGAGAAACTTCAGAGTTTCTAGAGGGACCAACGACCATATCAAGATCTTCAAGTTCTTCATTATCAAAAACGGCCTTGTTTCTTGGATTCAACTCGATTGGAGAGTATGGTGTATGGGCAATTTTGTGGGTTTCAGGAGAATTTGGATAGTACATGTCAAAATCTGCAACATCTGCGTACTGGCTCAATACATGCTGAGATGGAACTACGTTCTCAGACCTTTTTGTCTCGTCGTGGTCTTTCTTCTTTTGGTCCAAATATTTCGACGAATGTCTGATACTCTTTGGATATGATGTATCGATTCTATGGAGGTCTCTCCTGTCTCTGGTGATCTTATGTAACACGACGTTGAAGTTGTCAAAACTGTTGTTATCCCAATAGTCATTTCCAAGCACTGTGTACTTGATGCAAAGTGAGAATTTACTTGACACATCCGTATAACCGGTGTGTGATGTCTCTTCGGTGTTATGAAACAAAGTCACCAATGGTATTTCAAACCCAAAGCGGTCATAGTTATTTCTTCTGAGTTTAACGGTTGGATTTGGTAAATAGCGACAGTCTATCTCTGTTACACTTCTCCAACCGTCCAAAGAGTATCTTAAAATGACTTGCTTGTGATACGAGAGATTTTTCACAGCTATTTCTCCAAGAAGATTGTCCTTATCATCTCCAATGTATATTCTTTCCAAGAAAACCTCTTTGCTTTCTTTGAACATTGCAGGGTAGGACACTTTTGGGAAATTCAACAATGATAATTTCCACTCCCCTCTCAATAGTAAACGCGTGTCATAACTATCGAGAGAGCCTTTCGAACTGAAATTGTCGTCATCTTCGATGGCACTTTCGTTGTAAAGAGAATAAACATCATCGACTCTCGAGTTAAAAGTGAAATAGTCGCGTTGCCTTGTAGGAGAGCTGTCATTAGAGATTGCCTGTGGAGTATCTTTTTGATCGAAATACTTCACTTCAGCATCTCCACTTGGATCCTCACCGAAATGCACTTGCTTATAAGAAGGAGTAGAAGGAAGAGACAGTGAACGTGAATGACTTTTCAAAGAAGATCTGACAAATTCTCCACTTTTCTTTCTCACCAAGGGGAAATTCTGAGCTGAAGGTGAATGCGATATATGGACATCTTCCAAATCGGTGGTTGAGGACAAAGAAGGTGACAAAACCTCCATTTTTTCAAGCTGTCGCATCTTGTTCTTCTCGGTGTTCTGTTCCATCAACTTTCGGTACTCTTTGGTTTCATTTCCCGAATTCGATCTGGAGGGTTTATGCAAGAATGCCAAAGATGGAGAGTCCTGGTTCCCTATGAGAAGAGAAGGTCTTCTCCTGGGAATTGGCTGTGAAGGACCACTCTCTTCAGGTGACATGGACATTATGATTTATGTATGCTCTGTTAAGCGTGTTTTCCCAAAGTTGAAGCGTACCGATACCAAATTTATGATTGCTTAAGTAAGGAAGCGTGCGGCTCAAACGCACTAATTGGATCTGATCCTGCCAATAAATACAGCTCTTCAGATTCCAAATTCCACACAGGAGAATCTTAGCGAATAGCTCTCGCTAGTTTTATCCCAATTCCAATACAATAGCCTCGAAATCAACTAAGCAATTACACTTTTCAAATCTTATTGTCGGTTATATGCACAGGCAGTTTCCCCGATTACGTCAAATTTGGCCAATCAAAAGGTTTATTTATAATTGATGGCTCCTCTCAGAGCCGTGTAGGTTTCCCTCTGACCTCTTTACAGATTTTTTGCCTGTTCCAACTGATTGAGAAGAAAATCTGGTGAAACGTTATCTATTCCGCCGTATCCTTGGGATTATCCGCTTATTTTAATTTTTTGCTGCTCACCTGGAGCCTATGCTGGCGGTTGGCTATGATTGGAGATTATTACCCATATTAAGTGGGGTGACTCCCTTGAATTACGAGGTTAACGTTGTGATAGTAATTCTCAGTGGGGTAGACTGGGTGTGACGTTGAAAATTGTTGCAGAATCGTGGATAATTTTCTGCAGTAATTTTTGCTGAATTTTGGGGGTGTTTGATCGGTGACTGCTCGGTGATTGACCGGTGATCCATCAAAATTCGGCCCGAGATTGATTTACAAGTATGAAGAAACAAGTCAAAGTTGACAATGTCTTGAGGATCATATACAAGTTGTAGATATCAGCTACCCTGACTTGGAGGCAGGTTTTGTTTCACCAACCACTTTGGCTGTCGTTTTAACTCTCCCAAGAATAGGTTCATCGGAGTAATCAATTTTCATGTCATCTTCATCCTGGTTTTTCAAATCTTCGTTGAAAGTTTTTCCAGGCCCGTTAGAATCGTTCTCATGTCTAGGTCTCTTGGGAGGTGGATAAGGGTTGTTGGATCGATAATTAGTGGCCCTCGCGGCCGAGTAAGCATCTCTATTGTAATTCTGACGCATTCCACCGTCTGGGAAAGAGTTCGGTTGATTCCTGGATGGATAGTAACCATCTTGTTCCCTATAAGGCCCGCGGCTTCTATAATCGTGGGGTTTGGGCCTGTTCTCTGGCCTACTACTTTCTGGCCAGCTCTCCGGTCTATTGTCCGACCTGTTGTCTGGTCTGTTGCCCGGTTTGGTGTCAGATCTGTTGTTAATTCTGGTATCTGGTCTGTTGTCCGGTCTATTATCTGGTCTACCGTTCGGCCTGCTCTCTGGTCTTACATCCAGTCTGTATGGGTCCTTTGGCAGATTATAACGAGACCTGTTGTCAGGTCTGTATGGCTCTTTCGGTGGCTGGCTGTTACGTCCACGGCCTCCGAACCCATTTGGTGGTCCTGGATATGCATTTGGAGGGTACCTGTTATCACCCATAGGCTGCCTTGGTCCCCTTGGTGGCACACCATTTCTTGGTGCATCTCCATTATGCTTGACTGGGTTTTTCAGTTCCTCACGGAACTTGTCAGCATCAATTTCATGACTATCTTCCATCTTGGGCAACTCACTTGGGTGACAAGGCAAAGGATTTGTCTTGAAATAGGAGTGATCCAATGCATCTAAGGCGTTAAATCTCTGTTCAGGGTCCAATTTCAATAAACCGTCCATCAACTGTAAACCTACCTTTCCCACGTTGGAGAAACGTTGTTCCAAGCTCCTACGACTGGCTGGGAATGCAAACTGATTTGCATTTGGTAAAATTTTGTATTCCTTCCAACTTTCCAGTGTGGGAGCTCCCACGAGCTCGAAAATCAAACGTCCTTGATCGAGGTCTGACTTACCCAGTAGTATAGGACTTTTCTCGAACATTTCCCCAAAGACACAACCTACTCCCCAAATATCTACAGCGGTTGTATATCTTTGATTCCCCAAGAGTAACTCTGGAGCTCTGTACCATCTTGTCACCACGAGACCTGTGTATCTTCTAACGCTTTTGCAAGGACCCTGGCCTCTCACTGGAGGGGCTCCTTCGTAATTTCTTGCTAACCCGAAATCGGCTATCTTGAGGATCCCGAAATGGTCTATCAAGATATTGGCAGCTTTTATATCTCTGTGCAAATAGTTTTGCTGGTGTATGTAGTCGATTCCTCTGAGAAGCTGTTGCATCAAGCATTTGATGTGAGCTTGAGTGAGACGCACCCTTGGATTAGTTAACAAACCAGCCAAGTCATATGACATGTATGGCATCACCATGTAGAACACGGGCAACTTCTTGATCCCTTTTGTGTCCGGGTCTTTTTTACAAACAAGCTCCAACAATTGCAAGACGTTCTCATTTTTCAACAGTTTCATTATTGTTACCTCTCTCAAGGCAGTGATGGGAAACCCACCTTTCTGATTGTGCACTATAATACTTTTCAACGCCACCAACTTGTGGTCTTTCCTGTTACGGGCTTTCACCACTTCACCAAAGGTACCTTTACCCAACTTGGAGAGCTCTTCATACTTGGCCATCGACGACATCCCATGGAACTCTCGTCCCCTCGCTACTTCGTTCATCGTGTGTATTCCCTGTCTGTCTCCAATATCTCCTACTCACTCTTTTTTCTCCTCGATCACTCAGAATCCCTCTCTTTTCCTAATATTTCAGCACCCTTTAGTAACAAGTTCTCTCTCTCTTCAAGTGAATATTTCAAGATCCAACTGCGCTGTCTCTCATCTAGTTTTCCAGATTTGTATCAATTTGCACGACTTTTCATCAAACTCTTCTCTTCTTTTTTCTCGATTCTGTTCACCAGGTGAAGCTCAAATTAGCACTATCTAAGGCCTTTAACGTCAATTCAGAGCCTCGAGATACTGTTCGATGGATAGATGCATCACTTAGCTGGCTCAGTTAGTTGTTTCAGAACATAAAGACAAGCTTCATCAAAGCCGTTATAAATCAACTCACACTCCATCCAGGCATTACTCTCCACATGATTATCAACACTTTTACTTAAATCTTCTAAATAATCACCAAATATCACTTACATCATCGATCGATCCCCGAGCGAGACTGAAAAAAAAAAGACGGGGGATATCGCTTGAAAAATGTTAAGCGCGCATTTTATCTAAAAAATCTGTGGCTCTTTTAATTCACAGAGTGCAAATTGATCTTGAATTGATTAATTATCAGTGAGGTGGTGATAAACTTGTGAGTGGTAGAAATATTAGCGGGTAAGTGCTACTGACTCATATAAATTGCACAGGTGTATTTATATAGTAGGGGAAAGGTGAAATACTGAGTTGTACACTTAAAGTGGAAGACTTACTGATACATTCGGATATACGAGCTCACATACCCAGTAATATAAATTGAGCTGTTAGACTTGTTCAGCTCAAACACATTTGGTATCTGGAAGCACTGCTTATACAGTGGTGATATACAGGACTCAGCTTTATTGAGCCCATCTATAATAGGAGGAAGATAGTGCTCGGATCTACAAGCCTTTAGCCATAGAAGCACTTGAATATAAAACAAATCAACATTTCAAATCATTCCACCAAACTTACAACTATACAACGACTTGGCTTAACGCTATCAACAAATTTGACTACACAGCTCAGAACTAAGCACTTATACCATACACTTCCAAATGAACTTCGAATCATACTTTTCTGCACAGGTCTTTTTCATCATTCTTCGAGAAACCTTGGAATCGGCTATCATTGTCTCAGTACTTCTAGCATTTCTCAAACAGAGTCTAGTGGACACTGTGCCTAAAGGGTACAACTCTGTAGAGACGAGTTCGGAGGAAGAAGCAAGAACGCTGGATGAGATCAGAGCTACCAACTTGATACTATTCAAGAAATTGAGATTCCAGATCTGGTTTGGAAGTATGGCAGGGTTGGCAACTTGCTCACTCATCGGGGGTTCTTTCATCTTACTGTTCTATTTCTTTGAGACAGATGTTTGGTCCAAGACTGAACATTATTGGGAAGGTATCTTGAGTATATTTGCCTCGATCATCATTCCGATCATGGGGTTAGCCATGTTGAGAATCAACAAGTTGCAAGAAAAATGGAAGGTCAAGTTGGCCAATCTTTTGTTAGGAAAACAACTCAACACCCCTAACTCTCAACTCTCCAACAGCAAATTTGTCAGATTCTCAGAGAGAAACGCCATGTTCTTTCTCCCATTTGTTACAATATTGAGGGAAGGTTTAGAAGCTGTAATCTTTGTCGCTGGTATCGGTGTCAACTCCCCATCGTCCTCGATTCCTTTGTCTTTTGTCTTAGGTTTGGTCTTTGGAGTCGGCATCGGTGTCATTCTCTACAAAACTGGTGATTCAATGTCTTTGAAAATCTTCTTGGTCTTGTCCACCTGTTTCTTGTATTTAGTAGCGGCAGGTTTGTTTTCCAAAGGCGTCTGGCAATTGGAATTGCAACACTATATCAACATGTGCAATGGTCAAGATATGTCTGAGGTCGGTTCAGGCCCAGGGTCCTACGATATCACACATTCCATCTGGCACGTCAATTGTTGTAATGGCGAAATCGACGGAGGATGGATGATGTTCTCTCTGATTCTCGGCTGGACCAATAGTGCAACTTATCTCTCAGTATCTGCATACATTTTCTATTGGATTGTTGTTATCTGTGTCTTGAGAGGTCTTCAGTATGAAGAACAACATGGTGTTTTGCCTATCATACCTTTGTCTTTACAAAGAAAGAGAATTGCAAAGAGACTCAAGTTCCAAGACTTGTCGGACAGAGTCGCTAATACCACCATTGCAATTAACAACATTGTGGCTGTCAACAGCAACTCTCCATTGATCTGATGTGTCATAGCTTATATCTCCATATATCAAAAAAGCAATGACTCATCATATTAACCCTGGGTTTACTCATTATATCTTACTATCAAACATCTCTATAGCTGATACTCCAATTCCTCACCAAACGATAAGACTATGACAACATCAAAATAACATCGCTCATATCAACATACAAGTCAATTGAGCTATTCGCGATAATCTCTCTCTCCTCTGTAATCAAAATACATCAAATCATCAACTTCTTATCTGAAAAACCCTCAAAGATAAGACTCATTTAAAGTTTAGATCATCTGCAAGGGAACGGAAAAATTCATGCAAGTGTCCTGTTAGTTTTTCCCTAATTTTTTTTCACATGGAAGAGTCACCTTCTGCGTATATAAAGGAAGGACCCTTCCCCAGAAGCATCAAATTCTTAGCTCACCAGAAACAAGTATGACTGAAATCCCATTTGGTAAGGCTTTCAGAGCCAAGTATTACTCGTTCGACCAAGGGTTTGTCCCAATTAACCATGGTTCGTACGGGTGTCCTCCAACACCGGTGTTGGAAGCGTACGAGAAGATCTATAGAAGAGAACAGGCGTTCCCTGATCGTTATTTGAGATATGAAGGACTCAATCTGATGGAGAGTGCCAGAAAAGAGGTAGCTGAACTCGTGAAAGCTGATGTTAATAACCTTGCCTTTGTCATGAACGCTACTACTGGTGTCAATGCTGTCTTGAGATCGTATCCATTCCAGAAAGGTGATAAGATCCTTATCCAATCTACTGTTTATGGTGCTTGTGGTAACACCGTGAAGTTCTTGCAGAACAGAATCGGAATTGAGATCGTAGTGGTTGATTTGACTTACCCAATGGAGGACAAAGACGTTGTTCAACTGTTCAAAGATTGTTTCGAGAAATCCAAGATCAAGTTGGCCATGTTCGATGCCGTATCTTCTATGCCTGGTGTCAGAATACCTTTCGAAAAATTGGTATCGTTGTGTAAAGAATATGGTGTATTGAGTTTGGTCGACGGTGCTCATTCGGTAGGTTTGATACCATTGGATCTTGCAACTTTGAAACCAGATTTCTACACCTCCAATTTGCACAAATGGTTATCAACACCAAGAGGTTGTGCCTTTTTATACGTCGATGCTGAGCATCACAGACATATCCACACTTTCCCGATCTCTCATTCCTATTTAGACGACAGCGTTGTCTTACCTGATGAGAAGGAGAAGACCAGATTCGTAGACAGATTTGCCTGGACTGGGTCGATGACATTGGCCCAATTCGTAGCGTCTCATGATGCTATCAAGTTCAGAAAAGAGATCTGTGGTGGTGAAGACAGAATTAGAGAGCACAATTTCTCACTTGCCAAAGAGGCCTCCGAGTATGTCAAAGAAGCTTGGAAGTCTGAGCTCTTGGATAACAGTACTGGAACCTTGTTGACCTCGATGTTCACCATTGAATTCCCATTGCCTAAGCAGCTTCTTGCCGAGATGTCTAATACTGGTTTCTTTATACTGATGCTGGACATTGTCCTGAACAAGATGATCGAATCTTATAAAACTTTTATTCCAATGGCTTTGCACAAGGGTAAATGTTTTGCAAGATTTAGTTGTGAAGTTTACAATGAATTGGAAGACTATAAATACGGAGCAGAAGTCTTCCCAAAGGTTATAAAGGAGTTTTTGGATTCTCCTCAGTACGGAGAGTTGAAGACAAAATTCTTTCCAAATGTTGAAGAATCATTAGACAATTTAAAGATTATATAACTTGTTTTGCGTCTAATTCTATTGAATTGATAATTTGAGTATCTACATTCGATAACCTTAGCTGAATTGATCATCTTATTCAGCTTGAATGAACGCGAGTTTAACTCAAATTAAGTAAACTCGATCGCTTGGTGGTGAATTAGTACCTTGATATGACATTTGTTGAAGAATAAGGGAAATTGAAAGGAGAGCAGATTACGAAAATAGTAAACTGCTCTTGACTCTAAAAAACACAGACGCTAAAACCAAATTCCCAGCTCTAGGTCGGTGGAAGTCTCTAGTTGGTTTAAATAAATCGTACATTGACACAGTACCAAAAAGAACGCTACTGTATCACTCCAGTCAATTCCCAAACTAGCTCAAAATCCTAAATAAGAATCTTTTCAATCACAAAAAGCCTTTATGGCCAAGTTGGTAAGGCACCTCACTAGTAATGAGGAGATCATCAGTTCGAATCTGATTGAAGGCATTTTTTTTTGTTTTTTTAATTTTTTGGACCGTCATACCAGCACATGAAGAACAGATGATTCGAGTAAGGCTGGATGCATTTCATAATCGTAATTCGTTAAAACTATACACATGAATCGAAGAAATATCAAATTATCTTTTTGATTTCAGTTCCAATTTATGGAGATTACTCAAAGGACCTCTGAGATCATCTCCCATCATAGTAACCTTTTGTAATCTGTTCAAACTTCTAATACCATAGACAAATACCACGACAACACTGACCATTGAGACACCACAGATAATGTAAAACCAATGGTCGTCTTCTTCGATAAAATTCTCCAAATTCATACCATATGCAGATGCCACAAACAAGAGAGAACCAAGACTCAACAATCCTATGGAAAACCGAAGACCGAGGACCATCAACTGGTTTCTATTCAGATCTAAGATGATGTTGATGATTTCCTCGGTAGTTTTTATATTGGAAGTCAAACTTTCCACAGTCTGTACAATTTCATCGCAATGACTTGCATAGTTTTCCAACAAGATTTCCACTTCTTGATGGTCGTCGTCGGCTCTTTTCTCTGTTAAATAGAGTCCAGCTAGCTCGTCGTCCTGGTCTAACAATTCATCTATGGCATCTCTAATCAAAGTGGCTTTCTTCTGGAATTGAGACAATTTCTTAGACTGGATCAAAAGATACCTCAACTTCTCTCGACTGATATGACTATCCAACTCCTGTAAGATACCTTTCACTACAGTACTGTGAACCAACATTTCAGAATGCAAATTTGACACTACTGAGATGAATATCGCCTCGAGCAGTCTTATCTCGTAAGGTAATTTGGCAACTTTAGACGAGGTCTTCAACTTCAGTTCCAAATCTTTGAGAAAGACAAGATATGTGTGTGAATCTGTGGAACCGTGGTTGAACAAGGTGACTGAGTCTTTTTTTATCACAGACTTGATATTCAACAGAGTCAATAGCACCGAATTCTCTCGTATCAAGATGGAAGGCACTATATCAGCATAACCTTTATCTATCTTACGAAGATCTCTTGGTAGGAGGTCATGGTTCAGCAAAAGGTGGTTGATCTTACTCTCAGCGTTTACTGTGGACAAATTTCCCTTCTCATCAAAAGCGATACACCTCAAAAACGTTGATCCATTACTGTTTCTCTGTCCAAGACTCTTTGCTACTAATAATTTGTTATATGAGTCTTGCAGTATGGAGGAGTTGCAAGTGCGGCTGAATAGTCTATTTTGCCTGGTGAACAATTTCAGACTCATGACACTTCGTCTACAAGCATCTTTCAAAGCTCCTACCCCGCTACAAAGAACTGTCATCGTGTTCAAATCCTTGTCAATGACATCAAATTGGTAATTTCTTCTATCTTTTGAAAAAAAAAATAATTCTAATTCCCAAAGAGGAAATCAGCCGCATGGATTAGGATCTCTGGTGTCACAGAGTCTAGCAGTGTATTTGAAGTTTCACGACCAATTGAACATGGTTGATTGTATGATAAATTGAAGCACAGAGAGTATCAGTTGAAGAAATGAGCCTCTAAATACAATACAAAATATTGTGCTCGAATGCGAGGCTCAAGTTCATTTGCAGATCGAAACCAGCTTTAAATGCAGAAACTGGTTGTTAATGCAACAGAAACAAACAAACGCACCAGGATTTTCAAAATAGAACCAACTAAGACATTGCAGTGATTTGTGTGAAATTAACTCGAATTAGTCACAAAAAAGGTGTTGATGTCATTTTAAAGTTGAGCTCATCTCTTCCTCGAGTCCGTTTTGGGAAAAACCAAAACAGAGGCTCGCTCATAAAAAATGCAGAAAGGGAAAAATTGGGGATAATTTTTGGTTATCTCATCTCGATTCGGTTTATTATCGGAGTCAATGGGAGGTAGTAGCAACCAGATCTGCTGTCAAAGAGGATTGTTTCTAATTCCAGAAATCGGTCAAGTCACAGAAATATAAGAGCAGATCCGGACCTCAAAGACACACTTTTTCTCGCACTAGGCTTTAAGATGGTTAGTACAGATCCCATGTCTAGTAGGGTGTACAGTGCCACTCAGTTCAACGTTCTAGAGGAACTTGGCCATGGTGCTTATGGTAGTGTATACCATGGTGTCGATAAAGTGACTGGGCTCGATGTAGCTATAAAACAAATAGACTTAGAGTCGGACGAGAACATTCTCGAGTTCAAAAGAGAGATAACGTTACTCTCCACATGCAACGATGATAACATAACCAAATACTACGGTTGTTTCGTGAAAGGTTTCAAGCTCTGGATCGTGATGGAATATCTACCAGGTGGCTCTTTAAGCGATTTACTTGTACCTGGTCCCATTAGAGAAACTGCGATTGTCGGCCTCTGTAGAGACATAGTTCTGGGATTACACTATTTGCACAACAGCGGCAAAATTCACAGAGATTTGAAACCTGCCAATATATTGGTCAGTGAGGAAGGATTCGCAAAAATAGCCGATTTCGGAGTCTCCACACAGCTATCGAACAAGTTGTCGCTAAGGACTACCTATATAGGTACGCCTTACTATATGGCTCCAGAAGTCATTCTGCATCATCAGTACAATTTCAAACTGGACATATGGTCGTTGGGGATAACTCTATTAGAACTTGCACATGGCAAGCCACCTCTCTACCAGTACCACCCAATGCAAGCTGTATACTTGATAGAGAAAAATGACCCACCAAGGTTGATCGGTGATGAATTTAGTGAGTCTTTTAAAGATTTTATCGCTTGTTGTCTCCAGAGAAACCCGAACGAAAGACCAACAACGAAACAACTAATGAAACACAAATTTTTAAATTCAGCGAAGATTTCTCCTGAACAGACACTCAAGTTGGTAGAGAGAAAGAGAAAATGGGACTTAAAACATGCTAATGGACAGACCAATTCGAAAAAATACTATACACCAACAGTTGATGGGAATTCAGCTTCCAGTTCAACTAGTGAGGACACCACAGAGTTCGACTTTGATATCGAGTCTTTTGACAATCAATCTCAAACAACTTTAAAAGCACAAAAAACTGCATCTATCACCCCCAATTCTGAAAATGGAACTCTTGAACTGAAACCTAAACTTGTTGACAGCATGGACGTGGGCCATAACTTGAGCACGATATTGAACCAATCTTTCAACAAGATCTCAGCAAAGATCAATTTGAGCACATACCAATACGATAGGTTGGTTAGCTTCAAGACCGGCTTCATCAATGATGGACTGAGAGATGAGAATAAGAAAAACAGGGATATTTTCCAGATCTTTTTCAAGAATTTTTTGAAAAGGTTATACAACTCCAATGATCAACAGTTGAAAGAACAGTTTCTACCAAAGGTAATGCTTGAAAATCAAAAAGAGTTGAAAGAGTTGAGAAACGAAGTTAAAATGTTACGAGAGAAAGCTAATGAGCCCCTGAAAACTTTTCCCAAAGAGGAAAGGAGAAGAGATCATGTGGAAGAATTGTTATTGAGCAGATGGGCCGAGGGGATGATTGAAAAATGGACTAGATAGACGCCTTGTATCTCGATATATAAAGGAATGCATACGAACACTACAAGTAATGACAATATAGAATTTTTCTGTAAAATTTGTTACACTTAATCGAATGCACCGTTCAAAAGTCCGTCAAGGTCGAACTCTTTAGCCCACTGGGTTACAATAGTGGTTTGTTCAACTTTTTCAGGTTCTTGAGCCCCTGTCATACCACTTGGAATCTTAGCATTATGTTCATCGTCGACACTTGTCTTTTTAGGTAAAGTCCATCCAAGGATTCTACCGTCTCTCCAATCGTTCAAAACAGCTTCAGCAGCAGCATAAAGGTTGGGTATACCACCTTTACCCAATCTTCCTAATTTTCTAGCGACATGGATCAAGACCTGTTTTACAAAATCGTCCAAGTCGTGGGAAGGTATCAGTGGTAATTTATAATGAGTCTTAAACCCCTCGGCCATCTGTGGGTCCTTGGATAATTTTTTAACTAATAATGTGATGGCCAGAACTGGGTCAGTGATATCTTTTGGTGGTAATGCGTTTAAGAGGGCCAATTCAGCTTCTTGTTGTTTCTTACTCTTCTTGCTGGACGATGGGAACACGATACCTGGAGAATCCAAGATCTTCAATTTTTGGTCCACCTTCACCTCTCTCAATGAGGTGGTGACACCGGCCTGGTTTCCTACTGGACAGGCCATTTTGTTTCCTCCGTGTCTTGAAAGCAACGAGTTGATGACACTGGATTTACCGACGTTTGGATAACCGATAACACCAACAACAATTGATCTCTTCAAGTTAGATTTGTTAGCATAAGATTTCAAAGATGCCAATAGCAGTTTTGATGTGGCTTGTTGTGATAAAGATTTGTTGAACGATGAGGAAGCAGATGAGCCTGTTGAGGCTTTAAGTGGGATGGCTGGGAAAGATTTCTTCAAGTACTCGAGCCATTGTTTCAAGACATTATCTGGAATGAGATCGATCTTATTAACGATAAAGATTAATCTCTTACCTTGACTTTGCAAGACAGCCTCTTCTACTTTTCTCGATCTTGTGCTCTCTGGGTCTCTGGCATCCAAGACGTACAAAACAACATCTGAAGCCTCAACTACAGTCTTGAAGATTTTATCATACGCTTTTCTCGAATGATCTTTGTCTTCACCTTCATCGTCTGACAATTCAATGTCATACTCTACAATTTCGTGATCTTCATCCATGATGTCTTCATCTTCGGATACTTCTTCATCCTGAGCGGCAGCACGAGCTGATTCCAACAAGGCCAGCAATCTTCCGCCTTCGTGTTCTTCACCTTCATCCTCACTGTCGTCATCCATGACATCTTCACCGTTCAGTGCAGCTTCCAGCTTTCTCTCCAGTCTTCTTCTCTCTTTAGCCTCTAACTCGAGTCTTCTGGAGTCCTCGATCTGCTGGATGATCTTGTCTTTGTATGGGAAACTAGATGGGATTCCTGGATCCTTAGGTTTTCTCGATTTCCAGGTGACATCTTTCTTAGATTGTTTCCTCTGTTTCCTCTGATGAGCCAGGGCCTTCTTCTTGATACCTTCTCTCATACGAGTAGAGGTTCTCTTGGAAGTTGGTTCTACAAATTTTAGTTAGTAACATTGATCTCGTGGTTCGATTAGCAGTACTTTTACTCACTTCTCACTTTCATCTTGGCTTCAAAATTAGACTCTTTAAACCACTGGTTTCCCTTTTGTTAAGCTCTTCTCTTAAAATTTTTCAGATGCCTAAAAAAAAAAAATTTTCTTATGCAAAAGAAACTTTAAATTTTCCAGAGCAGTTTACGAATATTAGACGATGGATTTGAGTCGTGTGAATTTAGCACAAAATTTGGTCAATTTTGCTGGATTTTTGATTAGTTCATGCTAATTGATTGATTTGGTGGTGATTCAACTTGTTGTAAAGGTTCCTGCTGGCTCTTATGGTTACTTTGTTGATAGATGTCCAAACAGCTACTAGTCAACTTTAGTAGTGCACATGCGTTCAAAACAAAAATTTTAAGAAAAAATTTTATAGATGAGATTTTTCACACTGAGAAGCCAGATTGGTATAAGGAAGTTGGACAGATATATCAGTGAAGAGTTTGTTTTTCGCTATTTTGAAATCCCGTATCTCATCTCAGCACTTCTCAAGTATCGTGACTTGAATTTCAGAGTATACCAACATCAAATAGGCACCCTTTAATACGAGATGACCTCGATCTCAGAACCATACTCGGTCACTACATTGCCCAGGATAAGGCTTTCAGACCCTTTAAATGACTGTCTCTGTTCTGAAATCACCGACAAAGACAACAATTACGTTGACTTCGGGATCAGCGGCTCCATAATAGGAACATACATCTTGAGACCAACACCGAAGCTCGTGTGGTCGCATGCCATCTCCCCTTCTACTATAGTAACAGCATTAGCTAGTTTTGGCCAATTTCAAGAGACCAAGCAATTCGCTGTAGGATTGAAAGAGAGGAGAAGCAACAAATTGCTCTTCATCTCCAAAAGTGAACAGACAAGCGAGGACGGTTCCAGTCAAGTGGTGGTAGACACCAAAGAAATCACTCTTCCAGTGGAGATCAAAGGTGTCAAATTCTCACAGAACGGGAAATTGGTATATTGTCTCTTGGACAATGGCGAGTTACTCTCGTTCAATTTCTCTGTAGATCCAAAAATATCGTCGGACCCTGTTTCCATGATCTTGGGAAACAAGAGAACTCATATTCTGTTTCATAAATTTGTCAGACAAATCAATGGCTCAGAGATTATCAACGTTGATGGATATTTGGTGAGTGTCGAGTCTTCTACTGCTAAACAGTTGAAGGTGAAGGTTTACGGTCTCTTGAACGATAATGAGTTGCTCGAACTCAGTGAGTCGACCATCGATATTAAAGTGAAGTCATTAAGGCTTGAATACGACCAACAGGGACAATTGCTCATCTACAACATCGAGACACAATCGCTCTCCATTTATTCGTTACCAAACTGTGAAATTGTCTCGGAAATCTCGTTGGCAAACAGAGTAAAAGATTTCCATAAAGATTCCGATGATGTAGTATCGATCAGCTCTCCAGCTCCAAACAGAATTTTGTTGACCGTGAATGGCACAATATTCTTCATCGAAACCAAATTTCAGTCAGTTTTGGCCACTTTCAGTGCTCCAAAAGATTGCAAATTGAGAATCTTAGCATCTCCACAAGTGAAGGGTAACTCTCTCAGAACAAAAGAGACGTACTTCTTACTGTTATCATCAGATTCTAAGCAAAATTTGACTACTGTTCAAAATTATTCTCTCGATGTGGGATTTGGAACTTTGAGGGATAGTTTGGGCAAAGGTATTAGCAGAATTCAAAAGAAGAATTTGACAGATGAAGAGTTCTTTCAAAACGAAATCACAGGTCTTTCATCTTTGATCGATGAGAAGAACACAGGAGATGAAACTTTTTACATTGAAAATTCTAAATCATCTAAACAAGAGTTGTTCGAAGTTTACAAGTTGTTGAAAGCTGCAAAGGAAGCAAACGATCTCGTCAAATGGGAGAGAATCTTTTTACCTTATGTAAAGGGTACATCTTTGAAAGAAGTATTGGCTGAGAACTCAAAAGTATTGAATGGAGGGAAACAAGACTTCGAGGTGTTCGAGTTAGAGAAAGATAGAGTTCTTGACTCGAGATTTTACTATAAAGTGGCATCATTGATCTTCACCAAAGACGAGGAGAAGCAGATCACATTGCTTTCTAAAGATTTCGTCCCTGAGAAGACTTTGACTTATTTATTGACCCATCCTTTGTTCCCTATGGAGTTCTCAAATGGATTATTGCAATCGTTACACAAATTTCCTAGATTGGTGAGACAAGCTATTGTCACTTGTCCTAATCTTTCATGTTTCGAATTGATCCAACAGCTCAATGTTATCGAAAATGAAGAGATTTTCAAAGACACTATTGTCAGGTTGAGCGAGGAGTACAGTTCTGAGAAAATCACACTCGAAACCACGAAAATCATCAGCACCAACAACTCCAAGAGACGGAAGTCGTTACAAGCCACTTTTGATTTGGACAAGATCATCAGTAAAATCATCAATTTGGATTTTGGGTTTGAAATTTTGAATTCATTCATCGATTCCAATGGTTTAGTGTTGAGTTTGCACTATTCCAAGACTGAGAATAACCTCGATAAGTTGATCAATAAAATTGACCACAAGACAGACTCTCTTTTAATCAACTCTCAATTGTTGGCATTGGTTGACCAATCTTTGATCAACTCCTCTGTCAACACCAAAGGAAACAGGAAGAAGAAATCTAAATCCAAACACAACTCTGACAGACAATCCGAACAGGCCAAACAGAAACCACTCACCATTTCTGAAAACGTTGATGATACCAGAGTCAAATTGGACTCGATGTTGAGTATCGACAAGAGCAGTAATATCAACCATGTCTTGTTACAGAACAAGAACAATAACGTTGTTGACCAATTGAACAAAAAAGTTCCTTCATACTCGATAGATAAGTTGATATTGTAGTATATAGCTATACAAAAATCTTGCATCTTGAAATATTTGTACTCGTTCTAACTTCGTTCTCTTCAAATGGGCGGGCTGATAAGATTTGTGTATTCACACGAGTTGGTAAAAAATTATTTGAGCATAGTTTTATAGAGCTCAAATGAGTGTATCCCTAATTTATATAGATCAAAAAAACCTGTGTATCCCTAATTTTCAACTGATAAGCATATGAGCCACCCAAAGTACAAGAAAAACAGGTACACCAATTTATAATATTATTTTCTCTCCAATTAAGCTGATCATTTGATACTCATCATTTTTTATACACCTAATCCCTTAAAATTCATCATCAACTCCATCTCTCTTTCTCCTGCTGTTAACCCCCCAAGATAAAATTTTTCTTGTGCAGCCATACAGCATAAAATTTTTTTTTTCTATCAGTTAACGGAAAGTCTGATCATACTGTCAAACTATTTAAATCATTTCCATTGCACTTGCATTTATCCAAATTTTCAACTGATTTTTACCAAAATTCACTTCTTTTTGGCTTCAAGGATACCATAGAGGCTCTTTTGATTGAGTTGAGGCCCATTCCACAGATTTATCGCATTTATTGGCACATGCACATTGTGCGTCCATCTACTATCAGAGATTAGCAAGCTATAAACTTCGAGCTATGGACAGTGTGTTGAACAACACGAACAATTCGTCGCCATCTTCGAACGGACGGTCACGCCAGTCACTCCAGAACGTGTTATCAGGGTTTTCAAACCCTAGTTCTTTCCATGGGTATGACATCCCATCCAGTGGCAGAAGCCACAATATATACGCATCCAGTTTTAAGCCAGGGTCCAGCTACCATTCCTCGGATAATGGACTACTCAGTTCCGTCCCGGCTGTTCATACGGGTTACTCTATCCACGAACAAACAGCCGAGTTGGCCAATATTGGGGTACCTGGTCTGGAATACGACCAATCGGTAGAAGAAAGCGCTTTGATAGACGACCAGGTGAGATTTAGCAAGAAATTACCTCGATCAAGTTCTCCAGATTCTCAGTTGTCGAGACTATTGGACAACGACAGAGACAGAGACACTAGTGATAAAGTGCTCTATCACGATACCTCGAACAACGATATCAGTCCTACACATAGCATATCTCAGAGCAGTTTACAAGAAGACCTGGAAACCTATAGACACGTGAATCAGGAGACTCCTTTGCTTCACGATCCTTTCAGGGAAGACTACTCTACCGTATTAAATAACGAATTGAGAGCCTCAGTTTCAATAGACTTGGAAAATGGGCTACCGATACGACCAAGTCTTGGATCGAGGATCATGCTTTCTTTGACCAACCTCGATAAGAAAATGGTTGTCGACCAGGCCATAGTCAGACCAGCTTCATATCTTCCTGCTGTTTTTTTGGGTGTGCTCTTGAATATCTTGGACGGCTTGTCTTATGGTATGATCATGTTCCCTATCAGTGAAGCTACTTTCAGTTCTCTTGGTCCAGCAGGTTTGTCCATGTTCTATATGTCGTGTGTGATTTCTCAATTGGTGTACAGTCTTGGAGGTTCCCTGTTCAAGTCAGGTATAGGCTCTGAAATGATCGAGGTGACCCCGTTCTTTCACTCTATGGCTTTGAGTATATTGGCAGAGATTGGAGACTCACACCCTCAAAGTGTCATCTCAACTACAATTTTCACCTATGCCATCTCCTCGATCGTGACAGGTGCCGTCTTCTTGTTATTAGGAAGATGTAAGCTTGGCTCATTAGTTGGGTTCTTCCCAAGACACATTTTGGTGGGATGCATTGGAGGAGTCGGGTACTTCTTAGTTGTGACTGGAATAGAGGTTTCATCGCGCTTGGAAGGTGGCATTCAGTATAATCTTGCCACTTTCAAATACTTGTTTCAACCGGCAGTATTTTCACAATGGCTGATACCGCTTCTCCTAGCTGCAATCTTGGTGAGAATCCAACATTATAACCATAATGCATTGATAGTACCTGCATACTTCATTTTAGTTTTCCTGGTTTTCCAAGCATTGGTATTCATTGTCCCATCGTGGGACTTGAATATCGCAAGGTCAAGTGGTTGGGTCTTCACCTCTCCACCGTCTAACGAACCTTGGTACGAGTTTTACACTTTGTACGACCCAAAATTAGTGCATTGGACTGTCATCTTGAGACAAGTCCCAACAATGTTCGCGTTGACATTTTTCGGTATTTTACACGTTCCAATCAATGTGCCTGCTTTGGCTGTAACTGTTGGTATGGATGAGTACGATGTAGATAGAGAGTTGGTAGCACATGGAGTCTCCAATGTCTTGTCTGGACTATGTGGTTCCATTCAAAACTACTTAGTCTACACAAACAGTGTTTTGTTCATTAGAGCCGGTGCAGATTCAAGATTAAGTGGTGTCATGTTAGGTGTTGGCACACTGCTCGTGATGTTCGCAGGTCCAGTTGTCATTGGATACATTCCTGTCTGTGTTGTTGGTGCCTTGATCTATCTTTTGGGATACGAGTTGCTCAAGGAGGCATTGTACGACACTCATGGTAGATTGAGCAAGTTCGAGTATTTCACCATTATTATGATTGTCATCACTATGGGTGCATGGGATTTCGTCTACGGTATATTGGTCGGTATCTTATTGGCTTGTATGTCGTTTGTTGTTGACTCTGCTCGCAGGCCTTTGATTACCGGTGTCTATACTGGTAAATATGCCAGATCTACCGTCTTGAGACATCCAAAACAACAAGAGTTTTTGAAAGATGTTGGTCATCAAATTTATGTCTTCAAGCTTCAAGGTTCTTTGTTTTTCGGTTCCATTGGAAGCTTGGAGAAGAAGATCAGGGCAAGATTTGAAAATGAAATTTTCGAGAAAGAACCCATCAAGTATTTGGTTTTGGACATGAACAGTGTTTTGAGTATGGACTTCTCTGCCGCCGAGTGTTTTAGAAGAATTAAAAACTTGATGATTGAAAAGGACTGTTTTTTGATCATTTCCTCTGTCGAGGAAGATGGAGAGGTGATCAGCGTCTTGAGAGATGCTGGGTTATGGGATGGCAAAGAGGACGATAAAAGAATTCAATTGTTTAGCGATCTCAACTCTTCCCTTGAGTGGTGTGAGAACAATTTCTTGAGGACTTACAGTGCTTACAATAACAAACATAAACCTTTGGTGCCAACTCTGAGAAGAGAAGTTCCAAAGAATTCGTCCCAAAAATCGAAAAACATGAGTATTTCCAAAGGTGCGATGTCATCATTCATTGGAGGTTCTTCGTTGGTTGGATCTCCAAGACACGTACAAATCGTGAAGGCAGCCAAAAAGATCACCACTGAAGACTTTGCAATGACTAAATTTCACAGAGGCCAGCCACCGTTACCATTGATAATGACCGTATTTCAAGGGCTTTCAAATAAAGATGAAAAATTTTGGAGTAGGTTGTGTCCATTTTTGCACAAAGATTTCTTCTCTGCAGGTACCAAACTTTATTCGAGTAACGGCACAACGACAGAGCCCCAATTTTTCATGGTTGAGTCTGGATTGATCAAACTGGTTTACGAATATGACTTCACAAAACAGTTGAACGTCAGTATATTGCCGTTGACAGCCTTTGGCGATCTTTGTCAGAACCAACATAGAATCATTTGCAATTATACCGCTGATGTCGATACAGTTGTATGGAAATTGACCAATATCGAGAAATTGAGAGCACAAGACCGTGAGTTGTATGCTGAACTCCGTGATGTCGAAATGCAGTTATTGGATGAGAGATTCGCAGCTCTCACCTCTAATCTTATTGTTTCTTCTTGAGAAATCTTGGGGAGTGTCTAGATATCTGGAATATCTGATGGTGAAGTGTAATTATTGAAGGAAAAAGGTGAGTTTAATAATTCAGTTCTATAGATACTCCTAGGTGAAGTAAGTCTTTTCGAAGAGTCAGCATCGAGCTGACTTCTTGATGATCTTCACCAACTGAGACTCAGGAATGACTTCATGCTAAATTACTTCATCTCATAAAAAATAACAACTTCTTTCTTATTATTATTTTCATTGAAAGTTGGCGATTATCTCCAAAAGAGATTGGATAGAGCCTTTATAGTCTTTAAACGATGTCATGACAAATTTCAAAGGCACTGTTGAACCATTTGATAGCCGCTTGGTGAGCCCAGAGAGCCCCTAAAAGAGTCCCCGTATGCGCTCAGGGGGCTACAGGTAAAAAAAAAAGGAAAGGGAAGTTAAGGAAACAGAGCACTATATAAATAACAAAAGACAATCCAGCTAACTAGCCAAGTAGGTATCGACAAGATGGTCACTTCACCATTGAAGAGGATCTCACATTCGAGATCTCCATCTAAGACAAGTTTTGATGTGTCACATACCAGACAAAAATCATCGGATCTACGTAAATCGGTCAAGACAGACCAACAACAACAACATGCTGGACCCACCCATCAACAGCAGCAATTGAAGAACAGAATCACCTCAATGGACCTTGCTAAACAGTACGAATCTGATCGTGCAAAGATTATCAAGTTTTGTTTCTCTAAGAGAGAACCGGATGGGCTGTTTCATGAGAGCTATATCACTCATGTCAGAATCATTGAGGATTCTCACCACCCCAGTCTGAGACCCCCACCAAACCTGAACCCTGCTCATAAGAAAGCTAGAATCTTGATGATGGGAGTCAAAAAGACAGGAAGAGTCAGATTACACAAAGGTAGAGAAAACAAGGACGGATCTGTACAGATCGGAAGAACGTGGGACCTCGACGAGTTGACCAAGATGGAGAAAGATGTCTTGGTACCCACCGGGTTCACCTTCCTCTTGGGGAAGCCGTATTATTGGGAGACAAGTACTCCCAAGGAAGCCACAGTTTTCAACACCTCGGTGATAAACACATATATTAAATACACAGGCAAACTACCGGAATTGGTGCTGTGGGACTTGAAAGCTTTAAATATCCAAGTACCTAAAGATGTTTTAAGTAATGGGAACGGTGCAGTAGGTAGAGCTCCTCAAGCTCAGAAGATCAATTCACAACCAGTTCCTCAATTACAACCGGCTCATCAACCTGTTGCTCAACCTGTTCACCATCAACAATCTCTTCCTCAACAGAAACCAATCCCTCAACAACAGCCAAATTCTCAAAAACCACTTCCTCAACAACAACTGAGAAGTTACAGTAATCCAAAATCAGAGAGACCTTTACAGATAGTACCACCAAACGTATCTACTTTGGCTTCGCAGAAAAAGGCTGTTCTAAGTGCTTCGGCTTCCTCTTTGCCTGACAGTAGAATAGCAAAGACTAGACAGGAAGATGCCTCCTCGCTGAGACTGGTACCAGCATCAGAGAGTACGCAAGGCAGTTATTCAACACCCATGTCGTACCCTGAGACACGTAGTAATTTCACTGTTTCCTCGAGTCTCAATCCTAGCGATTCAAGTGTATCGAGCAAATCTCAAAAAGTTGCAAATGATGGTCTTTCGTCTCTCAAGATGAATAATACAGCACTTTCAAGTAACTCAAACGGTACAGACCCTGTCAATCACTTAACTGGTGCTAATCTCACAGACAGCGAACCAAGGGAAAACCAATTGAGAAAAGAATACACTGCCAGCTCTCTACAGAAGAGTTTAGCATCGTCTGTCAAAGATGTCAACTTCAACAGATCCAGTGTTGCATATATAGACGTAGAAAAAGAGACAGTGAGCAGAGATGTGAGCCTGAACGCTCTGATGGCTGATGAAGATGATTATGATGACGAAGATGATGATGGATATGATCTTGCAAATTATTACGGTGAAGTGACTCCTGAGGCAGAGCCTATTGAGGCCACTGAACCATTGGATCTTAGAAGGAAGTCCACCGTGGAGACTAAAGCTCCAAGTGAAGATCTTGATTCGAGAATGGCCAGATACGCAGCTACCCAAACATCTGTATCGGAGGAGTCAAATGAAGCTAGATTTGTTGAAGAATTGTTCCAAAACATCGACTGGAGTGTAACAGACGATGTGTCACTGTTGGAGAAGAAATTGACAAGACAACTCGTCGTAGCTGGCAATGAGAGTTGTAAACTGTTGATAAATATCGGAAACGACAAGGCAGAGTTGAAAAGGTCTCTTGATTTATCTTTGAACGAGTGTCAGAAATTGAATTCTCTTATGGCTTTTTTCAACGTTGAAATGCTGTCTTTCAAAGATGAAATCGATCTGATCAACCTTAAAGCTGATGCTATAGGATTGATTAATAGAAAGAAGTTATACCGTGAGATAGCATCAATGAGATAAATATCACTGATATGAAGCATGACAAATCTTGATCAGCAAAAGCCTTTCTGATGTTGAAGGGCTTTCAATGACATCTCGCTGATGCTTCACATGTTAACGATAAGTACATAAGGTGTACTGGAGCAAAGGCTGGGAGAAGCTCATTCGATTGTGATTCAATTGAGCACTGAAAGTTGATATCTCTATTGATTTTTCAACTCGAGGCTCTGTCTCATCACAAAAGAATTGTCTTTGCAAACATTAGGAATTGTTCACTGTTGAGAAATTACGCTTGAACAGTTAAAAAGGAGAAGGGCTTCAAGCCACAGAGATCGATGAGCATGCGATGAGATTTTGGGGGCTACGCGCGTATTTCTGAAATTTTCCTTAATATTTTGATCTAATAGATTTGACTTTACAATAAATTGACACTTATAACAATTGCCTTTAAAGGTATTTAAATGGGATAAAAAGGAGATGGAGGAAGATGAGTTCGATGATGATTCATTTGGAAGTGATTTTGACGAAGAGGAGGTTATCGCAAGAGTCGATAAAAGGAAAGAGATCAACCGCCATATAACAACAATAGAGAAGAGTCAACCAAGACAAAGTACGCTCGATGGAGGTGTATTGACGGTGGATAAAGACGGTAATAAGATCACTTACAGGACAATTCAGAACATAGTTAGTTTTGGACCCACTCATCACAGTTTAAACCATGAGAATTTGGGCACTTTCGTGTACCCTACTAACTATGAAGTACGTGATTATCAATATGATATCGTATCCAAAGCATTGCTCAAAAATATTCTATGTGCACTACCCACTGGTTTGGGTAAAACGTTCATAGCATCGACGGTGATGCTCAACTTTTATCGCTGGACGAAAACTGCAAAGATCGTGTTCATGGCTCCTACAAGACCGCTTGTAGCCCAGCAGATCAGAGCATGTTACGAAATATCCGGGATACCCAGTCACGACACGGCTATCTTGTTGGACAAGACCAAGAAGAACAGAGCTGAGATATGGGAGGCTAAAAGAGTGTTCTTTGCAACTCCACAAGTGGTGGAGAACGACTTGAAGAACGGGTTTGTAAATCCCAAGGACATCGTATGTCTAGTGATCGATGAAGCTCATCGAGCAAAGGGGAATTATGCCTATAACAA
Source organism: Nakazawaea molendinolei (assembly GCA_030569155.1). Taxonomy (NCBI): domain Eukaryota; kingdom Fungi; phylum Ascomycota; class Pichiomycetes; order Alaninales; family Pachysolenaceae; genus Nakazawaea; species Nakazawaea molendinolei. The sequence goes on from JAJMKB010000007.1 coordinate 276,534, forward strand.
TGTGGTAAAATTTCTCAATCGTTTCACCTCTTCTTTCCGTATACTTGCCTTGACAGCTACTCCTGCGTCGGATGTCGACGGTGTACAAGAATTGGTGAGTAACTTGACCATCTCTAAAGTTGAAATAAGAACCGAGGAGAGTTTGGATACTGCTAAATATATGAAGAAGAAAAGTATTGTCAGAGTGACTAGTCCACCTAACGACGATGTCTTAGGTATTGTCGAGTTACTAGCCACTGCAATCAAGCCAACTCTAGACAAATGTCTCGAGTTTAAAATCTATGACATAACTGACCCATATAAGGTGAACGCTTTTCTGGCAATGGAGGCTAGTCAAAGAATTGTTAGGGATCCCAAGATCTCTGAAGGTTTGAAGTGGATGTATTTCTTCTTGCTTCAGTTGTTATCTGTAGCTGGACAAGGTTTTCGAAGGTTACATATCTATGGAATCAAGAGTTTTTATTCTTACTTCAAAGAAAAATACGAGGAATTCACAGCTAAATGGGAGACGAAGAAATCGACTAATAAGTACGCAGCAGATTTCTACTATCGTCCTGAGGTGAAAAAGTTACTCACGATATGTGAAACGCTCATAGACAGGGACAATAAGCTCAATTTGATTGGCAAAGGTACATCAGGACTTTTCAGCCATAGTAAATTCGAAGTCATGGTGCAAGAATTGTCCAAATTTTTCACCACCGCTAAAAATGATGCTAGAGTTATCATTTTCACTGAATTTAGAGAGTCGGCACTTGAAATTGTCAAAGTGATAGACACTTATAACACAAACAACAAGGACAATTTATCAGTTGAGTTGAAACCTCATGTATTTATAGGACAGTCGAGAGAAAGAGAAAAGTTTGATGATATTGCATACAGGAGGAAAGCAGCACCCAAGAAGAAAGGCCGTAAGAAGGCCAGTGAAGTTGCACTGGAGAATGAGAAGAAACAGGTCGAGCTGAAAGAAAAGCTACAAAAGAAGAAAGATGTTCAACTGAAAAGGAACGAAAGTTTAGTTGGGAGCTCTGAGACAGCTCAAGAGCAGGGTATGAAGCAGGAACAACAAAAAGAATTGATCAAACAGTTCAAACAGGGGATTTATAATATTATTGTAGCAACCTCGATTGGTGAGGAAGGTTTGGATATCGGAGAAGTTGATTTGATCATATGTTTCGATTCGACTAGCAGTCCTATCAAAAATATCCAACGTATGGGGAGAACAGGGAGAAAGAGAGATGGTAAGGTTGTATTACTTTTCTCTTCCAACGAAGAGAGTAAATTTGATAAGGCAATGGGCGGATACGAATTTATTCAAAAGCAAATCCAGTCAGGACTGCTTTTGAAATACGAAAATTCAGATCGTATCCTACCCAAAGATTGTCAGCCTAAACCAGAAATGAAGTACATCGAGATACCAGAGGAGAACGATGAGCTAATCAACATTGCTGAGGAAGACAGTGATAATTTTTTGAAAATCGCAACTCAAATCACCACAAAGAAGAAATCAGGTAAGCTGAAAACGAAGAAAGACACTAAGCAGACAAAATTGACCAAAAAGTTCTTCATGCCTGATAATGTCGTTACCGGTTTTCAGTCAGCTTCTAAAATGGTTGACAAAAGTTTTAGCGAGGACATTTCTGATGCAAATGTGTCTTATATCAGTGTTTCTGAGATCAAGAAACAGAAATCTTCTGGAGAGACAGTTTCGCAGTCAATTGTCATAGAGGACCTTGAAGATGACGAGTTAGATGCTTTGTTGAGTGATGTAAAACAGAAGTCGAATGTCATTCATAATGATTTGAGTGGTGAGAATGCTCTCACTAGTTTGAAGAAAGAGGATCTGAGTGCTCCGAATGAGAACGACACCTTGACACGTCCAGCTGACACAGTCTTAGAAAAGGACGATACATTTAATTCGTCACCTTCACACGATGGTAAAATGATAGATTATTCATTTTCGACTCAACAGTCTCAAAGAAAAAGGGTATTCTCGCAGAGAAGAAGCATGAATGTCGTCGAATCATTACATAGACAAGCCAAGCAGAAAGGTAAGCCTCTGACCTCAAAAAAGAACAAAAGTACTGGTGTTCTCGATGATGAGAGACCTTCAAAGAGACTAAAATCAATCACGGATCAGATTGAAGAACATAACAAGAACACTTTAGTTGATCCGTCGAAATTTGGCCCAACGGATGGTTACTTGACACTGCAAGATTTGGAGGATTTTTACAATTCTTGTCAAACGTGCGAGATAGAGATGGACGATGGCTTTTTCGAGCCAAAGGCTACCAAAGATGTCTGCTGTGTCGTGGGACATAGTAGCAAGATGTTCAGATTTCTTGAGTTTATGAAGGAATCGATTTGATGGCTGGACTTTATTTACTACATGTTCCAAACGAACTCCCTTATTAAATGCATAACTTGTTTCTTGAGTCCTCTTAATCTAAGCTTGTGTTTGACCTCAGGTCACTCTACCAAGAATTGATGTAATCGTTCAAACCTTTCTAGTCAGTAGCACTTGCAATTCTAGTGAAAAAGGGATACATGAGCCGCACATATGCAAGTGCTCGTAACCATTATTTCCCATATATAAGTGTGAAAAATCCGCTTAAACAAAAAAATCTTCTTTTCTTCACCGTCCTTATGCTCGGGCATTACGTGTATCAGTGAGGATTCGTCCGAGATCATGTTTTTGCTGGTTGAAAACTTTAACCATTGACAGCTCTTTGCGGATTAGCAGCATTGTCTGTTTTGATTTGTAAAGGAATTTTTGGAATCTCTCTTAAACCTGATTAGACTTCCATTTGAAGATGGAACAAACAGTATTTTTTGCAATACTGTGTCAATCTCGTAAAATTCATAGACGAACTGTCGTCATTTGGCTTGAATTCAGGTGAACTCAGACAGCTGACGTGCTTCGTAGATGTCTTATAACTGTAAATGATCTTTTAAAAGCGAAGTGACCTCTCATCTCTCCCATTTCTCTGTGACGGTCTTGGACAGCCCCTGATTGCCGTTTAAGACTCGTGAAAAAAAAAAAATTTCATATAGAAGACACCTCCAACAGGGTTCACACTTGTCGAGATGTTCAAGAAGTGAGTATTCCATGTAGATGAGAAGTTTCAAAGCAAGACACTAACAATTTCAGATTCACAAGAGAAGATGTTCACTCCCGTTCAAATATCAAATCCTCGGTTCAGAGAGGTTTGAAGAGCAAGTTCGTCGAGAGGTTCCCAGATTTGGAACCGGTCATCGATGACATAGTACCGAAGAAGTCACAAGCAATCTTGTTCAAATGTGAAGATAAGATTCAATTGTACGAGATCGACGGAGAGATCAGGTTGTTCCAGCATTTCGACGACATCTTGCCCACCTTACGTGTTGTTCACCAATATCCAACATGTTTCCCAAGAGTTAAAGTGGACAGAGGTGCTATCAAATTTGTCATGGGTGGAGCCAACATCATGTGTCCTGGTTTGACCTCTAAAGGAGCCGAATTGCCTGAAGAAAACTTAGAAGCTGGCACTTTTGTCATCGTTTATGCTGAAGGTAAAGAGCACGCTTTGGCCATTGGTAAATTGCTCATGAGCACCGACGATATCAAGAAAATTAACAAGAACATCGGTGTTGAGTTGGTACACTACCTTGGAGATGGATTGTGGAACTTCAAACCAGAGTGAACGTTAGTAAAAAAAACCAGTAATGCATGTTCTTATGATTGTTGTAATTCTACGTAGATCGTGTCATGATTGGTGAGTCCTGTGCTTCTGATCATGGAGAGATCGTCTTTCAAATACTCTTTCACTCCTTGGGTGATGTTGTACGATATGGTAAATTCTAATGCTGATCTGTTGACCAATTCACTGATCTTACCTTTCAAGTTGCCTATTGTATAGTATTTGAACGTTGTTAGAGGTGAGACGGAGTCTTTGTAATTGATCTCGAATCTCACTATATTGGAAGATAATTTACCAGCAATTTCTTCAGTATTTTGAGACTCGTCAATTCCATAGTCTTGACATAGAGTTCGGTATCTCTTTGTTAGTAGGAACTGTGTGAATTGTGAACGGTCTTTCCTGATAAGTGAGAGGAAATAAAGTTCGTAATTCTTCCTCTCTTCTAGTGAGATATTAGTTCCATTGAGTGTTAATAAATTAGAGTCGAATCTCGCTATCACTTGTAAATCACTCTCTTCATCAGATATGACGTTGTTGTCGTTAATTCTAAGCTTGACTAAATTGAGAAAGCTGAGATTGAGTGTATCAACTTCCTTCCAATCACTAATCAAATTGGTCCTTATATCGAGCTCTTGTAAAGAGCTAACTTGAGTCACTTCCAAGCAACGTATCACGTTGTTACTGATTATGAGCTTTTCCAATGCCATCTGTGAAATGTATTGGTAAGGAATCTCTGTGAAGCTGTTGTACGAAATGTCCAATATCTTCAAATGTTTCAAACCACAAAGAGCGCTTAAATCGTCTTTATCGGTGTATGAGTTACCTGATAGGTTCAATTCCACCAAATTGGGGAAACTCTTCAGTATAAAAGCAAAATCTTTGGTGAAAGTAGCCGCTAATTTGAGTCTCGTGACACTTGGTAATTTTATTTGAGATAATTCCAAGCTCTTAGTGCTCTCAGTTGAAGCGTCAAGCTCACACAGTGAACTCAAGTGGTTACCGTTCAAATTCACATCTTCAACAGCAGAAAACTGTAAAATGCTGAGAACATCGTCCCATCTGGTTAGAAGGTTGCAACTCACATCGAGGATCCTCAAACTGGGTAGCACTTTGTGCAATTCTAATTTGTGATCTGGGAACTCATTCTTATTACTACCAATTCCACAAGAATCTAAAGAGACGATCTGTAACCGCTGGAATTGCGACTGCAATCTGTCTAGACTTTCAAAACCGTAACTCTCTACAATTTTGGAGCCTATCTTGATCTCCAGCACTTTGGTATCTCTATCCTGGGTCAAGGCTAGTTCAGAGTGGTCGTAGTCGAATAAATCGTTGTATCGCAGATACAGAGACATACCTCTACCATACTTATCACATAGAGCACCGATAAAGCTGGTTCCTTTACAGTTAGCTAGTTTTTGCGAGCTTAGTTTCATAAAAGAACCTGATTTAGCTCCACCTCTTGTTTCAAAGTACTTGATACCATCGAGTGAGCCGTTGTTCTTTCCACGCTCAGCAGAGTCCCATTCTAAACCTAAGGTAGTCTCACCGGGCCAATTAGCAATCTCTCCAACAAACCTCACCGTACACACCTGTCCTTGGACCACAAGTCTTTCTCCGACTTTAAAGTCCATTCTCCACCTTTAACACGCCTTTTCTAAACTGTTCACTAATTTTTCAGATCGATAACCGCGTTTAACCAGATCCACGCATCTAGTGAAAAATATCCGATGAGCTTGTTTTTTCGTAGGGAAAAAGTAGCTGCGCAGCTAGGCAGAGCCTGAATCTGAAGGGAGCTGGGCAGAGACTAGGCGGAGACTAGGCGGAGGAGTTGAAATTTTAGCTGACACTGAGGCCGGAAGTTAATTTTTCACTCTTGTCTTTGCCAAATTTATACTAAATAAATATCGACTGGGTTAGTATCAACAGCTCAAGCAGTACCACGATTTCTTAAACTAGGCTGTATTGGCAAAACAAAAGTATAAGTTTAAGGCAAAAGATAGCCGAATTCGTTATACCAGTGCTTTTTAAACACCATTCACCATAATTTGCGATACTTAAGAAACAAAATACAATATAGTATCAAAGATATCATATACCTTCAGGTAGAGATTATCAACAATTGCACCTTTAATAAGCAAAACACTTCAGGATAAAGCCGCTCACATATCACAGAGAATGAACGGAATACGAAGAATACAAAAACTTAGTGAGCTGGAGTTGCAAAGTGACACTCCTGAGTCTGCCTCATGGCATGCTGAGTACGCTGATTCACCTCATATATACATTGGAGGACTACCACTCGATCTCAAAGAAGAAGATATAATCACCATCTTCTCACAGTATGGAACACCTGTGATGATCAAGTTGGTACGAGACAAAGAAACTGGAGATTCCAAAGGTTTCTGCTTTTTGCAATACCAGGACCAGCGATCTACGATTTTGCTGGTTGATAATTTCAACGGTATTAAAATATATGACAGAGTTATCAAAGTGGACCACTGCCGTTACAAACCGTTCACCAGCGATGATCCTGCTGAAATGGAACGTGAAAGGGAGTACCAGGAACGAATGAACAAACTATTGGCAGCCGATGTACCTTCAAAACCGCTCAAGGCTATTGAAGATGTCGAAGATGAGTTTCTGGATCCAATGGCTGAGTTTCTCACAGAGAAATCAAGAGATAATAAAAGTGGTGTTAAAAAGTCGGACAAGAAGGACAGTCGAAGCAAATCGCCACGTAGATCAGATCTGAGTTCATACAAAACGCACAGACACTGATATGGTCTCACATGGCTGATTGTGCTATACTTGAAATTTTGCAAAAATGTATGGTTAACTTGCACTAAATCAGCATCAAAAGAAAGAGAACGATTATTACTGTCTTTCTGTGTGATGTTGATCACTTCAGCTTGTCACTCGATTTCTTAATATTCGATCACACTTTTGCCATGTCGGCATTATCATTTTGTCATGATTCGCAGATAAATACTGACTTTGCCCATAAAGATGCACAAAATTAGTACCAATAGAAACAGAAAAGCTGGCAGTGTATTGAGATGCTCTTCTCTGTGCAATTAAAAATTTCAGGAATTCAGAATCTTAGATCTCACTATCATCGAAGAACACCCCCAATTTACACCTCAGTTATATCCCAGATAACACCCTCATTTCTCATCTACAGGTACTCAAAATTATATCAGTACAATTGAAGACTCGATATTAACACCAATGACTCCCCCACCAAATAATAAAAAATCCAAAGTATCCCCCATCTCGATCTCTTAACAGATCTTGATCTAATATGAAAAAAAAAAATAGTACTAACGAAAAACTAAATCAGTAATTAACAAACAACACGTAAATCAGATGGGTGATCATATGAAGTACGGGATAGTGATCGATTCCGGATCCTCTGGATCAAGACTTCAGATCTACCAATGGGAAGATCCTCTGTACTTGTCGAAAAGCTCTAAAGATGAGCTGGTGTTGAACTCGGTGCCCAAGTTGATCCAGGAAGAGAATTGGAGTCACAAGATCTCTCCCGGTATCTCGTCTTTCGAGGACAAGCCAGAGTTGGTATGGAAAGATCACTTCCAGCATCTTGTAGAGTATCTGGAGGAAATCATTCCAAAGGATAAACAGCTGGAGACCCCCTTCTTCGTGCTCGCCACAGCAGGTATGAGGTTAGTACCGGAGCTGAAGAGAAACTTGATCTTAAACAACGTGTGTTCCTCGGTGAATATGAACTCCAATTTCCACATTCCTGACTGCCAGAACTACGTGCAAGTAATTGATGGAGAAACCGAGGGTTTGTTTGGGTGGATAGGTTTGAACTACTTGATGGGTCAGTACACTGGAGAGTCCAACACTTCATATGGGTTTATGGATATGGGTGGGGCCTCAACTCAGATTGCGTTTGTTCCTTCCAGTGACGAAGAGATTGCAAGGCATAAGGATGATTTGTACACCGTCACTTTAAGGAATTTGAACGGTGAAAACCAGGATTGGAACGTTTTCGTAAGCACTTGGCTCGGTTTCGGAGCCAACCAGGCAAGGAAGAGACATTTGAAAAATGTTATCTCCTCACTACCTGGAGACAGCGAAGATATTGAGATTTATGATCCATGCTCACCAAAAGGTGCTTCTATCAAATTCAATTACAATGATAAAGACTACAAGTTAAAAGGTTTGGGTAACTACGAACACTGTTTGAAAGATATCTACCCTTTACTTTTGAAACATTTACCTTGTAAAGATGAACCATGTCTTTTCAACGGTATTCACGCTCCTCTGATCGATTTCGAAAAGGACAAGTTCGTCGGTGTCTCGGAGTACTGGTACACTGCTAATGATGTATTTAATATGGGTGGTGAGTACAGTTTCATGAAGTTCAACGCTAAAGTTCAGGAATTTTGCAACGACGATTGGGAAAAGATTATCGACAACTTCAACAACGGCAAGTATGGCTCTAATATGAAGTTGGAATATTTGAAAGATTCCTGTTTCAAGGCAAGTTGGGTCATCAACGTGTTACATGAAGGGTTCGGATTGCCTCGTATCGGATTGGACACTGAGGAATTGGAAGAATCCAAGATCAAAGCTCTCAACGAGGAGCACATTTCTTTCCAATCTGCCAATTTGGTGAAAGGCTCAGAGTTATCTTGGACTTTGGGGAAAATGTTGTTGTACGCCAGTAGTGAAGTTCCTCTGAAGAACAAGGAAAAGAAAGTAGGTATCACTCCAAGTGATAATATTGCCCAATTGGAAGATAAGAAGTTTGTGGCAGGGAATGCATTTGAAGGAATGCATTCTGTGATCGCCAACAAGAATGAGATTCATAACTTCTATCCTGTCTCAATAGGTACATCGTCGACAAAATCTTCCGGTGGAGTGTTTTTCTTCTTGTTCATGATACTATTATTCGCTGCAATATTCCGCCAATTCCATTTGGAAAAATTCCTGAATACAAAGACGATCAACAAGATATTCAACTCTCCAATGGCCTCGCGTTTAAAGCTTCAACTGAAAAATCTCTACTACACCAGGTTGGCCTCGCAGGAGGTTATGGATCTCAGAGACACAAATGAATCTTTGAGAGGAATCGAGGAAGGTTTGGGCGATGAAAACTCAAACTATATTAAGAAAGATACACAAGGGAATATCTTGCGGACACGTTCATCGATTCTGAGTCTTCAAGATATGCACTCAAACTCAAGACCGACATTGCAACCAAAATCAAACACTTCGAGTCATTTGGACTTTCAAAACAGTTTCCATTCCATGAAATTCAAGAAATCTGACGATGCAGCACCTACTAATAAACGGAACACCAGTACACTCGACTTCAACAAGTTGAGGTCCTCGATCACTAATGGTGCGTCAGATATAAAGAGAAATGTATCTAATTCAAGATTAGATGAATGATGTCTTGAGCTAACTTCTGAAAATGTTTTAGGATGGCACGATATTGGTCACTAGTCCAGCAATTCATTCATAGTGATCTTGCTCTTTCACGTCTATTTGTTCTGCTCTCACTCGAGGTCTCATCTATATCACCCCCAGAATTACCAGAACGATCTGAGATCAGAACGATCTCTAACAACCTAATCACAAATTCTCTACATTCTAATTTTTTGCTTAAAATTCAAAGTTTATAGATCTCTATAAATTCATAGGTCAAATTTCACATATTTATCGAATTACGACTTCTTATCGAATGTAACTCCAGATACAGTGTCACCCCAGATAAAGGCACAAACTGGGGCTGTATCTTATTTCGTATTTTGCTACGCGCGATAAGTCGTGTCAAAAATGACAGATAAAGAAAACAAAACGTGAGATGAGTATTTAAGTTATAAATACAATGTTTCGCAATTCATCGTTACGGGTGATCCCGTACCTCCGTGTCAACAATGGATGCCACATCATGAAGGAGAGTGTTCCTGTCACTGTGTATAGTGAATCCTTGCTGATCCACTTCAAAGAAAACCTTTTGGCAGAGTTGGAATCGTACTTTAGCGATAAGGAATTGAACAGGTTCTCCAATCTACTCTACAAACTGTCCCTTTTTAAGAGGAAATATGACCATTATAACTCCCTTGGAGCCTTGTCGGATGTCGATGCCCGTCTCTTGAAGTGTCTACGGCGGCTAAATCTTCTCAAATTTGACAATTTACCGCAATTGAACATTTCAGATCCTTCGATTAAAACAGTCGCAATCGACGCTCAGATCCCTCAAATGGTGATTCCCAAACCTTTTGAACACCCACCAAAGCTTCCAGCTTTAAAGCTAGACTCCCATCTGGTTTTTTTACACCCAAAGATAATAGCAACGTGCCCGGTACAGGGCTTTGATAGGAACCAATTGAGCTCCATAGCGAAGGAGAACCAGAGATTGGAGTTCTACGGGGACTCTGTCTTGGGAGAAGTAGCAGCTAGAGCCATTTTGGAAAGATTCCCTAATGCTAGTGATGGACTTTTGACTGGTATCAAAGGTCTTTTGGTGCTGAACGACACTTTGATAGTGTTTGCACATGTCGTAGGATTGCCTAAACTATTGGAAAAGTACACCAATGGGGGCTCTTATCACGGCAAAGTGTTGGCAGATTGTTTCGAATCGTACGTAGGCCAGACCAAAGTGGAAGGTGGTGAATCTTTGAAAGAAATGACCATCTGTCTATTGAAATTATTGGAACCGTTGCAGTTGAGAATTCAGGAGAATTTGAATTGCCAATTTGGCACTACTGAGTTGAAAGTAGACGAAGTTCTCTGTGATTGGTTTGGACTCGACGACGATGTGAGACTGGCTATCCAAAACTCTTTGAGAAAACAGCCAGATGCTACAAGAAAGAAGATCGCTTCAAATGTAGAGATATCGCTGATGAAAGATTTCGCCAAAATATCGCCATCACTATCTTTTACCAACTCAAACAGGTTCAACGCGGGTAATTTCTCACTAAACAAGCTTGGATCAACTTTTAATTCCACTACAAAATTTCAACCTCCAGCACTTCCCAAAATATCTAAACTGGCTAGAGAACTGAAATCTGAGGCAAGACCCCAGGATAACGGCTCGAATAAAGTGATCAGATTACTAACAAACCAAATCAGTCGTAACATCATTAAGAAATTGCACAAGAATTCTAAAGCACAAAAGGCTAACAAGATTCTTCGTCGTGAAAATTTGAGAGATCTGTTACGTTCCATCATCAAAAGTCAAACTGATCAACCAAGAATAAAGATTACTCGTAGGAAAAAACGTGTTATATGTGCTATCGTTGTTGCTGACTCTCTGGTTTACAAAGGAGTGGACAGATCGATAAGCAGATCCAAGCGCAAACTGATAAGGAATTTTTGGACTCATTTGAAGCCCGAATTCGTTCAGCATTACGGAAAAGATATTCGTTTTTAGCATTGATTAGAAATTATGGTGAGTTCATTTCATATTTATTCGAACATGTCACTTTGTAGGTCAACTGGCTTTCATTATTTGCAGTTGGACCACTTGGCTAACAGTAAGCCCATTAGTACTAAACGTAAACCTCTGAAGCTTCAAATGGTAAAAAATTGAGGAACTCTTTGATCAAGTCATCTGAGTTCAAGTTCTTGCCTATGAGAACAAGTTTGCACACATTGAGGTCGTTCTCCAATTTAGCACCTTTTATTATGTCATATGTTTGTCTGACACCTTGAACGACTCTGATATCAGATTTGTCTTGATCGATGAGAATCCCCTTTGTTCTGTGGATCTCCACAATTTTGTTATTCACCAAAGATTCCCATAAGATGAACTGAAGAAATTTCTCGATTTGGTCAAACTGTTCGGTCTTCAATAATGGGAATTTGAGACATATAGTGGAGATTCTTGGGTCGTGGAAGCTCGAATTTTGTAAAGCCAAATCTTCGATACCCTTGGACTCATAAGCGTGCAAATCAAGTATCTTATCCAAATCTATATCACCAAATTTGGTTTCATGGATGGGAGCAATAGAATTCACTGACTTGATTCTATCGATAATTTTTGGTTTCAACAGGGTATCGATACGATCGATCTTGTTCAACAAGATGACGTCTGCAAGTGCTAGTTGAAGATGAGCAGTAGTGATATCTTTATCTTCAGTGTCCTTGAGGTCAGTGTCCTTCTCATTCGGAACATGATTGTTCAGCTTATGCCAGTGACCTCCTACATCGTCCAAGCTGGTCAAGATGTGTTCTGCATCCAAGACGGTGATGACACCGTCTATATAAACGTTTGACGAGAGACCTTCATCTAACCAGAACATACTTGCAATTGGAGCTGGGTCCGCTACTCCAGTTGTCTCCAACAAGATATAGTCGAAATTGGAGTCCTTTCTGGACACCAATCTCTCGATGGCGGCAACACCGTTGTCCTTCACTGTACAGCAAAGACATCCATTCCCAAGATCGAGCCACTCCTCATAGGTTCTACTACCATCTTTGATCGAGACAGCTTTTTCGATATCGGAAGAGTCTCCGAACTCGTTGAGTATCACAGCTAGTTTCTTCTCACCTCTTTTAGCGATCTGATCGAGTAAAGTCGATTTACCTGACCCAAGGTACCCTGTGATGATACTGATAGGGACTTTGTCCTTCCTATCTACAACTTTGCTCAAAGGATCCTTGTCAAATGAAGCATCAACCTCCAAATCAACACGGATCTCCTCCGTCTCATCCTGGACCAATAACGGGATGTCCTCCATCTTTTATGATTTATTTTAAAACAAGTCGATGAGCCTCAGTGAAAAATTATTTTTTCTTAAAATGCTCACAACGGCTTTATCCAAACTTTAAATGTGAGCCCTGCAAACTTTAAAATTTGACACCACAAAAATGATCGATGAACTGCTCGATTTAGGCCTTTTGGCGCTTATTTTCGGGTACTGCGTAGTGGCTCCATACACAAAGGTGGAGGAGAGCTTCAACTTGCAAGCTGTACATGACTTGGTCACCTATGGACCTCTCGACTTGAGTAAGTTCGACCATTGGATGTTCCCTGGTGTTGTGAAACGTACGTTTGTAGGTGCAAGTGTCTTGAGTGCTGTGTTGAAACCGTACATGTTGTTTCTCGGACACAATTCACAGTTGATCATCTACCAGTACATGCTCAGGTTTGCTTTGGGGCTGCTCAATTGGTTTTGTTTGGCCAGGTTGACCAAAGCGGTACGCAAGATATCCCATAACAACTCATTGGGATTGTACTATGCTCTATTGCAGTACTCGCAATTCCACATAGTGTACTATTCTTCAAGAACGTTGCCCAATTTTATACTGTTACCATTGGTCAGCTATTCATTACTGTTGATTCTTGAAAACAGATACTCTGCTGCTTTCACGTGGTTATCGTTCACTGCTGTTGTATTTAGAGCTGAAATTGGTGTCTTTGCTGTGTCAGTTGCCTTTGTGGCTTTACTGTTGAGACAGATCAGATTCTTCACTGCTCCAATTGCATTGATAAAAGGTGTCTTGCTCGGATCGTTGCTCACTGTCTGCGTAGATTCCTATTTCTGGGGTAAGTTTCCCTCATTCCCTGAGATTGAATCCATACTCTTCAACGTATACTCTGGGAACTCTAAATTATGGGGAACTGAACCTTTTGACGCTTATTTCACCAAATACTCTCTCAATATCTTCTGTCCACCAACACTGCTTCTATTTGCAATTCCTGGTGTTTGGTTCAAGTCCACTAAAGGCAGTAAGAACCCTATTGTCACCATTGGGCTAGGTTCATTATTGTTTGTGTTTTTGCTCTCGTTTCAGCCACATAAAGAATGGAGATTTATCGTTTATGCCATTCCAGGTCTCACATTATTGGGAGCCAATGGTGCGGCTGGTTTTAGAAGACCAACTATTGCAACTGTGGTGAATTATATGATCATTGTATCATCTATAGTGTCATTACTTCTATCATTGTTAATGATGTACATCTCATCGCTTAACTATCCAGGTGGAGTTGCAATTACTACACTTAACAATAAGTTTCTCGAGTTGGACAACATCTCAGATTCGAAAACAAATGTGACCGTGCATATAGGTGTACCTGCCTGTATGAGTGGTGTCACACTCTTCACAAGAGTTGAGGATCTCACAAATCTTGTAGTGAACTACGACAAGACAGAGGACAAAGAATTGTTAGGCGGTGAGAGTTTGTGGAAGAGTTTTGATTACGTTATCAGCGACCAGGATCTAGATAAAGTTGATCCGAACGAGCTCAACACAGAATTGGTATCGGGAAGCTCGTTCAAATGGGAGAAAATCGAAACTATCAAAGGGTTTACACGTATCGACATCATGCCCATCATCAGAATTCTAAGAAATTATAATATCGGTATCAAGATAGCCAAAGATGTCATGAAACACGATTTCACACTTCTTGAGGATTTGAAGAACAGTGTCATTGTGCAAGATGACAAACTTTTCATCTACAGCAGACAGGAGATTAAAAAATAGAGGTAAACGAAATCTATACAAACGAATCTTATAGTCGATGAGAGAGAACTAGTCTGCTCTCAAGTTGAAGCCGATATTGCTTCTCAAGGCCACCAAAGTCTTCTTCCTACTTCTGGCAAAGACAAAGAGCCCAATACCAAAGAAACTAAATACTACTAACCAGAACATGCCGCCAACACCTTCTCTAGTTCTCAACTCCTCGAAATACTCAGAGTTGGCACCGATATCGAGCTTTAGAGAGTCGATCTTGATGTCCTTGACGACAACGTCTTGTAAAGGTTTATTTGTCTTCTCGTTCGACTTGACTTTTTGCAAATATTCCAAAAAGTCAAACCCATTGGTCAACTGGCCAAAAACTACATAGTGTCCGTCCAACCAAGAGGTTACCACAGTGGTGATGAAAAATTGCGACCCTTGAGTGTTTGGGCCTGCGTTGGCCATCGATACTCTTCCTGGTCTGTCATGCTTGATGATGAAATTCTCATCGTTGAAGTTCTTACCATAGATCGAATAACCACCGGTACCGTCTTGGTGTTCGATATCTCCACCTTGGATCATGAAATTGTCGATGATTCTGTGGAAAGTGGTGTTCAAATACCCGTACCCATGTTCACCACTTGACAATTCGACAAAGTTAGCCACTGTCTTGGGAACAACACTCCCGAACAACCCCATAGTCAATTCCCCTGTCTTCGCGTCTCCATGCTGGATGGTGAACGTTACGTTATGTGTGAATGGGGGATCTTCAACAAGGTCAGTTGGTGCTCCAAATACTGTCAGCACAAACACTATAAGATTTAACAACACTCTGATCATATTGAGCTATATCTTGTTGTCTTATTATAACCTCAAATGGCTTTAATTCAAGGTATGTGATGAAACAATTTGATAGCAAAAAAATAATTTTTGCCAAACCTGGAATTACCTTTTAAGGCAGTCTACCTGATCTCATAGGATCATTTTGATCGGAGAAAACCAAATTCGGTATTTTTTCCACAATTAGAAGTCTAGGCTGATTTCGTATTTTGCTCAATTTTTCAGTAGGGCACTGAAAAATTTCAAGTTCCTGGCACTCAAGACAAAAGTATCGAACACACAAGGGACAAGAAGTTGTATGTTGAAAAGAGTTGCGAAAGGGGTAATGTCGTCGTTCAAATTACAGGCTTCTTTTCCAGTTGATTACTCACCAGCTTCCATCAAGAAATGGCGTTCTGAAAGAACAGGTTTACAACTCTGTTTGATCGACCAGCAGTCTCCAGTGGTGAATGGTTACTTTGCAGTTGCAACGGAGATCGAAGATGATTCCGGGTGCCCACACACTTTAGAACATTTGATTTTCATGGGATCGAAGAAATATCCTTATAAAGGGTTGTTAGATACTTTGGGAAACCTTGCTTTCTCGAGTACAAACGCTTGGACCGACCAAGACCAAACGGTTTACACGTTGTCTACTGCTGGTTGGGAAGGGTTTAAAATGTTGTTACCAGTTTATCTTGATCATCTTTTCAATCCAACGCTTACAGATGAAGCTTGTTATACCGAAGTGTATCATGTTGATTCTGAGGCTAAGGAGAAAGGTGTCGTTTTTTCAGAGATGACCGCTAACGTGAACAATGCCTGGTTTATTTCCACTTTGGAGGCCCATAGAATCTTATATGGACCAAAATCGGGTTACTCCAGTGAAACAGGAGGTTTGATAGAAAGTTTGAGAACATTGACCAATGAAAGAATCCGTAAATATCACGCTGATAATTACAGACCTGATAATTTGAACGTGATCATCACAGGTTCCGTTGATGAGACTGAACTTTTAAAAGTTATGGAAGAATTCGACTCAGAGTTACCTAACTTACCACTGGTTCCTAATAAAAGACCTTTCATCGACACTCCAGCTACTCCACCTCTAACTGAGGACATCATCAAGAACGTTGAATTCCCAGACAAAGACGAATCTACGGGACAAGTAGGTCTCTCTTGGATCGGTCCAGATGCCAATGAGACTGTTGAAAATGTTGCTCTTGATATTTTGGGAACCTATTTGACAAACTCAGCCATCTCTCTTTTACAGGCAAACTTGGTGGAAATCGAAGACCCATTGGCCGTTGAAGTGTACTATTATACCGATGATTATAAGAAAACCGGTATCAACTTGACTTTGAGCAGTGTCCCAACGCTGAAATTACAAGAATGTCGTGATAAAGTTGTTGAATTGTTGCAAAACCATGCCAAAGATTTCGATTTACAAAGAATTAGAGAAGTCTTGGAGACCAGTAAGTCTAAATACATCTTTCAAACTGAGAAATCACCTTCAAACCTTGCCACTATTGCCATTGAACATTTCCTTTATGGTAAAGTTGATGGGTCCGACTTACTGGCCTGGTCAAAGGATTTGAAAGAGTACGATATCTTAGCTAATTGGAGCAAAGAGCAATGGTGTGAGCTTTTACAAAAATATTTCGTTGATAACAAGAGTGTCTCGATCTTGGCCACACCTTCATCAAGCTTGTATGCTAAACACAAGAAGGAGAACAAAGAGTTGTTGGAGAAGAGAAAACTGGAGAATGACTTAGAAGAACTTGGTCGTAGATTGAAAAAAGCCATGGAGTATAACGATAGACCTATCCCAGATGATATTCTTACCCAGTTCGGTCAGCCTGATCCTTCAAAAGTCAACTTCATCAAGTCCACCACTATCGGTGCCGGTTTGAACGACAACCCGCTGAACAAATCTACCGATGTCGGCAAGTATGTCTCCAACGACACTCCAGAGGATTTCCCTCTCTACATCCACTTTGAAGACATCGACAGTCAGTTTGTGTCTTTGAACATCTTACTGTCCTCTTTCACCGTGGATACTGAGCTACTTCCCTATTTGGTCATCTTGGAAGATATCTTCTCTTTACCTGTTGAATTGAGTGATGGTACTGAGATCCCATACGAAACGGTGATCTCAGAGATTAAAAAGGACACGTTATCAGCAGCATTATCAACCTCGTTCTACGGAAGCTTTGAAGAGTTGGTCACTTTGAAGATAAGAGTAGCTAGAGAGAATTACTCTAAAGCCATTGAATGGTTTGGTAGAATTATGTATCAAACAAAGTTCGATAAGAGCAGAGTGAGAGTCTCTATAGAGAAACTGGTCAACAGTCTCAGTGAAACTAAGAGAAGTGGATCTGCTATGTTAGCCTCTGTCTCGAACAGAGCTGTTGTCACTGATAGATCTATCAAGAAGTCCAGAGACCCTTTGTTCACCGAGGAGATCTATAAAAACTTATTACAAGAAATAGACAATGGCGGTTACGATGCCATTGAGACTAAGTTGGAGAAGATTAGAGATCAATTGTTCCACTTGCAAAATCTTAGAGTCTTCATCTGTGGTAGTGTTGAAAAGTTGAAGAAACCTGTCTCGAGTTGGGCCAGTTTCATAGAAACCACTGGTGAGAAATCTGTTTCAAAGTTGAACCCAATCCCTCGCTCTGCATCTACCTTGACTGAAGTTGGTGTTAATCTCTCTTCAAAGGCTTATTTATTATCTGCACCAGCTTCAGAAGCTACATACTTGCAATCTGTGACAAAGATTCCAACAGATTACTTACATCCAGATATTCCAAAAATTGTGTTAGCCTCCGCTTTCTTACAAGCAATTGAAGGTCCCTTCTGGAGAGGTATTCGTGGTACAGGTTTACTGTATGGTGCTAACATTGGACGTGACGTTGAGTGTGGACAGTTGTCTTTCGATATCTACCGTGGAGCAGACGGTGAAGAATGCTTGAAAGTTGCAAAGAAGATAATTGAAGACTACGCTACAGGGGCTCGTAAATTTGATGAGAGTTCTATCCAAGGAGCCATCAGTTCATTGGTGAACAGAATCGCTGAACAAGAGTCAAATAACTTCAACGCTGCTACTGATAAATTTTTAGACGATGTCTTGATGCAAAGAGGTCCAGATTACAACACCAAATCTTTGGCCAAGTTGAGGGATGTTACAGAGCAGGATTTGGTGTATGCTATCAAGAAATACTATGTACCACTTTTCGAAAGCGACAAGTCGTGTGTCTTTGCCTGTGTGCATCCATCCAAAGTTGAAGGTATGCAAAAGATGTTGAACGAGTGGGGGTACGAAGTTAGTGTTGAGGAGCTTGCTGGTGGAGACGAAAGCGAGGAAGGAGAAGAATATGACAGTGAAGATGAGTCTGGAGATTCCGAGGATTATAGTGAATCAGAAAGTGAAGAAGATTAGTGTTGGAAAGTGATAATTTGCTGATATTGTAAATTGTAACATCATCGGGTCATTAGATAGTTAGAATTGTTTTATGATAGTTATAGTATGAAGAGCTAATTGATGAGCTGTTTTAGTCTTGATTATATGTATCATTGTGATTGAAATGCCATTTTCATCATATACTTGTAAGCTTTTCACTTGCTTTTTACGTAATAGACTTCATGTTGTATCAACTATATAAAATATATGGTAGATTTATCGTTATATGGTGGGTGTTTAACTTCAGCTTTTAAATTTGCAGAGATTCTTTGACCATAGCACAATGCAGGTGCAGGTACAGCTGAGCTTCTAGCTTCAGAGAAGCATATTAAAAGAAACAATCATGAATACAATCGAGTTAATTGAAGAGGGTACCAAAAAGGGGTTACAATTCGTAAACTGCTCAGGAAGCAAAATTCGTAAAATGCTCATATTTCTTATCAGTGAATTGCTGCATCGTATTGACACGATTGGCAGCAGTGGCATAAAGGTTAAATTCAGAGAACTAAATAAAGAGAAAAGGAACCTAGGCAATAGCCGCTACAAAGACAAATTCAATCTCATCGATAGCTAATATACAATTGATATATAAGACAAGAATAAACCATAAAGACCCCGATAAAAACAAGCAAACATTAGAGACCGCAAAACTAGGCGGAGGCAGAAGAGGAGTACTTGGTGACAGCACGAGTACCTTCAGAGACAGCGTGCTTGGCCAATTCACCTGGCAAGATCAATCTAACAGCGGTTTGGATTTCTCTAGCAGAGATGGTGGACTTCTTGTTGTAAGCAGCCAACTTGGAAGCTTCCGAGGCAATTCTTTCAAAGATATCGTTGACAAAAGAGTTCAAGATGGACATGGATTTTTGGGAGATACCGGTGTCTGGGTGAGTTTGTTTCAAAACCTTGTAGATATAAGAAGAGTAGGTCTCCTTTCTAGCCTTGGTTCTCTTCTTTGGTTCACCAGAGGAAGCGGTCTTCTTGGCGGCTGGTTTCTTTTCAGCTGGAGCTTTGGAAGCTGGTTTCTTTTCTGCTTTTGGAGCCATTTTATTTAAAGTGAAAGTTTTAAGTGAATTTAATCCGATAAATTGACTTGATGATGGAAAGGAAAAGAAAAAGTATTGATACTGTTCAAAGGGATTGGCTCACCTTTTATATTTTTTTTTTCTCCCTTGCCCCCCACTTCCCAAACTGTGTGTTTATTTATTTATCTTTTGTTTTGTTTGTGTAAATTGAGTCACGATACTTTTCACGCTTTTTTCCTGCCCGTGACAGGATTTACGCAGTGGCTTGGGGAACGACAGGAGTTTCACGCGATTTCATTGGCTCAGCGCACTGGTTGTAAATTTCAGCACAAGTTGCGGGATTTTTCGCGCACCCGAATGAGGGCAGCAACTGTTTTTTTAATTGGGCTCTGGTGATCCAAAATTGCACAAGTTTGGGGGCAAAGGGAAAAATTGGTTAATTGGTGAAATGCGCGGTATAAAAGGTGGAGAGAATCCCCTTAGGATACCAGATTTGTTTTGTCTCTTTTCCAACATCAATTGTTTGAATTCTTACAAATTCACTAAAAAGTTTCACTTTTTTGCAAACACTTAAATCTATATATCATAACAAAAATGTCAGGTAAAGGTGGTAAAGCCGGTTCAGCTGCTAAAGCTTCAACTTCCAGATCAGCCAAGGCTGGTTTGACCTTCCCAGTTGGTAGAGTCCACAGATTGTTGAGAAAGGGTAACTATGCTCAAAGAGTTGGTTCCGGTGCTCCAGTCTACTTGACCGCTGTCTTGGAATATTTGACTGCTGAAATCTTGGAATTGGCCGGTAACGCTGCCAGAGACAACAAGAAGACCAGAATCATCCCAAGACACTTGCAATTGGCCATCAGAAACGATGAAGAATTGAACAAGTTGTTGGGTGAAGTCACCATTGCTCAAGGTGGTGTCTTGCCAAACATCCACCAAACTTTGTTGCCAAAGAAATCCGCCAAAGCTGGCAAGGCTTCTCAAGAGTTGTAAGCTCGCTTTTAATGTCTTTTTCACGGTGGGGTTTTGGGTTACGTTTCAATAGCGGTTTATTTGTATATTAGCGAATATGACGAGTCATATCTTTGTATCAGCTTAATCTGTTGTAGTTGTTGTAATTAATTGTGTCTAGGCAATTTACAGGTTTGTGTCTATCTCTCTTTTTTTTCACATGCTCCCTGAGCAATTTACGAATTTCGTTATCGTTATCGGTGTATCACAGCATCGCTTAAGCACTGTATTCTCTTTGTAGTACAATCTGTTTGCTTTATGTCCTTTTAAAGCTGTTCGTTCAATGAACACCACCTCCTACACACCCGCTTCACTGTATCTTACAGTCTATTTACAGCTATTTACAAACACAGTACACACTGCTCTCAGTCTATCTTTCTAATATGATATTGCGATAACACATTGTCCGTTACACCACTTGGTGACCCAACAACAGCGTCTGATCCAATTTTACTCTTTGGGAATGCAACGACATCTCTAATACTTTGACTGTTCACCAACATCAGACACATCCGGTCAAAACCAATCGCCAACCCACTGTGTGGTGGACAACCGATATCAAATGCTGCTAACAAATGGCCAAACAACTTCTCAGGCTCCAGAATCTTCAACACATTCAGGAAGATGTATCTCTGTAGTTTAGTATCATGGATTCTTCTCGATCCACCACCTACTTCAACTCCATTTACAACGAGATCGTAATGTTCACCATGAACTTGAAGTGGATCACTGGAGAGCATCGTATAATCCTCGGGTTTACACATCGTGAATGGATGATGCGTCGAAGTATACTTGGTATAGTCGTAAACGGGATACTCCTCAGTGTTGGAGATCTCCACTGGCGAAAACAAGGGGAAATCAACAACCCATGTAGCCACAAAGACATCTTTTGGGTCCAATTCAATTGGACCCCCAGTTGAAGTGACCGTCTCTCGTCTCCATTTCTGTGGGAACAGCTCTATGGCCAATTGTCTGAACTTACCTAAAGGTGTTGGATTCTCATAACTTAACTTGGCTCTTGTACCACCTGCAATTATATCACCTTTTTGTAAGTCTAAATCTTTGACCAATCTTTGCATACTCAGCTCATCTTCGAATTCGATCATAGATTCAAATTTGGAAACCCAATCCTCTTGATCTTGTTTAATTGGAACAATGATCGGTTTCCTGTTGGAGTAATTCTTCGAGTCAAAGATATCTGAAGGAATCTTACTATTAAAAGCCTGTCTCAATACACAGATTTCAAAAATGGGGAATTCTGTTGCATGCGGGCCCTTAACAGAGATACCATAGTCCTTTTCTGATAAGTTTTTTAATTGTAAAGAAGACCTCAAGTCGGGTTTATCGATTCCATACTTTTCCAACAGATCTTTATAAGTCAATTTAGAAAACTCTTGATCATGTTCAACTTGAACCAACTTTTCGTCTTTCAAAGTGAAAAAGCTCAAGCTACGAACCTGCTTCCATACGTTTCTCACCATTTTACCCACAGCTTCTTGAACATCGCTAGGTTTACTGAACAGCAATTCCAAATCTATCTGTGTAAATTCCGGCTGTCTATCTTTCCTCAAATCCTCATCTCTGAAACATTTGGCAATCTGATAGTATTTATTGACACCACTGGCCATCAATAACTGTTTGTACTGCTGTGGAGATTGAGGTAAAGCGTAAAACTGGCCCTGGCGTCTCGTTGGCACCAAGAATTCTCTTGCACCTTCCGGAGTGGATTTGAACAAAAGAGGTGTCTCGATCTCGGTGAAGTTAAGAGAGTTCAAAGAGTCTCTGACAGCTTTAGCCAGTTTGGCTCTCGTTTTGAGGGCGTCTTGGAAATATTTCTGTCTCAATTGCAAGAATCTCAAATTTGGAGGATACTCGTCGTTATTGGTCAACTCTTGTAATTGAGAGGGAATTTCGTTGGACTTGTTCAAAGTGATGAACTCATCGAGAAGGATATCCCAGTGCACAGACTCAGTTTCTCCTTTCTTCGGTCTTCTTTTTTCAACACTTCCTGTGACACATATGGCATCCTCCATCGAAGCATTCTTCAAATTTTCAAGCGAGTCACCGTCAGCGTTAGCCAAGATCTGAGTCAAATCTCCATTGGTGTCCCTGATCTCGGCAAATATGAGATTTTTCGAGATTTTCCTCGGCTTACTGTTTATCCAGCCATGTATAGTGACTTTTTTCGACAAATTGGTGGTCAAATCTTGAGTGATGGAGTCGATGGTGTGAGTCAGTTTCTTGAATTCAAACTTTTTAAGTGTCTCATCTATAGGTGGTAAAGTGTTTAGCCTGATCCTTGAGCTACCAAAACATCTCAGTGCATTATACGGGCCATAACGACCATTGAACCTCTTCATTTGGTTGTGAAGAAATTGATGAATCAATCAGCGATTTTTCACTCTGGGGATATTTTTTCTTAGTGCACAAACAGTCACCATTCGCTTGAGTAGAAAGTTTAGTGTTTTGCGTGAAAGGTACCAGCAAGTAAATTGAGCACTGATAAACCACAACTGACCCTATGATAAGGTGATACTCAGCATGTTGTGAAGTTAGACAAATTTAAACAAAAATGCAATCAAATGCACTGCAAGTATTAAGGTTTTAGATCAAACTTTAATCATGCATCAATTCAAAAAAACGAATTAAATTAATGAGTTTATGAGTAGGATTTTTAGTGGGGATCTTGGCTTTTTATAGCTGTAGATTGGTGATTGCATCTTTGAAACTTTAATTTAATTGAATAAACCGAAGAGGGTGGAATTGAAGGTAGTGAAATAATATCCAAAATCCTAAAAAGGAAAATGGTATTGGTACAGCATATTCTCTATATATCACACTTGCTACATTAGGTGGAGTGAATGAAGCTTATAGTGAGTTGATGATCCTGTTTGAAATCTGATCACTGCGTCATTTATTCAAATACCGCAATGCTCTATAAAGGGAGCAGTTTATAACATATAAATATACATTTTAGAGGGGCTAGGAAGAGCGCACTTGTGAAGCATTAGCGCGCTTAAGCTGATTGATACTGTCAACACAACACCATTGATTATATCTGGAACCTCTAAGCTGTAGGCTATAATATTACAAAAGCCATCCGGATAGAGAGACTATGATCAAGCAGTATAATTTTATTCTATGTTACAATTACAGCGGACTCTAAATGCAATTAGCCAGTTGTGAAAGAGAGCATTTTATCAATCTTTGATGAGATCGTAATAAGCTAACTTCCCCTTCATACTCAAGGCCACTAAACTTTTGCCATTTTCCACCAAGTCAACAGAGAGCACGGGGCTTGTGTCGAGGTTAATGGAATTTAAAAGTTTTCGCGTCTGCAAGTCCCATACAAACACATCTCCACGGTCAGACCCTGAAACCACCAAAGGTTCTTTGTCCTCTAATACTATGAAATCACTAGAGCATGAGAATTTTTCACATATTTTCTTACTCTCTTCCGGTCCTGTGAAAGTCTTCACCACTTTATCGTTCATATGATCCCATAATCGTATCGAGCCATCCAAGGTGCTCAGCAAGATGTATTTACCATTGGGTGAGAAGCGTACGTAACTGACCGGATAAGACGACCCTCCACGGTACTCATAGATAAGTGTTTTCAAGCATTGACCTGATTTGGTATCAAAGAGTCTGATCAAACCATCGTAACTGGCACTGGCAATGATTGTACCATCCCAGATCATATCAACAGCTGAGATCGGATCCGAGTGAGCACTCAACGTTTTCAAGCATTTACCTCGTAGCACGTCCCAAACACGAATAGCTTCATCTGCGGATCCACTGATGAGCAAATTGCCCTTCGAATTGAACCTCACCGTGGTGATGTGATAATGGTGTCCAATGAGTTCTCGAACACACCGACCCAATTCGACATCCCACACGCGAATAGTCTTGTCGTCAGATCCCGAGGCAATATATTTGGAGTCTGGAGACCAGCATAAATCGGAGATTCCTCCATGATGGCCTTTAAGCGCCATATAAAAGGACCCATCTCCCTTCCATATCTTCACCAACTGATCAGCACCTTCTCTTGTTAGTACTTGTTCTCATCACAGTATCACCTTTCTGGTAACATACCACATGTCGCTATATACTTGGTATCAGGTGACACTTTCACACACGTAGCAGCTCTATCACCATGAGCCTCACCAACACACCATCGCTCTCTGTACAAATCCAGTGCGATTCCCATCTCGTCACAATATGGTCGTGGTTAAAGACTCAAGTTTCTTTTTGAAGAAAAAAAAAGTGGCAAAGGTTTATATAGAGAAAGAGTGTGAAGATACCAGAGGATACCACAAGAAAGGGAAGAGGTAAAGAAGGATCACAGAGTATAGATAGAAGATGTCAATGAGAATAGTACCAGAAAACAATCTGCTGAGCTCGACAAGCTCAATTTCAAACGGAGTGGTAGCAGCTTCAGCTCCAGGTTTACAGGATATCTTGAGAACCGGAGAAGGTCCTTTGTCGATCGCCTCCAAGATCAACGGGAGACACCCATTGGAGAGCAGGATTGCCAATTGGGAAGAGACCCAACATAACACACGTATGGAACAATACAGAAGAATCTTTGGTGCTGGAGAACCGATCAAGAGACAGATGGACTTGTCTATTGTAGAAGCCACCGATTTCAAGCCTTCCCTGCTTGGAGGATCTGCCAACGTGCATAGAAACATCTTGTTGAACAAGGATACCTCGATCGACTGGGAAGATATTTACGATGGACAGGATGGACTCACTCGTCACGCCGACTTCCATTCGGAGTTGGAACGCAAATTGGGCATGTAATGTGTAGAAAAATGGTTATGTGCTTGTTAGTACTGCGATTATATTTTGGCAGCTGTAGTTTGGTTAATTGAGAATTGTGCCAAATTGTGGGTTCAAGAAATTTGATGATACTTGCAAGTTTTCAATGGTGTCTCAATCAACGGTTTACTCATATATCATGAGATGAGTAGGTGTACAAGTCGTAACTTCACTACTTCTACTTACTCTGCTAACTCTATTAGTTCAAAATATGTTTCAAGTCCCACAATGTCTTTGACATTGCTTCAAGGTTTATGCACTGATTTTCAAACCCTACTGAAAACACCGGTATACTTTTGATCATCTACTGACAATCAGATAACACCATTGATAGTGTTACTCTATCTCCAGTTTTTACTAATAAGAGACAGCTAAAAGATCCATAATAAGACTGATTTATATAATAAGACGTTTCCTGCGGTAATCTCTTTCACGCTGCAATGCTTCAAATGTATAATTAAGCTCATTTGACTCTTTCTTATTGTTAGAGTTATCTCATAACATTTCACATAGTGAAGTGAAATTTTAGGGATACAGAAAATGTAAATTATTTTTTTAGGGATACTTCAAATTAAATTAATTATATGTTAGTACCAGATGATGACAGCTACGACAGTCTTTTAAACATACAGAGGATACCAACAGGTTTTTGCCTGGAATAGTCAGACAATGCCATTTATTGAAATTTCTACCATGAAATGAAATAATTACTGGAGAGATGCTCGGAGTTTCTATAGGAGCATTTAAATACTCTGAGCAGCAGGCTTTAGAGAGGTGCTAATTGTATGATTAAATCTACGTCGGGATCCTCAAGAGAGCTTCGAAACACCTAAGGAGAACTAGTCAATGCTGGGTGAAGCCCAAATCTGCTCTTTTGATCCTCAACTGCAATCAATGGTGATACTCAGAAAGCACCTGAAAGACAGTCAGGAGATGATCAAGGAGTAACTAAGGGATATTGATTCAATAAGAAAAGGGATCATTCAAAGCATTGAAATCTCATTATGTGACAATATGAGAACCAAGAAGAGCTTTCAAGACAGCAGGGTGTTCTTTGGGATGCAAGATTGAACAATTAGACTAGCGTTTGACACTCTCATTCCCCACATATAAGAGCTTGGCTAACTGAAAGCAACAACTTCACCCCTATTCAGATTAAATTACCAGACTTTAATGAAACAAACCAATTAAAGTGTTTCATAGATGGCTTCAAGAAGCTTCAATCACATTTCATCACTCATCTCATCACTTCTTCAACACCCTTTGACCCTGATAATACTAACTGCTTCCAGAAAACAGCCCCAGATTCCCAATCCAGAAATCAATCAAACTCACACTACCAAAGGCAAAAAAAATTTTCGTAGAGACATAGAAGAAATTGAGAATTGGATTTTGCAAATTGACTAGAATATCGAAAATATTGTACCCACATTCGTTCTTAGCATTTTTTGAATCATAATTAACACAGCAGCATGTCACAAACATATAATAATTCATGGTATGTGAAACAATTTCTCCGCTCTAATTGAGACTCGAACCTTGTGGAAATTTTCCAGATCGAGATGAGCTTGTTCTAATTGAAGATTTTGGTACTAACAAATTTACAGGACACGTCCAGAGACAAATAACGGTCAGGACCAGGGAAGGAGAAGAGAGTTGTGGAGTGGGAATACACTTGAGAACTCCGAGTTTTCTCCCTCAGTGGTTCCCTCAGCGAAGTTAAGTCAAGGTGAACCAACAACGAATTCACCTTCGATGTCACCTGCATTCACGAATGAGGCCAGACCCAACTGGGGCTCGAGAATTAGTTCAACTGCCACGCTGGGATCTTCCTTGTCGATGCTGGACGCATATCGTTTGATAGACACGAGAAGTGACGTCTTGGACGCCCATGATAACAGACTGTTACATGATCAAGTGGTGCAAAGAAGTGCCTTGTTGAACCATCAAAATACAGTTGAGTTGACTCGTGATTTGAATGGTTTGACAATCGACCCTCAGGATAATCAATCTTTCGGTACTTACTCGTTGCACAGTAACGAAGACCACTTACTAACACCAACCTCGACCACCGATTTAAACGCAAGTTTCAATCCAAGTCTATTGAATATCAATCCATCCCAGGTCCAATGGGTCTATTTGGATTCGCAAAATAATATTCAAGGTCCTTTCGATGGTAACATGATGCAAAGTTGGTACTCTGCTAATTATTTGACCCCAGATTTGAGGTTGAAAAGAGTCGAGGATTCTAGTTTCCAATCCCTTGGTGATTTGATCGTCTTGACAGGTAACTACCACACTCCATTTTTAGTCCCAGTACCAACAACAGCACCACATCCTTCATTATCGTTCGCATCTCAGAACTCTACCACCTCCATCCCACAACGTGTCGGCTCTCCATGGTTGTCACAACAAAGTCCAATTACAGTCCCACTGTCACCTTTTGCCAACTCAACTTCTTTGCTCAGTGAAAACTCCATTGGAGCTGCCTCTGTGCTTACAGATAACTCAATTGCTACACCTAACGCTTTTGTTTCTACTCAAACACTTGTCGCTCTGGAGCCGCAACTGGGTTCTGAAACTGTCGAAGTTTTGGAAGAACCTCTGCCTATAAACGAGAATGTGACTCCAGTGCTGGAATCAGAAGCTCAAAAAGAGATCCAGGAGGAGCCAGTCAAACAGGAGGAGGTCGAATCGGTAGCTGAAAAGACCCAACCTTCTCCACAAGCTGAAAAGAGGTCCCCAGCTAGACCAAAATTAGCTCCATGGGCCTCCTCTTCATCAGTTTCTACCAAGCCTAAATTGTCTTTACTCGAGATTCAAGAGTTGGAAGACCGTAATCTGGCCAAAGAGCAACTGGAGAGGTTGAAAGAATTGGAAAGAGAAAGAGAACTGGAGAAGGAGAGGGAAAGAGAAGCTCAATTGAAATCTGTATCATCTACCATAGCAGCAGTTGAAGATAGACCACTTTTACCAAAGACTGCATCTTGGGCCTCTGTATCTGTCAGTACAAGTAGGACAGCAGCTCCAAAGAAGACTTTGGCAGAGATTCAGAAAGAAGAAGCTGAAGCTCACCTGTTATTCGAGGCCAAAGAAAGACGTGCCAACACTTTGGCTGCCAAACTTGCAGAACAGACCAATAACGCTGCAAACTCTGGTAATCCATGGATCACTGTTTCCAAGAAACCTGTTGTCAAACCAGCTGTCAGTGCTAGTGGTCCAGGTGTGTTGAACATGTCCAGTAAGGCTACTAACCCATCGGCTTTACGTTCTGTCTCTTCCACTACCAGTTCAACAGTCGTGAAACCGGTAACTGTCACTGTTCCAACTGTAAACAAACCGATGAACTCAAGAGATGAGTTTTTCCAATGGTGTCGTCAGCAGTTATCCAAGTTGAACAAAGGTGTTGATCGTGAAGATTTGTTATCGATTTTGATCCAATTCCCAGCTTCTAATGAGAGTCAAGAGATTATTGGCGATACCATCTATTCTAACTCATCTACCATGGATGGGCGTAAATTTGCCATGGAATTTTGCAAGAAGAAACAACTGATTGAGAAATCGGTTCCTCGTGGAGTTGAGTTGAACTGGATGGAGGAGATGCAAAGAACTTTGAAGAACCAAACTTCCTCAAACGCTGAGGATTTGTCGTTTGCCTCGAGTACAAACGATGATTGGGACGATGCTTTTAAAGTGGTTAGCAAGAAGAACAAGAGAAAGGGGAATAGAGAGTTTTAGAATGAATCTAGTATTAATTCGTGTATATATATCATCATTTAATAGCAGTTGTTTATTCCATTCTCAGTTGCAATACCTAACTGCAGTGTTGTATCAGGACTTTATACAGTGGATCATCTAGCACTTTATACACTACCTTATAAAACACTTTAAATAGTGCTCTTTATTTCACTTTGACTAGTGCTCTACACAGTACTCTATCTAGTATTTCACATAGTATCATGAATTACTTCATATAGTACTTCACATAGTGCTTTATAACCACCATGTCACTACTCCATCCAATAGAGAATGCATTATATCTACACACCGTATCAACACCTATTTCTTCTTACCATTTTTCTTATCCAGCTCGATCTTCAACGATTTCTCCAGTAAATCACCAAGAATCCCCCATTCTTTCAAAGATTCGGTCTTTCTCGACTCCAAGGCATTTAAACGTCTTCTCAAGGCCTCGTTTATTGTGATCTCCTGGCAAATCGGGAAAAACTGTTGGGCCCAGTTGGCCTTGATAGAATTGGCCTCCTGGACCAACTCGTTCATCTCCAACTCGTTCAACTTCTTCTCCAATTGGAAGGACTCGAAATAGTCGTGTCCAATGGACCCTTTTTGATACAATGCGTTGATGTTTGGTTCATTTTCACGTAATTTGAACATCTTTCTAATACATTCGGAACCTCTCCTTAGTAAAGCGGCTTTCAATATCTTATCGTTTGGCTTGGGGTCCTGTTGCTTCAATTGGAGATACATCTCTTTCGAGTAATTGCGCGGGAACAACGAATTCACCTGGTTTATTCTGTTGTTCAATTTTTTCTTCCTATAGATGGAGGAGAACACCACAAACACGGTGATCAATATGGTGAGGTAGATGATCGGAGTGTAGATGGAGACCTTGATGAACTCCGGTTCCGACAGCAGTTCGAAAGTGGAATTATCCGAGTTGAACTCGTCGTAATTCGTGCTGTTGAACACGAATTCTTCCTCTGTTTGGTCCATTTGATGTTGTAATTGAACTTTTTTTTTTTACTTGGAGTTGTTCTGCTGGTATTTATATGGGTGATGATTTATTAGTTGTTCATAAAATTTTTTTTCACTGTGTAGATTTTGATGTTTTTTTTTAGTTAGCGAAAACTCATCTCATCGATTGTGTTGTTGAGAAGTTGGTTATAAAAGAGGTGTTTTCAAAGGTGATTGGGTGGAACTGACTTGATATTGAGGTTTGTTGATCATTTGTGGGTATATCAGTGACAAATTTGGAGACTCTTGGTGCACTTTTGGTTGATATCGAATCATATCAATTATACTGAGATATTGACTGAGATTAATTTATACTTGATCGACTCAGGTTTATATCGAGGAAACAGAGATAAAGCTTAGCATAATCGAATTCACGTCATTCACTTGTGGCTATTTATACACAATTTCGGTTAAATCTGGTCCATATTGGATAGTTCATCATTTACACAATACCATTCCAGATCATAGGACATAATAAAGGTTATTGTGTAAACCGACGGATCAAAGGGAACACATTCAAAGACATTACAATAATATTAATTGAACACTCACAGAAGTAAGAGAAATCACAAGGTTGATTACAGAACAACTGATTTACTTATCAAATACACTGCACTACAACATTACAGTGTAGTTGAATGCTCTTATATCACAGAGCGCTTTATTTATCAAACAAAGACTATTAGCACTCAATTGAGATTAGAAAGTATTCTGAGACTGGCTTTTATTTATAAGCTTAGTGGATATCAGCTCGAACTCTTCAAATCATTAGAATTGACTGACAAGTGATATTAAAGTGACATCGACAAGTGATACCAACAAGTGATACTGACAAGTGATAAACTTAAAAAAGCTGCTATCATAGTAAAAATATCAAACTATATCACTAAGCTCAGACATAGACAAGAAGCCAAGAAACAAGCAAGCTAACTATTCAAACAGCATAATGGGATGTACTCACGAATCACAAAGAGATAGACCATCTCTACCCTTGAACTTCTCTCTGCACGAAGCCAATATGGTGGAAGAGCTGCAAGAAGCTGATCACGAAGGAGATCCTATCATGGTGCACAAATGGAGTCAAGACATATCTCTGTTATCTGTAGTGGTGTCTCCTAAGAGAAACCTCATGTTCTGCGGTACTCAGGATTCCAAGATAGTGGTGTTCGATTTGGATACTTATACCAAGAAATATGAATTGAAAAGTCATTTCGGTTCAGTGTTGTGTCTCACTATATCACTGGACGAGAATTTCTTGTTCAGTGGTGGGAGTGATTCCACTGTCAAGATCTACGATTTGACCACCATGGAAGAAACACATACAATTTACTCTTTGATGGATATCGGTGATGTTTTCAGTATCGCATTTTCAGATCAATTGAATACCGTATTCTTTGGAACACAAAATGCTTCTATTTTATACGCTCATTTGAAGTCGATATCTCCAAAAGACGATGCCAGTTTCCTACCACTTAATAGACCAGACAAGTTTTTCGATTCACCAAGTGTTTCTGGACTTTTACACCAATCTCAGAACAAGACCAACAAATTTTCACATACCACCACCAATTTGATCGAGATCCCATCGCTGAACATCATCAGATATGCCCATAACGGGTTCATCTACGCGTTGAAGTTGATAAAGAGAAATCCAAGATACGATTTCTTCAACGGTATCCCGGAGGATGTGGAAGAGATCTTGATAAGTACCGGTGGTGATGGTTTGATCAAGATATGGGGTTTACAAAATGGGTTGAACTTGATAAAGACTTTGGATAACGAAGAAAGCACCTTGTCGATCACTCTAAATCAAAGTTACCTCTATTGTGGATTGACCAATGGGCAGGTAAGAGTATGGGACCTCTCAACGTTTCAGCATTTGAGAACGATTCAAAGCGACGAGGAAGATATCTTTGCAATGTCGATCTATAATGACTGTCTTTTCAAAGGAACCAAATCAGGTGTCACCAAATTGAAGTTGATGGGTGACATCAAATCAGATTGGATCGCTCATCAAGGATTAGCTGTCACTGTAGAGATTTTCCAGAGTCTAAGTAATAACAATCATTATTTGATCACTGGAGGATTGGATAATTCGTTGATATTGTGGGACCTCCATAGACTCAATAACAATTTATCACACAGAAGATCAACACTGTCGTTGAACTTGAATAATGAGCTGTTGTTGGAGACGTTGAAAGATTTGATCTCCTTCCCAACGGTTTCGAAGAAACCTGAGATCTTTATGGATGAATCAAGAAAATGTGCAAACTATTTGAAGACATTGTTCAAGAAACTCGGTGCTCATTCGCAGTTATTGCCAGTGAAAGATGGTAATCCAATCGTGTACGCAGTATTTGAAGGTTCGAAACAAGAACAGACTACTAAACCAAGGATCTTGTGGTACGGACATTACGATATCATCGAAGCCACATCTTCTAACACAGATCAATGGCTCTCGTCTCCTTATAAATTAACAGCACAGAATGGGTATCTCTTTGGTAGAGGTGTCACCGATAACAAAGGCCCATTGCTTCTGGCCGTATACGCGGTGGCTGAATTGTATCAAGAGGCCCAATTGTATTCGGACATCGTCTTCATAATAGAAGGTGAAGAAGAATCTGGTTCTTTCGGTTTCCAAGATGTGATTTTGGAGAACCGCGAGCTCATTGGGGACATCGACTGGGTTCTTTTGAGTAACTCCTATTGGTTGGACAACGAAATACCCTGCTTGAACTACGGGCTTAGAGGTGTCATCAGTGCACAATTGGAGATCTTTAACGACTCTCCTGATAGACATTCAGGTTTCGAAGGTGCCGATGGTAAGTCTGAGCCAGCGATGGATTTGATGAAAGTGGTCTCGAGCTTGACAGATAAGGATAACAATATTCTGATTTCAGGGTTCTACGACTCGATCACGAATGAGAAATCGGAGCTGGAGTTGGAGAATTATAAAACAGTCATCAAGAGGACAAAGTTGAACTTGGAATTGGACAAGTTACTTTCGAAATGGTGTAAACCTTCTTTGTCCATCCATATTTTAGATGTGTCAGGTCCAAGAAACAGCACTGTTATCCCTCACTCTGCAACACTGACGATCTCGATCAGAGTTGTCCCCGAGCAGGATTTGAGTGCCATAAAAAAGTCTCTACAAGCACATATCTTGGAAAAATTCAAGAAATTGAACACTGACAACACAATCAAATTTGAGATTTTGCACGAATCTGAACCATGGCTTGGAGATCCTCAGAATTTGGCTTTCCAAATACTTCGTGAAGAAATAGGATCAGAATGGAACATTGAACCTTTATTTGTCAGAGAAGGTGGATCTATTCCTTCGATCAGATTTTTGGAAAAGACTTTTAATGCCAAACTGTGTCAAGTTCCATGTGGTCAAAGCACAGATAAAGCTCATTTACCGAATGAGAATTTGAGAATCCTCAATCTTTACAAGACGAGGAACATCTTGAAGAAGTCGTTCCAAAAGTTGCCTCGAAACGTGTGAGTTGAGCTTAGAGGTCACTCATGAGTTTGAGGTGTATGAAAACCAGGACAAACTGCTTTCAGTCTTTCAAGTACAACTCATATGAGCATTGAAGAAGTTCGTAAGACAAACATTATTACTTCAGAGAGGTCAAGAAATCAAGGACATTAACAATTCACTCCATAACCCCCCAAGAAGAACAGTTATGTCGAAAAAGAGGGCTCCAACAACAGTAAAATCTGACATTTTCAACAATCAACATACCAAAAAACAAGATCTTGAAGATGATCAATTCTTCATCTTGCAATAATCAAAGACTTTATCCAAACTACCAACTTGTATAGATTAGCATAGAACATAAAAGGTCGTTCATAACGTACCAAATTGACGAATTTTTTTTTTTTTCACCTCGACAGAGATGAGAAATTGAAAAATTGAATTTAAATCAACTTAGAGGTCAAGTGAACCAATAAGATGTTGAGCCATTTGAAGTCTTTGTTCAGCAAACCGAGTGTGATACTGCAACAGACGAGAGCTGTCTCGTTGCTTTCACAGCTTCATCCAGCTAAAGGGTCGTTCAAGACTCAGAAAAGAGTTGGTAGAGGTCCTGGATCTGGTCTCGGTAAGACTTCAGGTAGAGGTCAAAAGGGTCAGAAAGCCCGTGAGAGTATACCAAACTGGTTTGAAGGTGGTCAGACTCCACTTTATAGGTTGATTCCAAAGAGAGGTTTCTACAGATTTAACAAGAGAGAGTTGAACGAGGTGAAGTTGGAGAAAATACAGCAGTTCCACCAAGAAGGTAGACTACAATTAGAGGAAGGTGAAGTCTTGACAATGGCTAAGATGAGACAATGTGGTATCATAACTGGTACCATGAAAGACGGAGTATCGATCTTGGGTACCGGGAAGGAAGTGTACAATTTACCAATTAAGATCGAGGCCACCAAGGCCACCGGACCAGCTATAAAAGCTATCGAATCCGCTGGTGGAGAGTTCACGCTGAAATATCTCTCGAAATTGTCATATAGAGCCCATTATGCTCCACAGTGGTTCATCGAGAAAAGAGGATACCTCCCTCTTCAGGCTAGACCTATTGCCAGAAGAGATATCTTATACTACAACTCTCTGGAGAAAAGAGGTAACTTGTACAAGGAGAAGTTGTCCTTGGGAGACGTTGAAGCTTTGGAGAGTAAACCAGTTATCAAAAAGCTGCGTGGTAAGGATAAGAGAACTGCTTTGGAGATTCAATTGGAGGAGATGTCTAATAAAGCTCAAAACGTTGAATACTTTGAACAGAACAAGATTGTCAAGTTCAGCGATTTGAAGTTGTAGTGTGACCTTTTGTGAGATTTGAAGGTGCAATTGAGCTTATCAGTATGGATGTTTTACTGAGATTGCTGTCTGTTTAAGGAAGCTGTTCAACTAAAGATCACTAGTTGATGATATTTAACTAACAATGCTTATTAGTGAAGAGGTTCAGCACTCAAGTTATCACTACAACGGTTACTCAAACTGAACTCTGAATTTCATAAGCCTCCTAGTCATGAGAATGATAGACAGAGTTGTCGTGTAAATAGATGAAGTTAGAAAGTTGTTTGATAATTGTAGTGAATTGTAGATGTAAGAGAGTGAGAAGAAGATGTAAGAGTTAGTGAGAAGAAGATGTTATATTAAGTATCAGTAACACACTATTTGCTATAGACAGAATATGATTGTAAGTGTATGAATAAGTTGCTTGAAGCGTTTGTGTTGGTTGTGATGAAATGACTTTTCTGTAGTGAGATGACAGGGTAATTGAGTCAATTGAGTGAGTAAGTACGTTGTGGTGAGCTTAGTAGGTGAAATTTTTAGGTCGTGTACCCCTTACTGAAAAATTTCAGGTCCCACAATGATAGCTGCGATGGTGTCATAAAAAGGGCTGTCTGAAGGTGACTTGTTAGAGCATCTCCTAGCTCAATTCCTGAACCATTTATGTATCATCTGTTAAACTAGTCAAATGCTTCCTTCAGTAGATGCGTAGCTAAGAAGACGATACTGTTATCACCTCAAATTAGACATCATTTAGCTGATTATCTATGAGACTCACAGTCTATTAGTATTGCTTAGACACTAAGCTTCTCGTATCTCATCTTATTGCTGAAAGCCCATCCAGCTAATGTGTCAAGTTGACCGGTTTACCGTACTCCCAGTTCTTGATAGCATTGGCAATGTTATACCAGTACTTCAACTTCACCAGCTCTAAAGCTGCTTGTTGATACTCCTGTCTGTCGAACAACAGGAGTAATTCCAGCTCAGTACTGGCTATTCTCAGATCGTTCTGTCTCTTCAAATCAACCAACTCTTCTTCTTTGGTGATATTTTCCAACTCTTCATGGAGCTCCAATATAAATAGAAGCAAATTCTTGTCTTTGAATTGGAACTCTTTGATCTGATCATCGTTGGTTAGATCGATGTCAGCTTTGGTCTTGAGAATGTATTGAGCTCTTGGAAGTGATGATTTGAGTGTCGAGTAAGCTTTGTTGAGTACTGAGGACACTTCATCTTTGATATCTTGTGGTGGCTCGGTGGAGCTGGTGGAGCTGGAATTGTTCAATTGCACTGATCCGTGGAGCATATCTGGATGTACATCCTGTTGAAGAGCTCTGTATTCTTTTCTTAGTTTCTTCAAATCCACCTTGAAACTGGACCCTTCAGGGAACGTCTTCGGGAACAACTTATAATAGTCCACTTGGAGTCGTATATGAGAATATGAGATATACCGACAAGCTCTTGATCCGAACCTGGTGGCCAACATTGTACTGTGTGGTATATTAGTTGATGGAGAGATAAAAAAAAAGAGCAACTTTTAAGTTTTTCCTAGTTATAGCGCAAAGACTTGACACTTGGTAAGGGTTGATATAGGTGACTGATATAAAAGTGTTGATAATTTGACAAGTTAAAATTATGGAGAAATGTTGAATTTTCACACTAAATTTAATAAAGTGAAATATTTGGAGTACAATTTACAAAAATAATCACAAAGTCAGTCATGTTCATTCAATACACAATAACGTATAAATATCGATGGTAAGTGGGTCATATCAATGCATTTATCAACACAACTACATTTCTTATATACAAGCACCATAGCTTTAAAACAGTTTTTTCAGGAAATGGATCAGGGTAGGAATCAACCACAAGACAGTGGCAATAGCTGCTGCTGTTTGAATAGTTTGATTGGTGATTTGTTGATGCAGTTTCATCTCTTCCAGAGATGGTGGTTGGGCAGGACCTCCAAACATTGTTTCTCTATGCTGTTAATTGATTAAAAGTGATGAAACTCTTTGCTCTTCAAGTTGAAGGTTTTTTTTCTCTCACTTCAATCCGGCAATTGAGCACCAGGGACACGACCTTGAATGGCGAGTTGATTATTTTTTGTTGAAATATCGAGAGATAATTGTAGTGGTTATTAAAGGGTGATCGATAATAAGTAATACACCTCTGATAAGATGAGTGACGAAGAAAGAGAGGTAGTGGAGCAAGTTGAACAGCCACAAGAAGTGGATGCTGTAGAACAGGTCCAGGATCAAGAGCAGCTGGTGCAACTGGATGAAGAAGGACAACAACAGAACGATGGATCAGACAAAGGTGATGAGGACAAAGAAGAAGACAAAGAAGAAGATAAAGAGGACAGCGACAAAGATGATGACAAGGCTGAAGGAGAATTCAGTGACTTGAGTGATTTGGAAGATGTCGATGAAGATGTCGAATTGCAATACTTAGAAGAACAAGATGCTTTCAAGCTCGGGTCTCATAAGAGAGGTACCAGTGAAGGATCCAAACAGAAGAAGAAAGAAGTCGTGAGACCTCGCAAGCGGAAGGCTGATAACGACGAATTGGAGGACAACAGGGATTTGTATGCCAATGAGACCGATGCTCAGAGGAACAGACGTTTACTCGAAGAAAGATTGGACGCTGCCATCAAGAACAAAACTGTCCGTAGGAAGAGAAAAGACGAGGATGACTTGGAAATGTTCCAAGATGCAGCAATGCTGCTGTTGAAAGACCGGATGAAAAATGCTGCTGAATTGGATAAGATATCTGTCAGTGAGAACTCTCCAGCTTTGGAGAAGTTGAAATTGTTACCTGAGGTGCGTAATGTGTTACTCAGGGCCAATCTTGCCGACTCGATCTTGGACAACAATTTGTTGGAAAGTGTCAGGATCTGGTTGGAACCTTTGGCTGGAAGTTCTCGTATCTCTTTACCAGCTTATGAGATTCAAAAGAATCTTTTCGAGCTGATCTTGAAATTACCTATCAAGACTATCCATCTTCAAGAGAGTGGGTTGGGTAAAATCATGTTGTTCTACCAGAGATCTAAAAAAATCGAGCCATCGATCAAGAGAATCGCTGATAAGTTGATCGGAGACTGGACAAGACCAATCATGAAGAGATCCGACAACTTTAGAGACAAAAACATCAAGACAGTGTTGTACGATTCACAGAGGTACAAGACATCGTTACCTATCCCAAGTAGACACGTCGAACAGAAATCGTTGTACGAGGAAGCTGCTGCTAGAAGAAAGAGAGCTGCAGCTCCTCTGGCAAGAACCACCGCTTATAAAGTGGCGCCAAAGGT
Organism: Nakazawaea molendinolei; assembly: GCA_030569155.1. NCBI lineage: Eukaryota > Fungi > Ascomycota > Pichiomycetes > Alaninales > Pachysolenaceae > Nakazawaea > Nakazawaea molendinolei. The sequence continues at coordinate 314,656 of JAJMKB010000007.1, forward strand.
AAACCCTGACATCTTCAACCAGAGATCCCAAAGAGAAGTATTGGGTATACAATCATCGTTAAAAGATGAGAGATTCAAGAGTTTGTCCAAGAAGTTGAACACCATGAGCAGTAAGAAGAAATCGAGCCACAAAAGTGGTGTATCGATCGAAGGTAAGGGCTTGGGCTCTTGAGGTAAAGTATAGTATAATCACCAATTTTGTCATATGATTTCAATTTCACAGATCACAAATTTCAAGCTATCAAGATGTCTTGGGACCAAAGTATCAAGACATCATGACCCCCATTCCAGAAAAAACTACTCACAATTACATGATAAATCAATTATTCATTCCAAAGGAACTATTCAATATAATAGATATATATAAAGATCTATGATCTTGGTTTTTCCTTCTTTTCTTTCCATAAAGCCAACAAAGAGACACCGGAGACTTTGACGACCTTGAATCTGACACCTGGGATATCACCCTTGGCCTTACCTCTTCTACCGAAACCGGCCAACAAGACTTCGTCGTTCTCGTCGACAAAGTTCAAACAACCATCGTTTGGAACGAAAGCAGTGACTCTCTTACCGTTCTTGATTAATTGGACTCTGACACACTTTCTGATAGCAGAGTTTGGTTGTTTGGATTCAATACCGATCTTTTCCAAGACGATACCTTTGGCGTGGGAAGAACCACCGAATGGAGAAGATTTGAAGGCGGTACCCAATAATCTGGATTTATATTGTTGGTCAGCCCATCTGTTGTTACGACGGTGAACTCTCAACTTTCTAGCAGAGTTGATACCTCTTGGTTTACCACTACCCATTTTCCTGTTTTTGCAATATGTTCAAAACTAAAATGAAAACCAATGTGAAAATTCATTTTTTTTATCAAACTGAGAGAAATTTTTTGACCTGACGAAAAATTGGTACAGAAAATTGCCTAATGAGGTAATTCGGGGGCTGCACAGAGCACTGGAAAAAGTAGTGTGGACAGCTCAAGAAATGAGCAGATCGGGAAAGTCGATTGTGACTGTACACTGCGCCAGGGTAACAAACCCTACTGAGGCTGTCAAATTCGAACTTATCTACCAAGAGCTAAAAAAAACATAACATCACTACACCATAATTTCAATCTACATTAAAAGATAAGATGAGTTCAGATGATGAGTTGGTGGATGGATACATCCGGCAATTGATTTCACATTACTTAGAACAGAATGAGCATAAGGAGACGCTCAAGCAGTTCCATGTAGAGCTCAATGAGAACGTGGATCATTCTTCAATAGAGGAAGATCTCAAGACGATAGTGAAAGATCGTGTCAACTTCAACAAGTTAGTCGCTGCCCAGAGAGACCGCCGGGATAACGTGAGCATCAACAGTGAGAAACTGGCACAAATACTACAAGAGAATGGGTTACAATTACCTACTTTTAAGCTTTCAACTGCCATTGAGACAAGCTTTGTACCTATCATCGACGATTCATTGGTGATAGATGTCCTGAGTATGGATCAGTATCTCTTGTTTGTGTGTGCTAATAAGAAGATCATCAAATATGACACACATAAGCAAATGATAGAAAAAGAATTAGTTGATGATGTAACTAATCGTGTTATCAAGAGCCATGGATCCACTGTGTTCTCCTGTAATATGAACGGTGAATTAATACTTCGTAACAAAGAGTTGGAACAAATACTGAAATATAAAATTCACAATAGACTCGTTACAGCTATTGAGATGATCGATTACAATAGCAGCCTTTATACCGTTTCAATAGGGTTCGATTTTAAAATCTGTCTCAATAAGTTAGACAACGGTATTCAGCAACTCGATAGTGTCAAATTGATGTCAAACCCAACTTGTTTGACCTACTGCATAAGAGATGATCAAATCCTCATATTTGTAGGGTCTCTCGAGAACTCCTTGATATCAGTGTTCACCATCCAGAATGACAAGTTGACGTTGTTGTACAAGATTGCAATGAACGATGCTGAATTTAGTAATTATTCATTCCATCCGATTTCTATGGTTGTACAAGATGGTTTGCTAATAGTGGGCACCAGCCACACTCCTTATCTGAGAGTGATCACTGTGGCTATTCCTAAAATTATGAAAGAAGAGATCAGACGTGATCTCGTGGTTTCTAATCTCAACACTATGGCTACCCAGGATAAGTACTCAAATTGTATCTTGATCCAGCGGCTGGACGATAAAGGTATTTTGATAATATCAGATCAAGGTGTGGTTCATGGTGTAGATTTCAAACAAGGCTCTTGCTCTGAGGTGGCCAAGCTTGGAATACGTCCAAAGACTCTGACATTGACTAATTCAGATTCTATCTGTGTGGCTTCTCATGACAAGAAAATTTGTATCTTGAAATTGTGATTTGATTTCAAGTGGGATCAAATAACGGAGACAGAGGCTTCTGTAATTCAACACTCCATTATCATACAGCTATCTTTTACTCAGCTCACTCACAAAGCACAAAGTATAACACTAGTTCTATACAAAGTTGAACTGTGCTGACAAGAGATACTATTTTTTAAAAGGACATTTATTATTAACCTGACTCTTCAACGCGTTCCTTCAATTAACAAGGACCCTACATGTTATCCTTGGAAGATGTCACAATTTCAAAAGTCTTGCACTATTCTGACACAACAGATCTTGGTAACCCCCAATTTACAGTGCACCAGTTCAACTTAATAACTTCAGTTCACTCAAAAACCACCTCATTTTTACTACCGCTATTCACACACAGTAATCCAGCTGAACCAAACTGAAAATCATCCCATCTCCATTTGACACCTCCAAGCACCAATTGAACGTCCACTCTCTCCATAAAACCCAGGACAAAACACCCCCAATTTTAAGTCCGCGGAATTATTTTTCCTTCTCCTCCTGCGGAAATATTTAAGAGATTAAAATCCGTAAATCAATTTTGACAGCTTTTATCTTGACACTTTCTCAAGAAACCACCAATGAGCAAATTATCGCCTAGTCAGAAGGCATTGAGTGGAGCCATTGCCTCAGTGCTGGCCAATACGATCGTTTATCCATTGGATCTTGTTAAGACTATCATTCAGACCCAGGATAAGAAGACTCTGCGGTATGAGAACTCCATCGATTGCTTGGTGAAGTTGTACAAGTCCAAAGGGCTCAAGAGTTTGTATGCTGGCTTGAACTCGTCGTTGATCGGAACAGCATTACAGAATTTCTACTACTTCTACTGGTACTCAATTATACGGAACGTGTATAACAAGTTCCATAAGAACAAGAGACAGAAACGTATCTTTGATGAATTGCTGATGGGGATCATTGCAGCTGCTATAACACAATTCTTCATATCACCGATCAACGTGATCACCACGAAGCAGCAGACAGAAGACGACTCTGTGACTCTGTCGCCTGAGTCGGAGTCAACTGAGCTGGACGAGTCAAAGCTGCAAGAGCTGCAAGAGTCAACATTGAAAGATTCAAAATTGAAATTTCACAAAGATTCAATCATCGGTACCGGTTACCAGATTGTCAAAGAACAAGGGGTTACTCAATTATGGAACGGTCTCAAAGTGTCTCTAGTGTTATCTCTCAACCCATCGATCACTTATGGATCGTATGAGAAGTTGAAAAATTTGATGTTCCAGGACAAAGAGTTTCTTAACCCATTGGAATCCTTCTCTTTAGGTCTTTTGTCAAAGATCATTGCAACGCTCATCACACAACCTTTGATTGTAAGTAAGGCCAATTTACAGAAGCTGGCTACTCAATTCACCAATTTCCAAAGTGTTTTGATCCATTTGTACAAAGAAGAAGGTGTCAAAGGTTTATGGAAAGGTGTTGGTCCACAAATTGTGAAGGCATCTTTAGTACAAGGTTTCTTGTTCATGTTCAAGGAACAGTTTGATCTCTTCTTGATCTTTGTTCTTCAATTGATGAAGAGATAGAGGATTATTCAATGGACTTGCATTTGGTCACTATATGAGTTGCACTGATATTGTGTTATCAGATTGAGTATTAAGAGAGTAGTTATAAAGTGCGTAGACTCGAACTGGGGCCTTTTAGAGCGTTCACACGATCTTTCTATACAACTGAGAACTGAAGAGTGAGATTCTCTAATTGTCTAAAGTGAAGCCTATTTAGGGTCTCTTGTGTGACTGTCTTTAAACGCTACATTTCTGATTGAAGTTCGTTAACAATTTCATTACACGTGACTATTTAAATGCATTGATAAGAGATAAGCTTTCTGCTGATGGTGATACATTTGTTAGCCTAGTCAAATGTGCACCTGTGCACCAGTCATGTGACCATAGTTTGAATCTGCTGTAGCTTAGTGTCGTAATGATTCAAATTACAATGAGAAGTGATTGCTCATAATGTATCACTGATCCGAGCTCTACTCAGCTCAGGCATGCTCAGCTCAACCATGCTCACACTAACTAGAACCGCACATCTTCAGGCTTCACATACACCTTTGCACCATCTTTCCTCACACATTCTCCCTTGACATCACGTTTCAACGAGATACGCATATCAAAGGCATCTACATTATCGTCCAATTTCCCCGTGGGCAGGTCTCCTCCACTATAATAACCCACGACTCTTCTATACACACTATAACCCAATTTTTCATACAACGTGATGGCCAACTTGTTGTTACACTTTACAAAGAGATCGATGAAGTAAGTGTTGTACGGTTCAGCCTCTGTAGATTTCTTTAAGAAACCACACAAATCAGACAGCAATCCTAAGCGACGATACAAAGGTGACACTGTCACTGCTGTGATATGTGTGTGCCATTCTTTACCCTTTCCCTCGGTCTTACCCATCATGTACCCACTAATACTGTCCAAAGACTCACTTTTAAAGAACAACGACGGCCAGTCAGATAAGTACTGGAGGTAGAAGAACGCTTGGAAATTCTCAGTCAAAGTATCGAGGTTGACACTGTTCAACTCGAACAAATCAGTGGCCTGGAACGGTGTAATTGAGGTCATTATCTACCTACTTGACTAGCCACCTCTATTACTACTAGTTAAAAGTAAGGTGAAAAATTCACATGTGATTTTTCACGCACTGGCATTAAAAAAAATTGATATTTCACTCACTACTCCAAATCTTTAAACATTCAACAATCACAAACGATGTCTCAATACATTGGTAAGACGATCTCTTTGATCTCGAATAAAGGTATTCGGTGAGTACACAGCAGTTGATCAGACACGTTTCAGCTTACTAACCTTTCAGTTATGTTGGTATCTTGGATAATATCGATGCCGAGAATGGAACAGTGTCGTTGAGCCAGGTCAGATCGTTTGGTACTGAGGGCCGTGTCATGGACCCTTCCAAGATGATCAGCCCTAAAAACGATGTCTATGGCCATGTGAAGTTCAAAGGGTCTGACATCCAAGACTTGAACATCTTGGATTGCTCGATAGACCAAGTGTTCCCAGAGCCATTACCTGTTCAACTGGCTCAAGGTAGTCCACTGGTTTCATCTCCACTGGCCCTGTCGGCTTCACCAGTAGCTCCGACTCCTCTGGCTCCTCAGGCTCATCTGGCTCCTCATCTGGCTCCATCTGCAGTTGCAACACCATCTGCTCCATCTGCAGCACCATCTGCTCCAGCAGCACCATCTGCACCAGCCCCAGAAACTCGCTCCAACTCTCATCAGCCTAAGCCCCAGTTTTCAAAGAAACAGATTGAGATTCCAGACTCAGATTTCGACTTCGAGTCTAACAATGCTAAATTCATCCACGACGAGGACAAACCAGAGCAAGACTCCGCTCCGCTGACATACAATAAATCTTCATCTTTCTTCGACACTCTTTCTTCATCTACTGAGTCTAATAACGAGAGAATGAAATGGTCTGAAGAGAAAGGTTTGAACTACGACACTTTTGGCCAGACTTCTTTACATAGAGGTCGTGGTAGAGGACGTGGATTCCGTGGTGGTCGTGGTGGTCGTGGTGGCCGTGGCCGTGGAGGATTTAACAGAAGAGGAAGATCTGAAAATAAACCTGAGTGGGCTTAGTGATTTAAAGTTATATAGTTAATGGCTAGTTGTGACTAGATTGTTTCTTTGATGTATTGTTCACCAGCTCATTAGCTTTCAATTGAGAGGACTAGTTGAGTAGCTGAAAAGGAAAAGAGCTTAATAGTAATTTAGTAGCTAAGTGCTTTAGTAGCGTGGTGGTTCAGTAGTTTAGCAGTCTGATAGTTTGATAGTTTACTAGCTAACTAGCGTAGTAGTGTGCCAACTTAGTAGTGTGCCAGCTTGATAATTTACCTAGTAGATATTTTTCAAACTAGCTTGACTAGCTGGTTCAAAAGCATTTTGAACAACAACTCTTACTCTTATGTACTCAGCTATGTAGCCAATTATTATAAACTTCAAAAGGCATCTAGCTAGTCACCTATATAAGATAGCTAGAGTATCATATATCCTAAACAGCCGTCCTACAGCTGAACAGAACTTCAAGTAACTAAGTTTCACTAGCTGTTTAGCAGCTTCAAATTTAAAGTTTAAATTATGCACGTATCACACCAATTTAAGGTTAGCGAGATCGAGCGAGCTTACGTAAGTCGACGAATCTTTATCTTCTAATCTACAAGTACAACACACTACCATCTTGGACCTTCACCGTAGATACTACTACCACCGTACTGAGTACCACCTCTTTGTGATTGATATCCTGCTGAATAATTGGTGGCACCTCCGTAGGCTGTTCCTGCACCGTGAGGTTTAGACGAGTCCAATTCGTCCAAGGATAAGATCACGTTGGCTATCTTGGTCTGCAATTCTCTGATACTTTTCAAAACCACATCTTTCGAGTTCAACGACCCGATTGTTTCAACGTCGAAGTAGAAATTTTTCAGTTTGGCGTTATAATCAAAGACATCTCCCGGCTTTGGTTCTTCCTCCCACGAACAGTTCTTAGATTTGGGCCATTCTTTCTCCAGATCTTGCTCGTACCAGTAATCTGTATGTTTCAACTTATTCCAAGGGTCGTATTCGAACCCGATCAGAGCACATGGAGACCATTTCAGATGTTCTTTGGCGATACCTTTCTTAGCGATACATCTGAAGTTGAGTTCCTGATGTTTCTTCAATTTACAGATCAACACCCCCAAATTTTGCAGGTCTCTGATGACAGGGTTCCCCAAAGTGGCTGAGACTCCTCCAATCTGTCTCTCCACGACCAAGTCTCTCGAATAGACGTTCATGATCTCGTCACTGGTACAAATGGCTCTCAAGGTTAAGATAACCGAGCATTTCTCACAGTGGTCTTCACAGGTACAATCCCTCGAGTACATGAGGGTGTCGATATCATCACTGTTCAAAGGAATGAGCCCGAGACGATGACTTATGAACTCATCGGCTAGCACCGAGGTGTTGGTCTCGATTTCAACCAAGTCGATCAGCAACGTAGGTACCTCCAGCATCATCACCCTTCTCAAGGAGTTGGCTACACTCATATCAACCCCACTCAAGATGAACTTCAGTTGATCCCTTTTCAGCCTTCTCACCGTGACATTTGGTCCTTCTTGATCGACATCCATTTTAATTAGTTGTTCAAGTTGATGATTATTTAAATTGGGGCTTTCATTTTTTTTTGGTGATATTTTTTTTTGTGATTTTTCACACTAATTATGAGACTGCGCAGTAGTGGTGAGTTTAGGTATATAGTGAGAGAAACAGGGTAGTGCTGTAGCTAAGTTTAGGGACACTTAGAGCTGGAAAAGTTCAAGGGAGTGTCAAGAAGGAAGAAAGAGGTTTAAATAGGTGAAAAAAGTGGCGAAATCGGTTCAGTATAGCAGATTTTGTGGTGTCCTATTGGTAGTGCTTAAAAGGTGAAAAATAGGTGATATTATTGAATTTAATACTTGTTTAAATATCAGGTTTTAAAACAAGGAGTTGGTGTGAAATTCCTACATCTTTGTGAAGAGCAAGACAAGAGGTTTAATTTAGTGAAAAAATCACGAAATTAGCTGAAAAATTGGTAGATTGGTGTCGACTATCTACAAAATTGCTAGTTAAAGAGAGATATACTATCAGCTAGCAGAACAGCTATAAGAGTACTTTAAAGTTGTCACAAAGCTACAAAATAGCTAGAATCAAGTGATAAGAGGTTGAAAGAGCTGAAACAAGTGTGATTTAAGCTTAAGAACTGGTCAATTCACTTGAACTGAGCTTCTACGAAGTTAATAGGCTAGTCAAGCTACCTTTCAGCTAGCAACTTCAAGCAAACAAGAAACAGGTAAAAGAACATTATAACTACTGTTCTCGTGGTCAACCCAGTATTCAATCAACAGTTATCGTATCATCACTTGGAGCTGGTGCTGGTAACTAGCAAATTAAAGATTCACTGGTAAACTTACACATTATAACTACGACTTTAGTTTCAGAGCATCACCAGGTCAGAATTAGCTAAGAGCAGCTAGAAACAGATACAAGATCAAGAAACACTACTAGACATGAGCGTAAATATACCAGATTTGAGATTTGAACAATCGTTCATGAGAGCTCTAGAGCTGAACAAAGTGCGGGTCAACACTTCACAGAGACAAGTGGAGGCACTCAAAGAAGTCGATGAACCTTTACAAGTGCCTATCACTCCTATGCTCGTGATATTTACAGTCATTAAGGACCAAATCTTGATGCCTTTTATACAAGGCTTTGCCATGACCAGTGTCGTCTTTCTTTGTAGACCTATCTTATACAAAGTGTTTGACAATGGCCGTCGTCTTGGAATAAGAGTGTTTAACTCGATGAGAGGTCAACGTTATAGCCATATATAGTTACTGAGGCATGATATTTGAGTATTTAGCCCAGGGCTGTAGCCATAGGTTAGAGTAGCTGCTAAACTTTACAATTGACTGCACTGAGTCAGAATCTTCCAGCTAGTCGACTCTACTGGTATTTCTAATATGATGTCTATCTTATAGCCATTGGCAGGCTAACTGAGTAGATAATGCAGAGAATGTTACTTGCTAAATATGTGAGTATTAAGCACTCGATAGTTTCACTCAAATAGCTCCATTAGAGGCAGCTCCATTAGAGGCAGCTCAATTACACTGTTCGACCCAGCAACATCTCCAATTCAGCTAATGAGTCGCATTCCAATTACAAACCTCTTCGAAAGTGACAAGCTTACCGCCAAAGATATCAAGAGCACTTCCGTAGGTCAAATCGACCTTCCCTCCACTCAACTGGTTCACCAAATCCAAATCTTGTACAGATTTGGCACCACCAGCGTAGGTGATCGGTTTACCTGTAGACCACTCACCTAATTTTGTCACCAATTGCTCGTCAATGCCATTACAAAGCCCTTCGACATCGGCCAGATGGATCAAAAATTCATCACAGTACTGACTCAAGTCTTGTAAGAAATCTTTGGAGAGTCTGGAGTCGGTCAACGTCTGCCATTTATTCATAGCGACAATCCACTCAACTTCTCCATCGACAACTCTACGACGACAACTCAAATCCACCACCAACTTCGACAGCCCCACAAGTCTCGACACCCTGTCCAACCGATCCCTGTCAAAGACACCGTTGGGGAACAACCAAGAGGTGATGATCACGTGAGAGGCACCTTGGTCTATCCAGTATTTTGCATTGGTGTCGTTGATCCCGCCACCGATTTGCAAATGTCCGCGCCAGGCTTGTAACAGTTCCAACGCCACTTGGTCGTTCAAGTCACCTCCACCCAACTTGATCACATGGCATCCTTCAACTCCATGGCTCAGGTACAAAGATGAGTAATAAGAGGAAGGTCTTGTCGAGACGAAATTTGTCTCCAAATCCAGACTCTTACTGTCCAAAGTACCACCAACGATCTGTTTCACCTGTCCTGAATGGATATCGATACACCCTCTGAATTTAGTCATCTGATCAACTTTATCAAGAGATTAAGTTTTATATAAAGCTCACCAGATCTGTAGTGAAATTTTTCACTGCAAGTAGCGCATCGAGGGCTGAAATTTTTCACTGCAGCTCAAAAGTTTAAATTTTTCACTCTCTGTTTGTCACATTCTGTTTAACTGAGCAGTTGTCTTTGGCACGAGTACAGTATAAAGTAGAGCGAGATAGAGATGTCAGAGTATCTGAAGGCATTGGAACTGCAAAGAAGAGCTTTTGAAGCTCAGTTCGGGTCTATTGAGGAGTTGGGCTATGAGGACAAGACTAAAGTAACTGGCGATGAGGTAGAAGAGATGTCTGATGATAGTGAGATGGAGAGCCAGGACGAGGGAAGCGAAGACCAAGAGGAATATGATGATGAAGAGGAGTTTCACGGGTTTGATGATGACGACACTGAGCAAACCAGTTCATCCAGAGAGGCACCCAAACCAGTGGTGGTGAAGTTTAAAGACTCCTCCAGTACATACACACCATCGAAACAAGAACTCAAGCTGATACGGAAGGGAAAGATCTTAACAATGGAGCAGCAAAGGCTGGAAGATGAGAGGATCTTGAAGTTGCAACTGGCAAGATCTAAAGACACCAACGACGAGGAGAACTTGAAGAACGACTTGGAGTTGCAAAGGCTTTTAAAAGAGAGTCATTTCCTCAACAACACCCATAACGATTTCTCAGGGGCACTGCTTACTCTACAAACGATCGACTACGAAGAACCTATTGGCAAAGCACGTAGGCGAGCTCTTGATTCCAGAATTCTGCAAGTTTCAGAGCTCAACAAGAACCAGCACTCCAAATTGGAGAAGATGCCCATGTCTATGAGGAAAGGTATGATCAGTGCTACGAAACAGAGGATCTCCAAATACGAAAGAGACGCTAGAGAGAACGGTGTCATTCTCTCCAAGGTGAAGAAAGGTCAGCTTCGTGACTTGTCCAACGGTAAAGGTTCAACATCTATATTCACGAGAATCGGTAACGGTACAAAGAAAAGATCAATTATCAGAGACAGAGGTTTACAGATCAACAGTGTCGGGAGAAGCACGAGAAACGGATTGATATTGAACGAGAAGGATTTGGCTAAGATCAACGGGCCTTCCCATGGGAGGAGGTCCAGAAAATAATGTATAAACGTAACGAACTTGCTGTGAAAAGTATAATAGTTTGAGCACTAAGCGCTCATCTCGAGCTCCATCCTATTCTCTCTCAACTCATTGATTCTTCTCACCAACCCAATGAGTCCCATTCTTTCGGCAATTTTCACACTGGCCATCAACAGTTTATCCTCTTTCATCTCTTGCACTATGTTGAAAGCTTTTAGCGAGTTCTGGTCGTTACAACAGGAGACAAAGATCTTCAACAACGACTTGTCATAGAGTAGTTGAAGCTCAACCAATCTCTGTTCCAGCTCGAATTGATCCGAGACATCTCCATTTGATATGGTGTCCAGCAACAAATCTCCCATGATCTTTGACCTTACAAACTCTTCCTCTGGGTCCTGTTCCTCATCATCTTTGACATATGTCTTGATAGGGATCTTGATATCCAACTCGGTAGGGAGAGGCAATGGGAATGAAGGATAAATACCGTTCAGGTTCCCTCTCACGAGAATACAGCTCAACTTATTCTTGTACAACCCCAATGGCCAACATTTTAAATCATCACCTACACCACCGATCTGGTTGATCCCCTCGTTGATGTCCAAGATGGGGAACCATCTCGATTGAAGAGGATCTCTCCATTTGGACAACACTAACACCAAATTATCATGCCCTACTACGATCGGATCTCCATCTTCACTGAAGAATACACCTTTGATGAAATCATGCTTGTTGTTCTTCAATATGAAGCTCGGTACCGATATTGGGAGTGCCACATCTCTTTGGTAGTATTTGAAGTCCAGATCCTGGATGCTATAGTTGAACTGTTGTGATCTCTCGTTGAACGTGATTGTGAGAATGAATTTGTTATTTGTGACACAGGAGATGATTGGGTTTTGTTTCTCCAACCCAATAGGTACTCCAAACAAGTTATGGAACCGTAGTAAACCTGTTGATGATCCTATAGCTATGAAATTGTTGGCAACAGTTACTGTGGTCAAGAATTCGTTCTTCGACAACGGGATATCGATCTCCCACGTTTCACTGACATTTTCGTGTGGTCTAAACATGATCTTCAGCTTTGAAGCCTTCTTGTTAAACCCACTTGTTGCAAACAAGACCCCTATTTCGTTCATGGAAGCCAAATCGTATCCATAGATATCTTTGAAATGGTACTCTTTGAAAAGACTACGGTCGAAGAATGAGACAGTGATGGTGGAGTTGGTGTTCTGCTTAACAGACCAGGCATAACCAATTGAATTCATAGTGAGGTAACGTCTATCCGAGTGCCATGGTGTGGAACCAGGTGCAAAAGGTTTCAATTTGTAACGTGGTTCACTCAAATGGCTTGTCTCGCTGGCTCTGATCTTTTTAGAACGTGTACCTGGTTCTTCCTCATCTTCATCGACAAATAATCTCTTAGAAGAGTACCCACCGTTATCGTCATCGATGATAAAATCTTCTTCATCTTCGAAAGCGAAATTTTGACGCTGAGGTATCTCATCACCTTCGATTTCTTCATCTTGATCTTCATCTTCAGAGGCGTCTTTAGCCTCATCGGCAATGAAAGGTACACTGTCTTCTTCTTGTTCACTCTCCGATATCACTTTCAGATACTTGATGATAGAGCCTTCAAAAGTTGCAATTGATACTGTCAGATTGTCCGGACTCCAGAACAACTTACCCAACACATCTTGATCGTTGTCCAGTTCAACTTCAAATTTCTTGATCAACTTGCCCGTCTTGAAGTTCCAAATCACTAAATTCTTCTTCAAGTCCAACGAGGCCAAATATTTACCGTTGAAAGAGACTTTGAAATCGGTGATTTTCGACTCGTGCTGGTTCGCAAACACTTTCTCTTCTTTGATGAACTTATCACCTCTGTTGAAAGCTTTGACACTTCTATCTGGAGATGCTACAAGTAAGAAATCGGTCAATCCCCATTCACAATTAGTGGCCAATAGATTCTCCTCTTCTGTCTTGTCCTCATCGTCGAAGATGACGTTATGAGTGATCTTGTCCAACTTGGTGATCAAACTGGGTGGTGACGAGCTGAGTGAATATATTAAAACATCACCGCTGGAAACCGTTATCGCGAGAAGATCGTTGGAATTATTATAAGTCAAGTTCAAGATCTCTTCTGACAATTTCACCTTGGTCTGAGACTGATCATGTACATCTACAAGTATCAACTCAGATTCGTCTCCTCCTATCACTGCTATAGATCCATCATGGTTGAAACAAGCAGATCTCAATGGTAAAAGAGATCTGTGTAACAATTTGGGAGCTGTGTTTTTGAAGTTGTACAAGAAACATTCTCCACTTACTGAAGTTGTAATGAAATGATCATCTTTCACGGCAACACACGTCAGATTTTCCAATATGGTGAACACTTTTGGCTCCTCATTTTCTTTGTTGAAGGCTTTAAGTGTTCCTGAGTCGTTGAAAACCACCAAATTCCCATCTCCGTGGGTATAAAAACCTGTACATTTACTCTCTGTAGCGAAATACGACTTGATCTCCCCGTGGATTGTCATTTTCACTGAAATTTGTGTTTATTGTAGAGACTTGTTTCTCGATGATCTGTTGATGATTTGTTGATATTTGTCTTCACCAACTAATTCAACTAGATGATAGTGTCTGGTACGCTTTATCGAGCCGTGTCCTATATCTCTCTTTGTAGATGAGACGATTTTTACAAGTGGCTCTACTGAATTGCTTGATGAACTGTAGTGCGCCAAAGCTAATAAGACTGAGCAAACTCTTTCCAGTGACTTACTAGTAACTGGTCTGTAAATTGTTTGCACTTCTAATTGATCTTTCTGAACCACTAACTAGTGAAATAACCGATCAACAATCAGAGCTGAATGATATCGATAGACTAACAACCTTTAAAATCACTGCGATGTGTATCCTTTGACCCCTTGTATTCCCTGCGGTCTTCCTCGCCTTCAGTGATATCTAGTTGATCTTTGAAGCGAGTTGTATCAACTGTGATTTCAAGTCACTTGACTGACCCAGTGGTAGCTAATAGTGTTCTTTAGATGTTCAAAAAAGTATGTGAATGATACTCTTTATCAGATTAAAGAGTCTTGCGAGTCGAGAGAGCGAAATACCAACCTGATCAAGTTATATTAAGCCTTCTAAAATGATCTATTGGTCTATTAAACCCCCAATTTACTCCACGCGTCTGTTTTTTTTTTCAAATCACGTAAAATGACCAAATAGGGCAGTCAAGCAAAATGTCCATAAACGGAAGTCAACAACAAAAAAAATCATTAAGGAGATGATGACAAGAACTAAAAGTGAAGAAGTAGTGAAGAAGTGAAGAAGTGAATTACAAAGAGAGAGCCAGGAAGAAGATGTCAGATGAGGAATATAACGAGGCAGAGTTCCCGTATCCAGAGAAACTCACAAGAGAGACATTTCTGAACACGATTGAGAGATACGAAGAAGATGACGGGAAACTTCTATTGGACAAGTTCATGTTTGAGAACTATCGATTCGTGGCCTTGGAGGACTTATCAAGAGATTTGAGAGGTTTGCTCAAGGAATTGGACGACGAATTGATCAACTTGATCAACACAGACTATGACGAATTTATAAAATTGGGGAAATCCGTGGACGGGTCCATAGAATTGATTAACAGTATCAAGTTCGATTTGAATAGCTATTACAATGAATTGTCCAAGAACAAAAGAAAATTACTAGACACAGATGGTGAGTTGACCAATCTTGCCCAGTATAAAACTGATTTGCAAAGTTTGAAAAAGATATGTCAGAATCTCATATTGATAAACAATCAATTTGATACCTTCAACCATCTTCTCCAACAAGAGTTATCGAATGTGAACAAGTTGATCGGATTGTACCTTTCAATTCACAAAAACTTAAAAGTCACCTGCATTTTCATATCTAAACGGTCGTTGGACCCTCATAGCATCGATTTTATCAAAAATTTGATCCAGAGATCAAATCTTCTACGTTTCGAATTCCAAACATATTTGGACCAGGTGATCGACAGTAAAGAGGCTCATGACATGGACAGATTGAGTGCCTCTACTTTCAAAAGATATCTTTTCTGACTGGAGTGGCGTTAATGAGGCAGATCAAATGGAAAAGATTGTTAAAGCGCTTTTACAATACTCACACTATTATGCACGCAGTGAACTGTTGAAGTGAAAAGTTTAGTCATTTGTGCAAAGCTGTTTTACAAAATAATAACTGTTTCTTCACAAATTTACAGAGTGTGAAGTCAGTATAGCGCTTTGGTCCGATATATTGACTTTGATAACTCAGACCTGTTCTCATATTGTTTTATTATTGAATTATGGTTTAACTAAGTTCAGAAGAAGAATTTCATACGCCAGAAGACCACTCGATAATCAAAAAAATCCGCAATCTGGCTTCAATATCAAATCTCAAGGCTGATAATCTACGCAATTCATCTGATCCAATGACAATCACATCTATTCAGCATTTCACTAAAAGTCAAGATATTTCATAGCAAAGATCAGATAGCTTATCAGGGCCTTGGAAATCCGACGCATTTGAATTTCGGCCTGCTTTTTTTTTCAATGTGAAAGCGTATAAAAGGTTGAAAAGAAGCTTTAGAACACCAACACTAGAAGGTTTGGGAAGAACTTAGACAATGGTAGACAAGATCCCTTTGTGGTTGGACTGTGATCCTGGACATGACGATGCGGTAGCAATTATCTTAGCTGCTTACCATCCGCAGATTGAATTATTGGGGGTTTCCACAGTGCACGGTAATGCGCCATTGGACAAGACCACTTACAATGCCTTATCGGTGTTGACAGCGATTGGTAAGGAAAAGGAAATCAGAGTATACGAAGGTGCTAGTAGACCATTGGTGAGAGAGCCAAGTTACGCACCTTCGATCCATGGTGAATCGGGTTTAGAGGGTTCCGATCTCTTGCCAAAACCTCAAGTTAAACCTCACGAGGATGATTCAGCTGTCGATGGTATGTATAGAGCCATTTTGGCACATCCTGGAGAGATTGCCATTGTCGCCACGGGTACTTTCACCAACGTTGCCCAATTGTTCATCTCTCATCCAGAGGTGAAATCCAAGGTCAAATATCTCTCATTCATGGGTGGAGGTATCGAGGAAGCCAATTGGGGAGCAGGTGAATTTAACATTTGGTGTGACCCACACGCTGCCAATTTGATTTTCAAAGATGAGGAGTTGAAGGAGAAGTTGATTTTGATTCCAATTGACTTGACTCACAAGCTGATTGCAACTCTGGAGATCGAACAAAGAATCTTGAACAAACCAAACACTTCAAACTTGAGACAGATGATTTTCGAATTGATCTCTTTCTTCAAACAGACCTACATCGAACAACAAGGTTTCAAAGACGGTCCTCCAGTCCATGACCCATTGCTGGTTATCGCTTTATTACCATTCTACGGTCTTGAAGACGCAAAATACCCAGTCCAATTAGAGTACACTCCAATGAACATTTACAGTATTGAAGATGGAGAGTTGAACGGTAAATTAGAAATCGTTGACAAGAAAGAAGACGGTGTTAAAGTCGGATTGGGGATGAACATTGCAAACTTTTGGGAAATCGTCTTGCAAACCATCTCTCTTGCTGAAGAGCACTCTACCATTTAGATCTTCCAACATTGTACATAATTAAATAAATTTAATTCTACATATTTATACAAATTGATCCATTGCCAGTGAAATGGTGGAGTGAAAAATGTTGAAACATGACTCAATGTCGATCAGATCAACCATATCCATATCTTGATCCAGATTTGATACATCTTGCACGACTCATCTCTCTGAAAAATTTTTGAGCTGAAATTTTTTTTTGATGAGGTTAAGGTTTAAACTGAGTATTTATACTTGAAAGGTACCGTTAAAGCTGCTCATCTGTGCTCATATCTAGATTTGAACCCTTCTACTTAACAATTACAGTATCATTGGATTAATTTTGCCCCTTTATTCACACACATCGAGCACAAAGAAGTTGAAAATGGCGGGAGATCCATTCCTTTCAGATCCAAGTAGGAAGCGTAAGAGAAGTAATAATAACAAGAGAACGTCTGTAGTGGGGAGAAAGACGAAGAAAACCGCAACACCGACACCTGATCTGCTGAACGATGAGGAAATCTCAGGTGGTAGTGACACCGATGACGAGCAAGGGAACGTCTCTGTAGATGAGAAAGAAGTTGGGGGGTTCGATGACGATGAGATCAACTCGGACGACGAGTTTGCCGGTGAATCTACCGCTGATAAACGTCGTAGATTGCTGAAACAATACCTTGAGAACTTGAAGACAGAGATGGAAGAAGAGTATGGAGAGTTCGATGCTCTGGACTTGGACCTGGACATCATCTCGACAAGGTTGAAGAAAGACGCTGCTGAACAGAAAGGGTATGTGTACAAGTTTGTTGCCGATAACTTGCTCTTACAGGACTCTGAGCCGAGGATCTCGAGAATAGGCTCGATGTCTTTGACCTCGTTATCGTTGCATTACCCATACTGTTACACGACATCTAAAGACATGGAGTTATCCAAATGGGATATCAGAGACTTCAACAAGAAACCCAGGAGAGTGAAATATGTCAGGGGAGGGAGCAAATTCTATGAAATAAATAAAGAGGTGAGTAAAAATGGTCACGTTGATGAGATCCATACAGTGGCAGCATCACCCAATGGTAAATTTGTAGTTACCGGTGGGAAAGATAAGAGATTGATAATATGGTCCACTGAAAGTTTATCACCTTTGAAAGTGATTGAGAACAAGACAAAAGCTGGAGCATTCTACGGGTTGACTTTCAGACGTAACTCTGACCAATTGTATGCTGCCTGTGGTGATTTGAAGATAAGAACTTACTCTGTTAACCAATTACTGCAATTGGAGACCTTGTACGGTCACCAGGACTTGGTGGTGGATATCAGTGCATTGGGCCAGGAAAGATGTGTCACTGTAGGCTCTAGAGACAGAACAGCGATGTTATGGAAGATAGCAGAAGAGACGAGGTTGACTTTCAGAGGTGGTGACTCTACAGATAAGAAGAGGAAGAAGAAGAGAGATGAAGAAGAAGAGAAAGAGAGTGAAATTTTTTACGCTGAAGGGTCTATCGACGTTGTATCGATGATCGATGACTCTCATTTCGTCACGGGCTCTGATAATGGTAATATATCTCTTTGGTCTACAGCTAAGAAGAAGCCTCAGTTCACACAGAGATTGGCCCATGGTATCATTCCCTCGTTGACATCTGAACAGATCTCTGGTGAAAAAAGTGAAGAATTGGCTACAAAACAGATCCCTGTTCAGAACCCATACTGGATCACTTCTATCTATGCCCTTCCCTTCTCGAACGTGTTCTTCTCAGGTTCGTGGAATGGAGAGATCAAAGTATGGAAGTTGAACGAAGATTTGAGATCGTTTGTTCAAATCGGAGTCTTACCTCGTGCTAAAGGTGTCGTTACAAGAATTGAAGCCATAGAGGAAGACACCAATAAGAAGAACTCGAGAATCAGAGTCTTTGCAACGTTGGCCAAAGAACAAAGATTAGGAAGATGGACTCAACAAAAAGGTCATGGGGCAAGAAACGCATTGTACTCCATAGTTATCAACCAGCAAGACTTGAGAAGTTGAGTCGATAAAAATGCATACATAATGAAACCAGTATCAACAATTACAACAGTAGATCAAATAGTAATTTTGGTTATATTCAATACATATCAGAAAAAGCAGGAAACAAAACATGAAAGAAAGCAAACAACAAGACTGGGTGGAAAAAGCAAAAGATATAAAGGATTTGTCCAGAGAGATCGGTTCAACTTGAACCGAGGTGTCTGTTAAATATTAAAAGAAACATAGGGATAAAAAGCAAACTCTAGGTCAAGAACACACACACGTTGTCAAATATCAAAGGTTTCTCAATCGAAGAATGTCTGATATTTCCGAGAGTACATTGTAGTCTCCTGAGAACCAGATTTGGTGAACTATTTTGATAACAAGCTTCTCACAAGAGAGCTGCAATGGCTAAACCTGCAACTGCTGCGATGCTTCCAGACAATTGATAACTGTTGGCGTTGTTGGAGGAGTTTGTGGCAACAGCGCTTGAAGTTTCTACTGGAGAAATGGAAGTGCTTCTTTGAGCACTGGAGCTCGAACGTGATGTGGAAGACAGTATGGTGGAGTTGGAGTAACCGAATGTAGATGATGGGAGAGCTGAGCTCGAGTGGAAGTAAGTCGACGAAGAGTAGTGGGAAGAGTTCGACAGTGTGGAAGAGTTCGAGATATCTGAAGCGATAGCGATCAAAGCTCTAGCAGCCATCAACTCAGAGGCAGCTGACAGAGAAGCTACCGATGCAGCGTAAGCTGAAGAAGAGGCAGCGGCAGCGGCACTCAACTCTGAAGCTACTGAGGCAGCCGAAACTGAGGAGACTGAGGCAATTGAAGCAACTGAGGCAACACTGGCTTCAGAGACTGAAGCAGCGCTGATAGCAGCGATGGAGGCCTCTGAGGCGACACTGGCAGCACTTACTGAGGAGATAGAAGCCTCGTAAGCGGCAGCAGCCAAAGAAGAGCTCTCTTCTGGAGTCAATATAGTCTCTGTCTTGGTCAAGGTGATGTATGAGGTTGTTGTTACTTCATCAGAAGTCATTGTGGTGGTGTAGATAACATCATCGGCCATGACTGAGGTCAACAAGAGGGAACCGACAACGGGAACGAGTGTCTTCATCAACATTTTGGGTCTTTTTGGTATTTCAATGGGTATTCGAATTGGGGTTGTTGTTTATTTATACTCTGAGTATCGATCGTAGTATCTTATTTCAAATTGGAATTGGGCCAGTTGGTAATGTTTGAGGCTCAGAAACTCTTATTGATGGTAAAGGAATGACTAGAGTTAAGCTGGTATAAACGAATGTCTCAACAAATAACTAATTGTTAACTGGATGTAATTGTTTAAAGAATTAAAAAAACCATTCAACTCGACAATTTTTTTTGTTTATTTTCATTCGATTCTTCTCATGTGAGCTTGGATCGAGATTTTCATTCCTATTTCGGCAAAACATAAATATGCCCTTTGTCTTCGATGCACGATTCCGAATTGGGAACGTGTATCCAGGGAAACGTTCTATTGTTCTCATGTACTTTTTAACGGGAGTGGATTGTCGGGTAACCAAGGTAGCTTACGTTGCTCGATGTGTGAGACGATGGGATCATCCTGTGTCAAGACACTTGCTCAACAACTCCATTTACACCGTTTTATCCTCCATCAACCTCCCTCCGTAGGCCAACTCCGTGCAAGATTAACTTTTTTTCCTTGCCTAAACTCTATTAAGCGAAGAAAAATATTCCAAATCGGGCGTGACTCGGTCCTAAAAGGGAAGTCTTGGTCTAAAGGGCACGCCTCATGGTATTATATGATTTGGTTTTTAACTAGTGGTTCTTCTCGAAAGTCAACTAGTTCCCTGTAACTATTTTCTACACAGCAATTGATGGTTCCAAATGAATGATTCGAGCATCGTTGCTCAGTGCAATGTTAATCGCGTGGACTTCTTGTATCACGGCAACCAGATATAACTATAGTCACCATCTGTTGGTCCCACAGTGGGCCTATCACGCCGGCTCTCGAATATGCAACTAGAGGTGCATTGCAACAAAAATTTTTCCTTGGGATCCATTTTGGTCGAGTTCGTTAAGTGCTCAAATGCATTTGTGTCCACCGTTTTGGGTCAGGCTTCGGTGAACAGTGGTGCTATTGTAGAGGCCAAGCAAGTTCTAGATCTTTGGTTAGGAGCTTGAACAATTTGCAGCCACCATATCTCTTCATTGAACTAGTGTAAAATTGAGCAAAATGTAAGTTTTAAATTGTAGCGAGCTAGCTGTGTCGTTGAATCGAGCCACGGTTTCTCAAATCATGATTATCAATTAATGGTATCTCTAAAGCTTGATAATAATATTAATATTTATATATCCCCTTGAAAAAGACCAAACTAGTTTAAATACTTCTTTTATCTTCGCTGTTCCATGGAACAGCTATCGTGAATCTGGACATGATCAAATTATTTTTCATTAACGCCATGGGATTGGATATAACTTGCAACAGACACCAATCTACGCTGTTCATCTTCATCCCACGACATCTCACCTTTACTTGTGGATCTGATCAAGCCGAGATCTTCATCTCCGAGTTCGTCATCTTCTTCATCACCGTCGTAAGACCGATTCCGGTTCTCGCCAGCGTAATCTTGACTATCATCATCACTGCCGATGTATTCATCTTCATCACTCAACGGTTCAGTTCTGTACTCTTCATCTGACAAGATCGGTTGGTGGGAACTGTCTCTGGATGAGAATTGATCTAGCAAATCTCCAGTTGGAGTGTACAACGGATGGTTTTTCTTTGCATAACTCTGTCCATCGTCATTAGGATCCACGTAGTCATCCTCATCATCATCATCGTCTCGACTGTGTTGCTGTTGTTGTTCACGCTGTTCTTCTTGTAATTGTCTTTGTAAATGATCTTGAATCTCAGAGTTGGACATCTTAGAAGTGAAATCTGAAGACATTGTCCAACTTCCAGGTTCATCGTCTTCGTCATCTTCATCGGATGACCCAACTTTGTCCGGTAACAAATCTCTAGACATCTGTCTCCGGAAGTACTGCGAGAATTTTTTATAATCATCTTTGTACTTGTTTTCATCGTCATCCTGATCTTGATCTGGATCTTGGTCTTGGTTTGGATCGTATAAATCAACATCATTTTCATCTTCATCGCTTTCACCTTCTGCATCTCTGTACTCCATTCCACCCAAGTCGTGGTCCACTGATGGGTCCAAGATATGACCTCTGGAATCATCTTCAGACAACCCTTCGTCTTCACCGATGCTACCTCCCAAGATGGCATTATATTTCTCTCTGGTCTCTACCAAAGTCTCGTTGACATACTTGTTCCATTCTTCGTCCGAGACGGCATCGTGGATCACCATCGAAATCGACTCTGGAGCGTACAAAGACACAAACTTGACAACTTCCTCTGCGATCAAAGTCAAATGACCCATATAGCCCAATCGAAGTCCCGTCTGTTCCTCGTAGTCTTCACATTTCTTCTGTCCTTCGATGATCAACTTGGTTATATTACCCTTGCCAAACAACTCGATAGCGAGAAACTTGTTGTAGCCAATCTCCATAGATCCGTTCAACACTTGTTGAACGATATCGAACACCACATTATGCAAAAAATTGTTCCATGGGAACTTGAAAAACATGTCAAGAATCGTTATGATGACGTTATTGTCAGAGAGGGCTATCTTCAATTGATCACCAACGACTTGATGTTGACGAATCATTGCTTCTTCTTCCTCGTTTGTTTGAGGTGGTAATGGTTGTGTTGCATCACCTTCGTCCATGTTGACGCTGAAGTTACCTTCTTGTTCTTCATCATCGTCCTGGTTTTTATCTTCGGTCATCATCGTGTCAGAAGCTGGGTCCTCTCCTTGTTCTTTCTTATCATCAATATCTAAATTATTGATATCTCTTGAGATATCTTCTTCACCGTATATACCTTTACCTTCGTCATCTTCATCATTTTCTTCGAAATCACTCGACTGTGAATTCCCTTCATCGTTCTCCAATTGACGTTGGTGACGTTTCTTCGCAAGTTTCTTCAACCTCACTCTCTCTTCATCACGTTCTTCCACTATAGCTTCTCCCTTTTCATCGTTTAAAAGAGCCATGTTGGAACAGTGTAACAATTCAGCTACCAATTCACAGATCTTGAATCTTTCAAACCCAAGAGGTTCGATACTACCGAAAGGTGTTTCCAAGACTTGTAAAGTTGGTTTCTCCAACATTTCAGTGAATCTAGGAATGTTTTCAGCAAACACCTTGACTAGTGTACCCAAATAGATAGGATCTGTAGGCAGTGGAGGGTGTGATTTGATGGTGATGTACAAGACAGGCACGATGTCGTAATCCGAGTTGTTTTTTCTAATGATTTCGATGATGATCCCGACGGAATTGGCGAGGCCTGAACCTCCATGGAGCATCAAACTGACCAAAGTTTCCACCATCTCGTGAGAAACTAATTCTCTAGTCAATTCGTTTGGACCAATGGTGCTGTTATCTGTGTTTGAATTTGCTGAGATGGTGATGAACAGCTTCAAGAAATCTGCCAGAGCAGATTGCTCGGTGGAAGGATGGTCAGGGCCCAAGAATGAGATCAACGAAGGGATTAAATGCTTTTCCTGCAACACGTCGATGACTCCGGTGGACAGTTCACGTCCTTTGTCAGTGGAGATCACTTTTAAAAGGAAGTCCATCAATGGAGGGTTGTCTATATGTCTCATGAATCTCTCTACCAACAGTTCTTGTCCCAAGATAAATTTGATCATATCTTCCAAGTGTTGGTCCAACAAATGTTCGTTGATCTTCATGAAATAGGTAGAGGAGGACATCGAAAGTGGGGCTGGCTTGTCCAAGATCGTCCACAAGTTGTCCAACAACTGAGGATTGTCCTTCATAAAAGTATGTGTGATGGTCCAGTTCTCTTGGGAGAGAATCTCGGCCAGGATCTGGGCACGACGATGATGACTGGCCTCTGGAGTCTCTTCCTCGTCTTCCTCGTCATCGTCTTCGTTGTCGTCATCGAAATTCATATCGTTCTCACCATAGTTGGTGCTGGTATTATTATTGTTGAAACTCTCATCATAAGATGTCGGTTTCAAATCGTCATTGGGTTCTTCTTCTTCGTCGTCATCTGTAGCTTCCTGGGTCTTTGTTTCAGAATCCTCATCGTTGTCCTTGGCTTGTTGATCCAGATTGTCTGGTTCATCTGAAGCTTCAGACACTTGTAGGCTACCCGCTGATGCGAGTTCCTTGTCATCGGGGTCTTGGGCAACGACATCGTCATCCTGGACGATGTAATCCACCAATTTCTCCAACACCTCTGAAGTGCTCAAGTACTCTATCAAGGCGCCATTTTCGGAGATCAACTCCTGGATGATCTCTTGGTCATCGAGGACCTCTTCCAAAGTGAAGTCTGGTCGTTGCAAGATGTTGTTGATTTCAGGGACACTCTGGTAGTTGTTACCGAATCTCCAGAACGATGCCGACATGATTCATGAATTGATGCCAATGAGATAATCGTGTTTTTTGGAAACGGGCGTGTGATGTAAATGAAAGTTGCTCTGTTTCAATTGGTGGTGTGCTGGATCCAACTGTATATGGAGGAGTGTATCAAATTGCAATAAACTTATAAGATGGCGAGCTCCTGGTGGGAAATTGATTGGGAATTCTTCCCCTATGGACAAATTCGGTTAATCCCAGATCAAATTTGGTGGCTGATCACTCGGTATTTATATGGACAGCACTTGTTCACCAATTTGAATGGTCTAAAGATCTTGTCCACCGATGGGTGCTTTTTTTTTTTTCCTTGACAAATTTTTCTCTTTTGTCGTGCTTATTCTACTGTTTTACTAAGGTTTGCTATTTTGGCAGATTTGGGGGTTGGGATACCAATGGCGGGTATTTTTATGAGCTTGTGTGTTTGGTTTAGTTCTGTAGTATGGGAGAGGTTGGTTTGAAGAGTTTTCTCGTGTTTTTCGCTAGTAGTTATCTTCTCTGTAGGTGTTTTTATAGCTATTTAAAGATTTCTAGTATGTAGAATTACTAAAATGAAGTAAAACTATGGCAAT
This sequence comes from Nakazawaea molendinolei, assembly GCA_030569155.1. Taxonomy (NCBI): domain Eukaryota; kingdom Fungi; phylum Ascomycota; class Pichiomycetes; order Alaninales; family Pachysolenaceae; genus Nakazawaea; species Nakazawaea molendinolei. The sequence goes on from JAJMKB010000007.1 coordinate 339,348, forward strand.
TGACTTCATTGCATTTTGAAGCGACTTCAAGTTGGTATTAAGAGACTCGGTGATTAAACGGATTAGGTCCAGTTTTCCCTATAAATTTACTATTTCTTTGGAGCTCTCAAGCCCGATCCCATCTCAACTATTGTATCGCGTGCGCTTTAAATAACTGCAAGTAAAACTTCAAACCATCAGCGGTTGACCTTGACGATTTTTCTAATCATCAAGAATTAGATGTCAGACGATCGGGGTCAGTAAACAATCTCTCTACAAAGTTTCCAGGTTTTTTTGGCTCATTTGAGGAGAGTTATTCAAACCCTTTGAGCTAGCTAACCCCCAAAATACACAAAAACCTCAACAAATTCTACAACATCCAAGGATCCATGTTCATTCTGCTATACAAGTGACTTATGAAAGCCAATCATTCTATAAACATGGAGATCCAGTCTATAACTCTATCGGTGAAAGCAAATAAGCGAAGGTCTTGTGAAAACTCTCCAGCGATAAAACTTTTCAAATAAATACTCGAGTATTTCAAGTCGATGTAGTCCTGTAGAATTAGGAAAAGATCCGGGTCGAACTCCCCATAGTATCTCTTCTCATAACTCAAGTGTTTGACCACCAATTTTAAAACATATTCATCATTCATTAATTTTTTCGTTATGATGTCCCCATTGTAGATCGTGAGGTTGTGTAAAGCTTTGAATTTGTCCGTCTGGCATTCTTGGAATATTTGGATCAACGCCAAACTGGCAAAATAGTTGAACTTGTTGTTGATGGTGGTCTTCAAAGCCGCAATTCCGCTTTCGTAGTGATGGCATCTGATCAGCAGTAATCCGATCAAAAGCCACTCCAATGCACTGTGACGGATGACACTGTCCATCCTCTCGTTCTCCCAGATCATCACCACTCTCAAATCGTCGTAAAGGACGAGAAACAAATGGTCGAGCCACCTTTCGCACAACACTTTATCTCTAAACATGGCCAAATCGTTACCAGTCGATGTGATCTCGTCTTCCATGACAAATATCTTCGATCTCAATTCCAACATTGCGTCCCAGCCAATGATTCTGACCATGTTCGAAATCAATTTGTAACTTCTTGCAAAAGTGCCATACAACCTGGTGTTGTTGAAGATCTTGATCAACACTGGATCACACGATTGTAACTCCAGTAATGAGACTACATTCAACGGTGTGATTGTACCATAAATCAACTCGATCTCTGAATCCCAAATCTTCTCAATACATCCTTCAAAAGGTTCATCGAGTTGAAGATCATCTTTTGTGCTAAATGTAGAGTGATCCTGATTCTTTGGAGAGTACATCGGAGCAGAATTCAACGTCATCAACAGAGCTTTGAAATCTCCTAGTATGATGTACAATTGTACCACCATTTCCCAGCATTCGAACTCAGTAGGCATGGCGTTCAACAGCCGATGTGCTGAGATCAAAGCGAGCTTTGGTTTTTGTTTCGATATGAGATAATTAGCCTGTTCGAGCAAAAGCATTGCGTCACGAGGGTTCTCTTTGATACCTTCGTACATGGTCCGAACGGCCTCTGTCTCTTTGTTCGATAGTAGCAATATTTTTGCCTTCAATAAAACAAATTGAGCTGGTAAAGAGTCGAGTTTAGCCATACAATAGTCACCTAATTTGGTGAGCTTGATGATCTGGAGCAAGGCGTCTACTAAATAGTTTTTGTGAACGGATGGGGTTAATATGCTGGGTTTGCAACCTGCTGAGGCACCTTTTGGGAGCAATTGACACATCTGGTCTATTGCTTGCAAACAAATCTTGTGTGTCTGTAATGGGTTCAACTTGACCATTCCTGGTAATATCCTCGAGGTTTCTTGATTACAGAGAAGCGATCGTATTAGCAGAGATACGCTTGTTTCGAGCCAGATATCCTCAGGGATGTTCTCTGCGTACAATGGCGGCTTTGAAGGGTCTGAGAACACAAACGAAGTTGTTATGTTACCTGGGAACTCAGCTTTGATCCTCAAATCACCTTTGGTAAAGCAATTGTACGAGCAATATGTGACGGTATGTGTATCTTTCTTGGATCCAGACTCGAAATTGAGCAATAGCGAGGTTATATATGCCATTGGAGCATCGGTGGATGACACGTCTAAACCGTTGATAAAATGGTATTGACCCGATTCCGAAACTCTAGAAGAATGAGGTAACGTGGCTATATGTACGAGATCCACGGGACCTATATCCGAATGTTTTACCAAATCCAATGTCCGCTGTCTCAATGACTTGCCGTACTCCAGCTCTTGGATCACCGGGTACACCTGTTTCTTCAAACTGGACAACGAGATCTTGGAGTGGGACGGAGTCGAATGCATCACTGGAGCGTGTCCGTTACCCATTGGGGTCCCACTACCTGATGTTGTCAGCGAGGACACCGAAGACCCGTTATTCAACACCTCACTGCCCTCCATACCGGTCTTCAGCTGGTTGATCCTATACTTTCCTTCTGGCTCCTCTCAAGCTGCGTTACCTTTTACTGCCTGAAAAAAAAAAAAAAACTAAAAAAGCCTACTAATTGAGCAGGTAATTAGCCCCTTTTCCAAGGGACTGGAAAAAGTTGACACAGATCGATTTACCGGTTAGCGCAGAGAGTGTCACCACTGTCGTGACAGTGTTAAATGACACCGGTCTGCATTGTCGTAATGTCATCGCTTAGTTTTGCCTCGTTTGATTGCCGAATAAAATAAACTTTATCCCCACATCTTTGCTCTTTGTAGAACCAATGAAATTCGAATCAGCGCATTCTGTCAAGATTGCTATTGTTGTTCACATATAAACCACAGGGCTGCTAATTTTTCACCGTTTACTCTTTCTCTGTTTAATTGACATAAATTGATCTAATTGATCTGTGATTTATACTGTGATAATAATAGGTGATACGGAGGTACCTTGATAGGCAGGTAATAAGCAGGTTAAAGGCAGGATAAGCAGGTGATCAGCAGATAGCAATGACTAGAGAATCTAAATTTTACACCAGACAAGTATCGTCGATCTTGTCGTTTGCCTTGAGTGTTTACGGTAATGTGCATTACTTCATCTTTCATGCCAGACGTGGAGAATACCAGACACCTTTCACTGGGTTCTTTATCACTACTCTGATCTTTTGGTCGTTACAATACTTGTTACAGTTGAACTTTGTCTTGCAGTTCTTCACCAAGAATGAGTCCACCACAATTCAGCAACAACAAAAGATCGATAGTTTGGTCGGTTACCATTTCATCATGAACAATTTACTCAACTTCTTTTGGTTCTACACTTTCCGCAAACATCATTTCATCATCAGTTTCATTCTCTTGGTGGTTAATTTCTTGAACTTGATGAGCTTGTATGTGGTTCACAAGAGTTATTCCATCAAATCTGTCAGTGACTGGATCGCTGTGCATATGTCAACACTGGCCATGCCAATTGCATGGGTTGTATTTGCCATTTTCTGGAATGGTGCCATTGTTTTCCATTCTCATGGTAAGAGCTTGATCCTGAGAATCTTGGCCAACATCCTCGTTTGGGATTTCCTCTTGGTACCAATGTGTTTCTTAGCTTTCTACAACGATTACGGTGTCGGATTTGCAATGTCTTTGTTGACATTGGGTCTCGCTATCAACCAATTTGCAACTCGTATCATTGCCTTGCAATGGATCTTTGCAACCATCATCACATGTTTGGTCTTTATCGCTTCAGCTTTAGCTGCTAGTGGCGAAGTTTTCGTCAAACATAACGGCCGTGCCAGCGACGAGGAGGCTCCTTTGTTGACTGGGTAGGTGGTGTCGTGTGATCTACCGGTGGCTTTTTTTTATCTAATCTTATGATCTGTTTCAGTTGTGAAGCTGGAATCATGTCCAGTCTTGAGCTTTGTCACTTTATCTCTTCTAGATCAATCTCGTTTGATTACCATGGACTTGTTCATCCTACTGAGACTCTTTTTGTGTATAGGACACTAACGAACTCACGTGATTCTTATCTTATCTTGTTTCATCTCATCTTTTGAGAGTTTATCACTAGTTTACTTGTTGCAGTAGATTGCGACTTCTTCTCTTAGAAATGCTCTGTGACTCACAGTGCTCTCAGCGGTGATCTAGCTTTATTTTGTAGCTCTTAATTAACATCAACACCTCCATTTACTGTTATAAGGTCTTCCTTCAACTTCATCAACTACTATTTGCCCTGTTGTTTTACTGGATCTGACATCTTCTGGATCAACTCATCCCTTACTAAAGCTGTTGGTTTATTTAACGCCACTCCTAAGTGGTACAACGATTGTTTGTGCGTCACCATATTAGAGTATCTATCTCTAGTCACATTAGCTAACCATTCCTCCTTAGTAGTATCACTATCTCCTAGTCCGATGTATTTGTTCTTTAGACTTTCATAAACTTTCTGTTCTCTCACTTTATCAGCCATTTTTCGATCCTTTTATGAATAAATAAATATATTGTTCAAGTACCTTATAAATAGCGGTGCTTCTCCTTTTATATAAATTTTTCACTTTGTTATAGATCTTGAAAAAAAAACATCAAATTGAAAAAAGGGGTCCTCTATATACACCAAATGACAATGGAAATTCAGGAGCTCCAGGATCTCAGTGTACAAATAGACCTGGAAGAGTTCAGTTTGTTGAAGAACCAGGTTGATTTGGGACAGCTAGGATCCTCTTTTGAATTGCTAGTAGGTGACATAGTTGTTAGTTATGAGAACTTGTCGGAATTTGTTGTTGAACAGAGAGACCACGAGGAAGTGTTGGTCAAATTGTATTATGAGTTGATAGTGGCATACAATGATGAATTATTTCTCAACCAAGACCAAATTGCAGATCTGGTAGCACTTCTATTCGAGCTGGAAGAGTTCAAGGAGACCAGGATAGCCGATTTTCTCATATTGTGCAATTCCTTCCCCGTACCAACGGTGAAGCCCTTGATTCAGAGGTTAAAGCTTCCTCAACAGTTGCTCCTCGAGAATCTTGGAACGCTGCTTTTACTAAAGCTTGGTCTCTTTTCAACTGCTGAATACAGAGCTAGTCTTGAGAAAAACGCTTACAAGTATGAGAATTATCAACTTAACTTCGAAGATACCATTGGGTACTCTATGCTCGTAGTTCAGCTCTATACGGCGTTTGCTGATAAATTTGCGAGGTTCAAAGTTGACTATTACACTCAAGTGTGCACAAAGTTGATCGCTTTCTATCAATTGGACCCATACAGAGTGTTTGACATTATCTTCGATGTGATGGCATCCAATTTGATCCGGAACTACCAGTTCCTGGTACTGTTCCTCAAGGCCAGTATTTTTTGGCCTACAAGTGAACACAAGACAGATTTGAACAATCTCTTTGGGAATTTGAATGAAGGTGGAAACGAAAAGGCCATGCAGATCATCCTGATGAAATTGCATTATCAAGATCTCAAAACACTCTCAGAGACTCATAAAATTCTCATAGGGATGTTGATCAAGATCGGTTTTATAAACCTTGGTCATTTGTTCAACTTCTTGAGGCCTTTTAACGATGCTGATATGGTCAAGATCGAAACTGCTTACAACGAGAAGTTAAAACAACAAGAGATAAGCGATTTCGAACTAGCCATGGCACCTCCTTTGATGGACAGTGATGACGAGGATTCTTCTTCGACGAAGAAGAAACTGGATACAACAAAATCAACCACCACAATAGACCCAAAATTGAACATAAAGATTGCAGTTCTCAAAGCTTGTCTCTCGGTGGGCCTCTACAACGAGTCGATCTTCATCATATCTCAATACCCATACTTGATACGTTGTGACGAAAATTTGGCTTTCTTGCTGAACAGGTTTATGGAACTGATGATCGACGATTGGTATTATGCTAAATGTCCATTACCAACTAATCAGTTACAAGAGCTCGCAAAGGCAAGAAAAGTTGCCCAGTCCAGAGGTGGATCACAATCTGGTAAAATCGTGTTTAAAGATTTCCCTGTCACTCATTTACTCACCTTCGATGCATTGACTCAGTCTTACTCTGCAAAGAAATTCCATTTCTTTTACCCTTGGAAAGAGGATATTCCAAAGGCCAATAACATCGATGATTTGTTCAAGATTTCAAACGAATTTTTGTCATTGATAGGAGCAAGAATAGTGGATAGTCCATCGCTCTTTGAGAAATTGTGTCACATCGTATCGAGACTTGAAGACAGGGAGAAGGCTCTCGATTACTACAGAAAGTTCATTTTCCCATACATCCCATTTATCGAGAACAATCTGACACTTGTTCAAAAACTGTTTGAGATTTTGAAAGATTACGACTTGCAAACGAGGTACAACATCTACGGGGAATTTTATCAATCGATGTACATTAGAAGTCAAACTGAGATCCAGCTGAGATACAAGAAAGCTGAAAAGGAAACTGGTCGTTCTTTGAAAAGATTGACTCTTCAAAGTGCAAAGACAATTTGTAGAAAACTATCCAAGATCTCGATGTCAAGTCCAATGCCAGTATTGATCAAAATTCTAGAGAATTTGGAAAGTTACGACAATTTGATCGATTTGATCGTCGACCATCTTGCTCCTCTTTTCAATGAATTCACATGGGATGTGTTACCTATGGCCATATTGATCAGATTGACTAAACCAGGAAGATCTCTGGTCCAGGAAGATGGGTTGAACGAAAGACAATGGCTACAAAGTTTGTCTGCGTTTATCGGTAAGATCTCCCGGAATGCACTGATGAATTTGCAACCAATTTTGATCTACAGTTTGAAAAAGTTGAACAATGGAGAAATCAACGAGTCAATCGTTTTGAAAGATTTGTTAGGCATAATGACAGGTATCAAACCGATAACAAACTTGACGTTGGAACAAATAGAGTTATTGAGCAGTGAAAACAGTTTGAGACATATTGCCCTTAACGTAATTCAGGATGGAAGATTCAAAAGCGTCAAACCAGCGGTACGAATCCTCGAAGAATTGATCAAAACAGACTCATTGAACGAGTTTTTCATCTTATTGTGCTCATTGACTTCGTCATACATCACCAACACTGAAACCGCACATCTCAAGATCTTGACACAAAAGCACGATGATTTCGAGTCCATTTTACATTTATTCGCTGATTTGTTTAACGAATTTTTGAAGTATCCAGATTTCATCAAAAACGTTCTCCCCGTTGACCAACTTTGCTCTACCTACAAGGTCAAACCTCAATGGGGGTTCGAAATTTGGCGTAAAAGGTTGAGTCAAATGATTGACAAGAACATCACTCAAAACGAGGATTGTTGGAATCCCGTTTTGAAACAGGTCATGGGTCCAATTCAAAAATCTTTGGACACTTATAACTGGCAAACTTTTGAGATCGGATACTATGTTAGTTTCTGGCAACTATCCTTGTATGACATCAATTTTAGTGCCAACTTTTACGACACAAGGCTGACAGATTTATCCAGCACCATCAAACTGCTTCAAATGAAATTAAAAGTTTCATCTAAAGATCGTGATGTCCCAAGCACAGAATTGAAAAGAATCAAAGATGAAATATCCATCAATTCTGAAATTGTGAAATCGATACCTCTGGATAAAATCAAGCATGAAAATCATTACGAAAGTGTTATGACAAGATTGAATCAGGAGAAGGATTTCTGGATCAAAGAAGATGTTGATCTTACATTGCAAATTGAAAATTTCTTGGATTACTGCTTACTTCCAAGATCAGTGCATTCACCGTTTGATGCGATATTCTGTGCCAAATTTGTATTTTTCTGGCATAAGATCAATGAAAAATTCCCCAAAATCACATCCATCATCTTGGAATATTTGATGAATAAGGACATTATAAACTCTTTGCTTCTAACATTCACTGCTACTCAGCTGGAGAATTTCGGGCTCTTTTATGGTGAAATTTTGAGTCAATTAAATGAGTGGAGATCAGAGGAAAAATTTAACGAGCTGGCAATTGGGGAAGGCATTGTCGGTATGGAAGGTATTGATTACACGACGTACCGTCAAACATTATTTGTAATTCACGAAAAAATTGTTGAGAATTTGAGGTGGTCGTTGAAAGATCAAAGTTATATGACAAGATCGAACTGTTTGATCTTTTTGAAAAACTTGTTAGATATCTTTCCATTGGTTGATGTACACTGTGAGGCAATTTTGAAATCGATTGAGCTGATTTTATTGGAAGATGACAGAGAAGATTTGAAATTATCTTCGAACTCACTTATCGGCAGAATCAGGTCATACTCAAGTAAATGGGTTCCACTGTCTGAGTTTTATGATATGACAGAGGAACAGTTGGCTGCGTACAATGAAGGAAGGGAATTGGTTAAGAGGAAGCTGCTGATACTGGAATCCAAGAGACGTGCAGCAATTGCTTTGCAAGAGGAAGAGGCAAGAAAACAGGCTCTGTTGAAGGCAGCGGAACTGGCAAAGGCGAAGGAGGCTGCTGAGGGAAATCCTTATACCAAATTGAGATCTCATCCTCACGAAGCAAAGCCCTCTACAAAATCTACAGAGAATAGTACCGCCGCCAAGAGTAATGAAGCTGATAGCACTGTCAAGCCTTCCGAAGCTAGCACTGTTACCAAGGCATCCGAAGTCAGCACCTCTGCCAGAGCTGCAGAATCAGGAAAGGAGCCAGTGAGACCACAAGGTCCAAGAGCTACGCAAAGTAAAATCGCTCAAAGTGATCCGAAAGAGTCGAAGAGCAGTCCAGCAGAATCTAAGAATGATGACAAAACTCCAACACCTCAAGGTACGAAGAGATCGTCACCAGATGTTGCTGAATCTAGCAAACCGCAAACAGCAGAGGACAGAAGCAAGTTGCTTAAAGCGAGAATTGAGGCAGAGAAATTGAAGAGTAACAATCAGAACAGGAATAACAATCCACAGAGGTCATCGAGAGGACAAGATCTCGTATCTACACAACTGAGAAACGCATCCTCACAGTCGAGAAACTCTGATAGGAACGCATCCTCTCAACCAAGAAATTCCGACAGAAATGCTCCTTCACAGCCAAGAAATGCCGATAGAAACTCATCAACACAACCAAGAAATTCAGACAGGAACTCTGATAGGAGTTACCCACCTCGGAACGATAGAAGACCTCCAATGGGGCCATCAGGAACAAATGATAGAAAGAGAAGGCAACAAGATGACTACAATTATCAAGAGAAGAAGCAAAGAACCGCAACTGCCACGAATACAAACAGAAACGGTAATGATGCACCACCACCTCCTCCACCATTGCCCCCTCCATCAGACCCTGCTCCACCAAGTGGACCTTCCAATAGGGACAACGGTTTCGATCCAAAGAGGCGTACAAGATTACCACCGGTAAACTCTAGATCGGGTTCCAGTAAATATGATGACAGCTACAACAGAAGACAACAATACCGTGGTTCGAGGCAGTGATTTATCACTCTGTCATCTAACCCCCCAAGATCTTCATGCGCAAAATTGATAAAATGCTCATTTGAAAAAGATTCCTCTTTAGGCGAAAGGTAAACAGCGCTTATTTAACGTTAGATGCACCTTCTTTTCTCGAGGCACAGGGAAAAAAAAAGCTAATATTAGAATCATCAAGAAGAAGTGATTCACGTTACAAAAGCTCTTGTATAAACAATGCTGACAGATATCAGAGTGACAGGACATCTACGGATAGTGGTATTAAAAGCCAGACATTTACAGAACCGGAGGAAACTAGAGAAACAGAATCCGTATGTAACGTTGAGGATCGGACATATAGTTGAAACTACCAGTGTTGATTATAGAGGAGGACAAACACCTATATGGGATGACGAATGTCGGTTTGAATTGACACCAGATTTGGAACCAGTGTTACAATTAGCCATACTAGATGAGACCAAGAAGACTCCAACGCTTGTCGCTGAGAAGAAGATTGATATAACACCTGCTTTCGAAAGACCCCCAGATATCGGGTACGATAAATGGTATACAGTGGAATACGCTGGTAAAGAAGCTGGAGAGATCTTCTTGGAGATGACTTTCTACCCTTCAGCACCAAAAGTGCCTCTGAAAATCCCTATCAAGAACAGAATGGTGATCAAAGGCAGTCAAAATGGCAGACCTTTACCTTCATTACCTGGACAGGACTCAGTCGAGGCAAGAAATGTTCATGATGAGATAGCAGAGGATATCTTGGTTAAATCCTTCTCGTCTTCCATGATCAATAGGAAGCTACCAACAAGACCTTTACCTGAGACGATACCTTTAGATGAGGAAGATCAACCAAGACTCCCCATTTCTAAGACAGAATCTCATCTCAATGAGAGATTGGTGACCGATATCGATAGACTATTCCTTAACGACTCAAACGATCAAAAATCACCTAGAGAGTTTCTAGGCTTCAAAAAATTCACCAACAAGCTTCAACAGTTTCAAGATAATAGTGCACCAGTGACAAATTCTGGAGGTTTTTTCAAGAAAAAGCCCACATCACCTAAGAAGAGTCTTTTCAGTAGGTTCGGTCAGCAACATCAACAACAATCACAGACAAATTTGGACGATTTTGATTTGTTAGAGCAGCAAGTGCTGTCAGACTGGGAACAAAACCATCCAAATGAGTTCCAAGAGGCTATCAACAGAAGATTTGGTAAAAAAACAGAAGAAGAAGAGGAAGACAAGACATCATCATGGACTCGTAGTATTAGCAGCTTGAACAAGAACGAGAAGCCTTTGTTTCTGGATATCGAAAGCGATTCAGAGGGAGAAGAAGGTCGTGCACCTTCACCACCACCGAAATCGAATTACAGCAGTAGATCGGGGAACAGTTTGTTTTCTTCGAGACACTCCAATGAGTCTAATGACATTGTCATAACGGAGAAACCTTCGAGACAGAGGAAAATGCCACCTCCAATGTCACAAAACTCATCGTTGATGTCATCGTCGAGATTCTCAGACTTGGACATTGAAATTCCGTATTCTGCTGACTCAATAGGGGCTGTCGATGAGAAGAGCCTCCACACTAGAAATCACAAACTACCTACACTACCAAATGGGTTGAAAGAAGATGAAGTGTTCCAATCCAAATACCATGCCCCAAAACCTGATAAGAAGCTTCTGCAAAGGTATAGACTCGAATCAGGAATGGTAAGAGAAGGTGATTTGAACATCGAGCCTGGAGCTAGTGATTACAGAGGAGATGGTCTCTGGGGGGTGTCCAATTTACAAGACGAATTCTCACCTTCTCGGTTTGGAAGACCAAGAGTGCCTGCAAAGACACCCATCGGGCTCACCAACGAAGAATACTACGTGATTGATAAGAAAAGTTATTTGAAAGATTTGACTGGCAATAGGGAATGATAGTGTAAAATTATAACAGATGTACCAAAAAAATAATGAATGCTATATAAGTGGGATTAGAAAGCGGCCTCATCATCACCGTCATCGTCTCCGTAGTCGTCGTCGTCACCGTCGTCGAAGTATTTCTCAGCGTTATAATCGTCGTCGTCATCCTCATCGAAATCCTCGTCCTCGTCTAGAGCTTCCTCTTCCTCGTCCAGCTGCTCGGTTGGAGCTTCCACCGCTATATTAATATTCTGCAAGATTTCGTTCAGTTTCAACTGGTCGTTTTTGTGAAGGATCTCTAACAGACCGTCGTGTACCAGTTTCCGATCGTAGTTGAAACTGGAGATCAATTTTTTCTTATCCTTCTTGTCGACCCCCATCACGTTGTACAATTCAGTGGGGAAGAATTCCAAGAGGTACGGATGCTCATCTATAGATCTTCCGATCTTTCTCTTCTTCCTGAACCGGTCCGAGTATCTCTTGATTCCGTCGTTGATCCCGTCTCCGGAGTCGTATAGCACTCCTTTTTCCGCCTTTTTCCGCAACAGTTGTAACGACCCTGTATAAAAGGGACCTTCACTCATCGACTTTTCAAAGTTCACATAGTACTGGCCAATGTCTCTTTCCAACTTGGTTATAGGGCCATTGATAGGTATCACCAACTTGTTGGCATCTTTCTCGAGCGTCACTCCATTTATATCACTGTATTCTAATCCAAAGGGAAGCAACTGTTTGCTGAACCCACCTCCAGACCGACGTCCACTCATTTGATTAGTTTGTTGTCTTGATAATAAGGGACCTCATCTCTGGAAAATTTTCACCTCTTTGTGTTGATCGTGCACGACTTTTGGTTTTCGTACTTTGCTCTTGATTTTTTGAGATTGTTTTTGTGCACAGCTGCACGACTTTCTTTTTCGTATTTTGCATCGTTATTTTGATTATATGAGACTATATACTTTTGGTTGTTTGTAATGATTGTTAAGTGATCTGACGAGGTCGCCAAGCGACCTCATAGACGACATGATTATGGACTAAATTACTAGACAATTTTTTAGCACCTTGAAAATGTGCTTAATCAGCATCTGTTCGTTGAAAAATGCAGAACAAAGTGATCAGAGTTCTCTAATCTTCCAAAAGATCAGCAATGTCATCGTCAGAGTCTGGGTTAAAAGCAGTGTTCAGCTCCACAGTTTCGTCCAACTCTTTCAACTTTTGGTTGAAGATAGCTTCTTGTTTCTTATACTTCCGTCTTGATTTTTTGCCCCATCCCCAAGATTGGTCATCTTCAACTTTAGGTTCCAGAGTCTCATCTTCTGGAGTGATCCCGTTGGCTGCATCCTCGATGGCTTTCTTCTTACGCAGATCATCCAAGGCAAGTTGTTTTTCAATCTGTTTACGTTTAGCATAGTTTGTCCATGTTCTTCTCAAGATCAAGTACAAATACACAATCATCAAGATACGGAAGAATTTGAACACGTCAAACTCGTCGATCAACTCATGAGCTGCACTTTTGAAACTGTCTGGAAGAAAATCAGGCACATATTGATGCCATTCAAGTCCTTGTAACACCTCGATCGCCTTCTCTGCCATTGTATCAATAAGTCGATTTAGTTCAAATCGGTTCGGTGCTGTTTGTTTGTATTTTTTTTTTTTCATCGGCTCCCACGGACGGTTGGTAATTTGTGCACGACTTTTCGATTCAGGTGCGATGAGCTTAGTCTCGTGGTGTAAGTTGGCTTGGTGTAAGTTGGGTTGGTGAATTCTGAAGTGGTTGCGGTTATGATTGGGCGGAAGAGTTGTTGGATCATTGGAGAGAACAGGTGCTATGGTGTCTCGATGTTTTGAGTTGTTATACTTTTGTGAAAGTATTGTGGTGGAGATTGTGAGTTACAATAGCTCCTGTGCATTGTATTTACCTGTAGTGATAAGCTGTATCTCTCCATCTCAGTTGTAGCTTTGTTTCCATGATCTCAATCTACTCACTCACTCAGATAAAGCAGTTGTAACGTAAGTTAGCGCCTGATAGTGGGTGGGTGATATTTTAAATTTTGTATAGCTAGATCTGCTGAAAGTTGGCTTTCACTTCCCAGCAGAAAACAAACTCTGTAGTCTGTTTATCAAGCCCGAACGCTTATGCTGCTCTTTAAAACAGTCTCATCCTCACAATTCATCATCGCTGGACTCCACTGGAACCAGATCGATGATAGTCAAAGGATTCACAAAAGAGCCATGATTCTCAGGACAAGTGAAATAACGAGCTCCTTTTATAGAGCCATCATTCTTACCCAACGGTTGGTCCCATTCGACACCACACCATACTTTGTTATCTATCTGTGGTATCGGGCCTATAAATCTGATGACACCGGATCTGTTCAAATTGTCATTTTCAACACGACAATTTTGGCCCACGATAAGAGAGGCCAACTTCTCATCTAGCTTCAGATTCCAATCGCGTTTCTTTGATTCAAAATCAGAGCCAAATCTTCCATACAGATTTTGTTTCTTCCAAGCCATGACACTTTGTGGTCTATTGGCATACTCTTCTGGTGATAATTGGAACTTGTCCTGGTAAGTTGAGTTTTCGAGTTCCTGAAGAACTGAGTCATCAGCAGTGCTCTTGACATGAATTCTCATGAAATCCTGCACGTTGTAATGAGCCAAAGTGGCTTCATCATCATTCAATTCAACTCTCTCATTACTCTTAGCTATAGGGTATAAATACAACTGTTGATCCTTAGGCTCTACCCCGGTGATGGGATACATTTTCGTCTTCAAATACTGGACACTCCATTGTGGAGACACTCTTCTTTCTGAAGAAGTCAAGCTCGAGGTGATATATACAGTGATATCCATTACTTGTTGATATTTACTCTTATGTAACTGTCATTTTAGGGGGTAAGAAAAAAATATAAAAAAAAGAATGGACAAAGGCTGTCTTTTATAGTTGAGTTTGTAAACTTTAATTAGTAGTTGGATCTCGCTTAAGATTGCAGAAAGTTTCTAGAAAGTTCTTCAACTGTTGAAATGAGTGAAAAGGGGAACGAGAAAGTGGAGAGAAATGACAGAGGAGATGATAAGAAGAAGGTGAGTTGGATGGAGAGTGTAGGAGAGAGTGAAGTAGGTCAGGATATTAACAAGAGCAGGGAAAGAGAGATGGACCTAAAAGAGAGGCTATTTTGAACTTGCTGAAGTATCAGGATCAGTTTATCACAATCGATATGATTGGAGGACGTCAAGGTGAGTTGGATGAGGTTGAGATGAGACTGGCTTTACTGTAGAGGCTCTATAGTGGAGGCTCTATAGTGGAGACTCTAGAGTGGAGACTCTATCTAATGCACAAGAGAAACAAATACTAACAAATAGTGACTGGTGTGTTGAAAGGTTACGATCAATTGATGAACTTGGTATTAGACGAGGTGAAGGAGAAGTTAAGAGATGAGACTGGAGAGTTGACTGAACAGACAAGAGATTTGGGATTGGTCATATTGAGAGGTCCTATTTTATTGTGTATCCAGCCAGTCGATGGCAGTGAAGTCATTGAGAACCCATTTGCCTCTCTGGAGCCTCAAGCTCTGGAGATCTGAGATTTGTGGGGGTTTCAGTGGGTTTAAATAGCTGGATAAAGGAATCGCTAACAATCTGCTAACAAAATGTAATTTTTCACCTCTCGCTAACAAATTGTAAATTTTCACTTCTCGCTAACAAATTGTAAATTTTCACTCTTGAAGAAAACGTGATTTTTTCACTTTGTGTAACACACACAATTTTTCACCCAAACACATTTTCACGGAAACTCAACTCACATCGAGACACCACAATTTTTCACTCCAAGACAACTTTTTTTATCAAAAAATCCACCCCTACCAGCCAAGGACCCTCTCGCCAAGTTGGGCGGATTCGACGTTGATATCCGTTGGATTTTGCGCCAAAGTTCCATGGGAAAAAAAAAAATTTTGTTATCAGGGCCTCTGCAGCTTTGGAGCGTTGTATAAATTGAAAGATATATCCGTTGATTTAATCTTGGTTGAAAAGTATAGTGACGATGAGCGAGTTCCCAAATACAATTCTTTTACCACAGACCAACCAGTTGATCGGGTTGTACTCGTAAGTTATTTTGAGGTGTAACTGGATGCTTTTCCAAAGTGGAGTGAAAAATACTAACAGAACCAGTATCATTCGTGATAGATCCACAAAGAGAACCGATTTCGTATTCTACTCGGATCGTATCATTCGTTTGTTGGTCGAGGAAGGCTTGAACCAACTTCCTGTAGAACCTGTCAAGATCGAGACCCCAACTAATATGAACTATGACGGTGTCAAGTTCTTGGGTAAGATCTGTGGTGTCTCCATCGTGAGAGCTGGTGAATCCATGGAACAAGGCTTGAGAGACTGTTGTAGATCTGTAAGAATCGGTAAGATCCTCATTCAAAGAGACGAGGAGACCGCTTTACCTAAATTGTTCTACTCCAAGTTACCAGATGATATCTCTGACAGATACGTCTTTCTCTTGGATCCAATGTTGGCTACCGGAGGTTCAGCTATGATGGCAGCTCAGGTCTTGTTGGACAGAGGTGTTCAGCAGGACAGAATCTTCTTCTTGAACTTGTTGGCCTCTCCAGAAGGTATCAAGGCTTTCAACGAAAAATACCCTCAGATCAAGATCATCACCGGTGGTATCGATGAAAAGTTGGACGAATCTAAGTACATCGTCCCAGGTTTGGGTGACTTTGGTGACAGATACTACTGTATCTGATTGCTGTTTATCTCTTTTGTATGTATCTAATAGAAACTGGCTCTTTTTCTGATCCTCCTGTTATATTTCTTAACTAGTCAAATGCTCAATTATAGAAACTTTTCATGTATCAAGTCTGGATTCTCCAAATATTCGTTTCTACTCACCCACATCTTCTTGAAAGTTGTCAACCCTGCTAAGATGGACCCGCCAATCCAGGTACTGTATTTCCTCTCTGGAGGTGCAAAGATCTTCAATTTGGTGCCTGGTACTGTAGATTTTTTCATCTCTTTCAACAACCGATCTCCAAAACCTTTGATCAACGTTGTACCACCGCTGAGCACTACAGATTTGTATAACTGAGGTCGGAGATCCAAGTCGCACTTCAAGATCGATTCTTGTAAAATTTCCTGGACCCCTTGGAACTCAGACCCTATCAACTCTGGATGGAAGAGAATCTCTGCAGATCTGAACCTTTCAGACCCCAATTGGATCAACTTCCCGTCTGGGAGTTTGAAAGTCTCGAAAACACCGGGCTGTGTCGATACACTGGGGTCCAATTGGCTGTAATTCAACCAGTCAAGCTCATCTTTCTTAGGGTTCGAAGACACAAAACAGTATTTCTCTTTGATCAACTTGACGATCTCTCTTTCCAGCGATGTAGTCATCGAGACTCCCGATTTCCGGAGTAACAACTGCAAATTCTCTGTGATATCTCTTCCAGCTATATCTATCCTTCGTATTGCCGAGGGCATAGAGAACCCATCGTACACGGGCACCACATGAGATACACCATCGCCAGAATCCAAGACAACACCTGTAGTCCTCCCAGAGGCATACAACAGGAGCACTGCCTGGATCGATATGTATAACAGCGGGATGTTAAACGTTTCAAAGAAGATCTGAGCCATTTTATCCCTGTGTTGGCTCGGGTTTAAAGGTGCCTCTGTCAACAAGAATGGATGGTCTTCAGAGTTGATCTTGAGGTTCTTATCGAATAGATGGCTCCATATGAGCTCCATCTCGTCCCAATTCTGTACTATCCCGTTCGTTATGGGATAATTTAACCGCAATAGTCCCTTGTTCTCGTACAGCTGCTCTCCTATAAAGAGATCACCTTCCAAAGCTCCAGCCATCACTCTGGAGTACTTGGGTCTACCAACCATCGAATGCTCCAAGAATTTAGGCCTATCTTCACCGGCAAACCCAGATTTCAACATCCCAGACCCATTGTCGATCACTACGGGCTGGTTGAGCAAGATATTACCAGAATCCTCCATCTTGGGTTTTTAGGGATACTGTTGATGTTTAAAAGGTAAACATTTGAAAACTACACGAAAAAAAAATGAAAAATGAGCAAAATATTAAAAATAATTATAGATGAGCTATAGATGAGCATAATACGAATAAAAGTTCAATTACTTGGATTCAAGTTAAAATTGAAACTTTCACAGCTCTAAAACGTCAGATTCGTGAAAAAAATGCAAAAGGGCCTTCAGAAAGGCTGAAAAATATGGAGCATTGAATGCGTAACGTATGTTCGGTAACTGGTCTCGAGAATTGGAAATTTGATGGCTTGTAGCATGGAATGAAGCTCAAAGAAACTCAACTTGACAGGCTCTATGTTGAAAATAGAGCTGGAATGAGTCTCGATGAGAACAAGCGTGACGAGAAAATGAATCCAAAATGGGTTTTAACTCGTAGATTATAATTATTGTCTGATAGCCTCTTGAAGAGCTACAGTGTTTGTATCATAGCCTGTGGGCTGTTCAACAATGGTGTCTTTGTTGTCCAACTGTTGAAGAGTTGGAGTCATTCCTTCGACATCTCCTGAACCAGGCATGAAGATGACCTTCGAGTTAGAAGATTTGGCCATGTTCATCATGGCATCCAAGTATCTGATTTGCATAGCAGCCTTAGAAGACAAGATATCAGCAGCCTTACGCATCAATTTGGCACTTTCAACCTCGGCTCTAGCAGCGATGATCTTACTCTCACCGATTCTCTTGGCCTCGGCAGCTTTTGACAAAGAGTTCTCGACAGAGGCTGGCATTACGATATCTTTGATCAAGATACTCTCGATGCTGACACCCCATGAGGCAGCAGTGTCTGAGATGATCTCTTCGATAGCCAAGGCAACTTCTTCACGCTTCTCAATGACATCTTGTAAGCTTCTAGCACCTACAACGTGTCTCAAAGTGGTTTGAGTTCTCTCACTCAAGGCTGTGGCCAAATCGGAGATCTCAAAGACAGACTTGGCTGGCTCGACGATCTTGTAGTACAAGACAGAGCTCAACGAGATGTTGACGTTATCTTTGGTCATACACGACTGGCTTGGGATCTCTTTGATGTTCAACAACACAGAGACCCTGTGCAATTTCTCGGTGATGATGTTCACCTCGACAAGACCTGGGTCAACACCTTTGTACAATTTACCAAACCTTGTGATCAACCCAACGGAACCTTGATCAACCTCTTTATACTTGTTTGCACAGAAACAACATGGGATCAACCCCATTGTACCAAAGAATTGACCACATGAGTTCAAGAAGGAACCATAGGCACCGGTTTCAGGAGGGGCCCATTCGAAATGGTATTGAGGGATGTTCAAACCGGTGGCTTTTGGTGGTTGCACGGTCTTGATAGGTGCCTTCAGTGGAGCGTCCATGAAGGAAGAGTCTTCCAAGTCCAAACTGTTGTTGTTCATTGATGTTTTGCTGATTGATACCTGATTGCTGATAGCTGATTGCTTGATGGTATCTGGTACAATCAATTGAAGGATCTTGCCTCAATTTATAATGCAGCCTTGCTTTCTCGATTATCCTCCGTTAACCTCGATTAACCGAGCAGAGTCCCAATTCTGGAATAAGTCCGTAAAATCATCGACGTTAGATCTCTTTTGGTCATGAAGCAATTGCCCATCTCCAAGCCCTGATCTTCGCCCGAAGAGCATCTTCCGCTCTTATTATGACCGATTTGGAAAGCGATCTGTGTCAACAAAGAGGCGGAGCCGTCATTCCTTGGTCCGACTCATCGTGGGGACAGGAAAAAAATCCGCACTTATTGCCCAATCGGGACTAGTCACCGGAACAGGGTCTTATCAGCCTTGGCCCCTAAATTCGGGGTGGTGTGTTATCGAAGAATTTTGAGCCTGCAGCGTTCGAGAAGCCGAGTATGATTGTTTTTGAAAGCCCTTACGTCATAGAAACTTTAATTAAATCGATCTGAGACGGCAATAAGTACCGATAAGGTAATGGTGTAGCGCTGGTGTAGTGCAGGTGTAGTGCTGGTGTGGGGGTCGAATAGGGGCTGTTGAGACCCTTAAAGGGTCCTGTGAATATGCAAAAGGTTCACTAAAAAAATTACAGTTATTCTTGTCGCAGTGATGAATTATTGGCAAGCCACTATATTCAAACCTTCTGGAACACTTGTACCTGTGATATGGAGGAGAACCTCTTGTTCGGCTGTACCAACGGCTAGCGTATATTATTTCCCGGATAATACGTTTGGGCGATCCCATGCGCGGTGCAGAGGCATAATCTTGTTCCTCTGGGCACGTTGAGCTTATCGATGATGTAATTGAACTGCTAAGAGAGTTTTTGATGACCAACGACGGCAATTAATAGGTTGTTTCATGGAAATGGCATCATTAATGTCTTTCGCAATTTTGTCGGAAAAGGGTAATAGGTACGTTTTTGGGTGTTTAAACTGTGAGAGAGTGAGTGCAGTGATCGATGGATTGGAAGATGTTTGAGAGATAAGAAGTTTGACGGTCGGAACATTGAAAACATTTCCGTTTGTGATCACCCGATGCTTTGGATCTCTTCTTCGATATTGAGGCTGATCTTTCGGTTATTGGGATTTTACTCGTAATTTGCTCAGGAACACTTAAGACTAGTGCAATGGTGAATGCTTCAATTGGAGTGAACTTTTAAATTTTAAAGGCTTCTTGCTCCTTGAAACTATTATCAACTACTGAATCTCTCTAAATGGTGATATCAGCAGCTCATGGGCATTAAATTTCATGGCATACTAATCACACTTCAAATTCATGAGCATTATACAAATTAGGGATACACTTTGAGAAATTCTTTAATAATTCAATGACAAAATCAGAGTTTCAGCTTCAAACATCATCAAATGATATAGAATCAGTCTATTTCGTCTCTAAGAGTGATTGAAAAACTCACACCAACAGAATTTAAGTGATGCAGCTAACCAATGGATGTAACCTTTAATGTCACTTTTGAAGTTTGTCTGTTATATTTCATATAACAGCTTCCTGTCTACAATGATTTCATACTGATAATTTGATATCTTTCTAAAAAAACCAAAAACTAAAGTCACTTAGTGATTCAAATGATATCAAACTATTCCAATTGACAACAAATGCTGAAAAATCGATCCATTTGCTTATCCAGCCAACGATCCAGAAAACGTCACGTGATCAAGATCCACGAGCAAAAAACTAAAAAAATTGCCATCAAAATCTAAGCACTTAATTAACTAGCAAGATATCAGCGTAATTGCAATAAATGTCATTGCTTAGAAGTATGAGTAGCCCAATTGTTTCCAGAAGAGTATTAATAGGCACCGGGTGTCTGATATCAGGTCTCTTGGTAGCCCGTCAGTTCAATTGGTGGCCCTTTGCCAATAATCCATTCACCGGTGCTAATATGAACCCTCCAGCTGATCAAAAGGGTCCTAACAGAATCTTTCTTCCTATCAGATACAAAGAAGAACTCCATCCAGTGCTTATCCAGAAACTGCCCTTGTTGTTGAACTTCACGGTGAGAGGTAACGAGCAGTGCAATAAGTTAACTGGGGCTTTACAGAGAATTGTTAGTCTTGAGACAGACAAACGTGTTAACATGGTGGACATAGAGGCTGACGAGCCCGGTACTCTGGATTTGTTGACCGAATATAGAGTCACTGAGATCCCAACAGTGGTGCTGTTGAGGAAGCAGTTGATCGTAGACCATTACACTGTTCCTGATTTGATGAAGAATACCAGCAGTGAGGTGGACTGGATCAAATTGAAAGACTGGATCGAGTCTGTAGCAGATGAATGATTTTATCTAGAAGCTCTTCATTCTCAACTCTGCAAGGACATTGAATAGCGGATCATGATATAAGTCGTGGACTATTGAACAAAACAGTCGATCTACAGATCTAGTCAAATCAGTGAAATACTAACATAGAAAATGCAAGAGCGAATATATTATACATGGATTTGTATTGTAGTCCGGGACCATTCAGGTCCGGGACCATGCTGTTGAGGAACAATTCACCAAACTATTCAGTCGTATCTGGAGACCAAGCCTGCACAACTTTATCGTAAAAACTACAAGTCACCACCACGTCTCCATCAACTGACCAATCTCCACCATAACACATTGATTCATGGTCTTTTTTGAAATATCTTACCACCTCAGGCTCTCCATCTGGACTCATATCAATTATACGAGCTCCATCGTACATGCAACAGGCAAGTAATCTGTTATCATTAGCCTTTGGAGACGGTATCAACCTCCAGACACCACCTCCGAGGTTCAATTTGGTCTTGGTAAGAGGTGGGATACCTGGGATCAATTCCTGTGGACTCATTACACGGAGATCCAAAGATCGAAGACAATCATCGTAGGACCCTGTCCATAGCAGATATGGATTTTGCAAATTCCAGTCTCCTACACCATTGTGAGTGACAGTGGAGGGTAGAATTGATACCACACCAGCATCATGGATTTTTGTAGCTTTGAAAATGGAGGGAGCAAAATCAGGTTCACGGATATCATGAGCAATGAGCAGGAAATCATCACCACCGGTAAATACAACGTTTGAGAGCAGTCCTTGCGACCCAAATGCACCAGTCCAGCACTCGAGATCATGTTTAGTGGTGAAAAGTAAAGGGTCTGATATCTTCAGGTTATCAATTGAGATCAACAGAGATTCACCTGTTGTGAGTGTCAATAATATGAGATTTGGTTTGCCCGGTGAAAAATTCAAAGAGGTGATCAAAGTATCAGTTGAAAAGATTTGCTGGTCGTGCAAGAGTGTCAATTCAATGGATCCAGATACGATCTTGCATCTCCATACCATGACATTTCCTGTAGAGTGACACGACACAAGCAAAGTGTTGTCATAAGGAGAGAATTTCAAATCCAAAATGGCCCCCGATGTCTTGTACGACGAAATTGGGATCATCTCACTCAGATCCAATTTCAGGATCTCGATGGATCCATGTCTGTTCCCAGTCAGCTTGTTCAATTCGTAGGTACCGGAGATTATTATACTCTTATCATCAGGATGCATCCGCACACAACATGGCGGTAGATCTGTCTTTGTGACAGCGACTCTCTGTGCCAAAGCCATCTCTTCCCTTCCACTACACTAGTGAAATCTGGTGCCTCTACCGACTTCCTTTTTCAACTAGGTACAGATGATCCGAAAACGGTGCTTTGGTGCATGGTGCACTACTTTTACTTTGTGCAACAATACACGACGCCACAGCGCACGCATTGATACAAAATACACGACTGTCTTTGTTTGTTTACATACAAAAAATCAAATCATCGACACGTCCTCAGTTAATCAGCAAGTTTCAAGTATCAAATGGTGAGTAATACAGCAACGCGTGACAAAGACAACAGAATCAACTAACAAGACAGTCAAGCACTAAAACATATAAAGACGCGTTCTCCTTGTTCGACAAGAAAGGCACCGGCAAAGTGCCACAAGAGCATTTGGGTGATTTGTTAAGAGCAGTTGGCCAGAATCCAACATTGGCTGAGATTAGCGACTTACAAGAGCAGTTGCCAAACAACGAGTTGGATTTCGACACCTACGTCAAGATCATAGACCGTCCAGATGGGTTCAAACCTTTGGGTCAACCAGAAGATTACATCAGAGGTTTCCAGGTCTTTGACAAGAACTTGACTGGATTCATTGGAGTTGGCGAATTGAGATATATCTTGACCTCTATTGGTGAGAAATTGACAGATCTGGAAGTGGACGAGTTGTTGAAAGGTGTCAATGTCACAGACGACGGTAACGTGGACTACGTAGAGTTTGTCAAGTCGATCTTGGCCCAGTAGATGTGTTGTCTTTTAATTATATGCCTATGTTTTATGGATGTAGTAGCTATCGTGGCTACCTTTTGTAGTGAGACTGTTGTTATTTGGAGCGACAAGGGTCTGTGGGGTGGGGGAGCTAACAGTATTTAATGACAGTGCTTAGTGACAGTCATCTACTGTCAGCGTTTCCTGTTGTGGTGTCAGTGACAGCGGTCCGGTGACAGTGCCAAGCGACAGTTTTTGGGTGACATTTATCAGGTGACACTCAATTTGTGACAGCTTCTAATGACAGCAGTCTAGTGACATTTTCCCACACGAGTAACGAACTGACAGAACTGGTGTCAGTAGTTATGTGACAGTCCTCCGATGACAGTGTCAAAATAAAAAATACTCCTAAATACCACACCCTCAGCGTTGCAAGCCCCAAACTAACGCCATACCATCACACCAATGTTTCAAGCCTCAACTTCTCCGTACTCACTCAAAATAGGAAGAAAATTCCCAATGATCATCATTGGTATCCCGAAAACGTCTCTTTTCAACGTCATTATACACCTGCATCTGATCTGCTTCTTCTCAGGTGACACAATTGTACACTCACTCATACTGGCGCCACGGAAATCTCCGAAAGCGATCTTGTTGAACAATTTGAAATACTCAAGACATGAGTTGTCGTCCAATAATTCCACCAAGAACGACACTTTGTCCAACAATTGCTTCTTACTCCATCCTGTTAATATACAAAATTCGTTCCCCACGTAGGCTATCTGTCCTGTTCTTCTCCATACAAGTGTTGGGGTCCCACTTATAGAGATATAGTTATCGTACTCCAACAAAGTTCTCTGGAAACATTGTTCCATGAAGATCAAGTCATCTTCTTTCAAATTACAAGTGGCAGCGATAAAAGAAGGTCTGTACTCAGCCATTGTCTTTGCCATGGACACGAGTTGTGTTTTGTCGAATCTCGAGGTTAGATAACTCAACAACTCATGGTATCCCGGGTAATAGCTGAAAGGTTGTTGGATCTTGTGATAGATTTCAGAGGGCTCTTTGTATTTCAAACCTCCATGTTTCAACAGAATGTTTCCCTGGTCTACGACTTTCCTGTTATATTCATCTTCACTTGTGAGACCCACTGAGAAGGATATGGTGGCTCCTTTATTGTTGAAGAACGATTTCAGATTGATCTGTTGGTTCTCTCGTATAGTGTCGATGATCTGGGGGAAACTGATCGAGGTGTTGATCTCCTCATTGACCCCATGGACCGGCCCGATGTAGTATTGGTTGATCTGGGAGTCAAAACGAGGATTACTAGAATATATCGACAGTTGTTGGTCTGAACCGACCGAGTTATGGCCTGAACGACGTCTTTCATAGGTCTGTTTCAGGTGAATGGGCAACTGAGGAATGTTATACGATCCTTGGATCTTTGGTGCTATCGGGAGCCCCAATTGGGACCCAGATCTCTTCAAAGAACCGTTACCGCCGAGGTTGTCGTTATTTGGTAGATTTGGGTACGACCTTATCGTGCCTACCTGGGTCTCGTCCAGCGATACGTAATTACTGGGGCTCATCGAGGGCGAGTAAGGGTCGTTGACGATGTTACCCAATACGGAGTACTCCAAATTGGCGGCACTGGAGAGGAAAGGTGTCTTCCTGAAGCTGTTCAACGACGACACTGGGTACTGTGACACATCGGTGTCGTACTGGAACAGGTTTAAGGGGGAATTGTACCCACTGTTGGAGGCTTCTCCTTGTAAGGGATCAGCTGGAGTCAGACTCAGACTGCCACTGCTCATCTCGTTGAACGAGGAAGTATCTTTCCTACTCATCTCGAGGTCACCCTTGGGTATATCCATCAAGTACTTCTTACGCTTCCTTGGGGCATCGATACAGGAATCTCCAAGTCCTCGCGACACACATCTCTTACACGGCCTTGAATCGTCACATGTCATATGAGCTCTGTGACAGTGATTACAGGCTCTCGAGGTTTTGGAATGTGTACGACGTCTGGTCTTCTTAGGCTTGGTATCCAGCTCCTGAGGTATTAATTTCTCCTGGTCTCTATCCTGGGGCGCCACCAGTTGTATTGTATCCATCTTCTACTGTCTAATATACTGTTTGTATCAACTGTCTGTGCAACAGCCCTCTCTTTATAATGTTTACTCTATAAACTGTGTCTCTTTATTTAAACAGTTAAAGATCATTTAGATATAGAGATCTTTTTTTTTTGAGCATATGATTTTTCACTCAAGCGATGAAGGACTAGATGGGTGAAAAATTGTTATCTTAGAGAAAAGGGAAGAAAAGAAGAGATAGTTGGGTCATTTACATGTTTAAAACATTAAAATAGCTTTAAAACCATCTATTTATCGTATTTACACTGACCTAGATGAGCGGTGGTTTTAAAGTGAAAGAGGGAGAGCACTGACACTGAGTGACATGTCACTGACATGACAGTGACAGTAGCAGGTAAGAGACAATTGACAGAATGATATGACACTGACATGACACAATGACAGTATCAAGATTGTCAACTCACTGTCAGCTCAAATGCACAGAACTGGCGTCTTCACCTTCCAACCACATAATCTCCAAGTAAGTCCGAGAAGAGCTCAACTGACATGAGCATTGATGATAGTAGAGTTGTGAAGAACTTCACCTTTCTTGTTCACCAACTTAGCATCAGGTTTACCCTCTTGCTTGTAGACAACCTCGTATTTGTCGTTAGTGCTGAAATTTGGTTGACACGCTTCCCAAATCTTCTTCTTTGGGTTCAATTGGGCCAAAGGTTCACCGTCGTAACCTTCGAAGAACAACTTGTCACCCGGTTGGGATCCCAGAGGAGGGTTCACAAATTCAACTACATCTTTGTTCTCATCAGAGGCACACAATACCATCCCCATAGATTTGATACCTCTCATGGTGACAGGTTTCAAGTTGGCAATGGTGACAATGTAACGTTGTTGCATGTCTTCCAAAGAGACATATTTGACCAAACCTGAACAGATAGTTCTTGGACCTTCCTCGTCACCCATATGGATGGTGGAGACGTACAATCCGTCAGCGTCTGGGTGTCTAATAGCCTTTTCGATGAAACCGACACGGAAATCGATCATCGATGGGTTTGGAGGTACTTGAGCAGCTTTTTCCTTAGCGGCTTTCTCAGCATTGGCCTTGGCCTTAGCGGCTTTCTTGGCTTCAGCTTTGGCCTTCTTCTCAGCGGCTATTTGCTCTGGGGTCTTATCACCAGCTGGTTTCAGCTCTGTGGTCTTTGGTTCCAGTTTCTTATCCGACTTCTTCAGTTCAGCTTTCTTGTCAGCTGGGGCAGCAGCACCAGCAGCAGGCTTCTTCTCTGGTTTAGCCTTGATCTCTCTTGGTAATTGTACGCTGAAATCCACAACCAAACGGTCACCTTCTGGTACTTCGACCAAAGTGTTCTGAATCAAGTCGGCCCATCTTAACAAATGTCTATTTTCAGCGTAATTTTCTGGTTTCACCAGCTTCAAGAATGGCAATGCCAGGGCAAAGACAACAGCATCAGTGGCAGTTGGGAAGTTACCCAAGATATAAGTTTTGTCTTTCAAGTTGGAGTTGATCTCAGGTAATGAGTCTGGGAAACGACTTGACAAGGTGGTCCATTGGGACAGTAAGGCCTGTTGTTCAGGGGTCAAAGGTGGAAAGGAGCTACTCTGAGCATCACTAGCTCTGTCCAAAGACAATTTCTCAAAAGAGGTGGCCAAATCACTCGACATCTCTTATGAATTTCTAATTGATTTAATCGATCTTTGACTATTTTGTGAGCTCTTTCCAGCTGATTGAGAAAAATTTTAATGAAATGGGGCTGTCTGGAAGGTGACTCTGGAAATTTGATGACACTGACACAGATCTGTTGCTGAACCATCTGACACTAATTGCAGCTGCAGTGATAACTTTATTCAGGTGGCAACGGAAGAGTTGACTAGTGCTAAAGTATAATAAGCAATTTTAAGCGAGATCATTTCAGGGCAATTGAATTATCATAGAATTACTATTGCTTCACTAAAACGAAGATAGTTATACTTATTATCAAATTGTTATTATAGTGAACTGTTGCCATACAAACCTCCATCGACAGGAACAAGTGGTTATATAATATCAGCATTATATTGATTAATTAGAGATCTCTGCTGAACTGAAGACCGCATCGATATAATACCAAGAGTGTTCAACTGACTGCCATCCACATACAGTTAGAAGGCCATATCAATATCACACTGGTGTTAATTTGAATTGTTAATCAGGCAATATTAAGCGATAACAGCCGAAAGACAACAAGATAAGGTTTACCAAGTGCATAAGCGATACTTTATTTAAAGTTCATCTGAGCAATTTATCAATTATCATATCAGTGACAGTGACACTGGAGATTTAATTACCTAATCAGTGCCAATTAGTGATTGAGCCCTCCAATTCTTTTAGAAAAGCTTCATTGAGGAACTTCACCACTATAGAAGAGTACACATTTCATACAAGTGTCATACCGAAAGACCTTGACTATTGTATCATAATTTATTATTTAAGCTCAGATCCAGTCCAAATTGTCTTATTAAGAGATAATTCAAGAGCTAAAGCTGCTAAAAGTATCAGAACAATTGAAATAGAGTTATTGCAGTATTGAGACGCTATCTACTTGCTCTTAACAGTCATAAACTATAAAGAAAACGCTACAGCCAGTAACAGAGCATTTTATTATTAGCATAACACACTCAACACCTTCAGTCCAAATGAAGTTAGTGAAACAGAGCTTCGAGAAAGATACCAGTGGCTTTGTCACCTTGGTAGCTGTTGATAAAGAAGACCTTTGGGCCATTTACAACCTTATACAGAAAGACGATGTCATTAGACTCAAAACGATGAGAAATGTCAAGAAATCCTCCAGCAGAGAAGGTGCTAAGGCCAAAACAGAGAGAAAGTTACTCAGTTTGAGTATCCAAGTTGAAGCTGTTGAATTCACCGCCTCTGATGAGACGATGAGAATCCGCGGTAAAACCACGGAGCCAAATGAAGATGTTCCTGTAGGATCTTACCATACCGCAGAATTAGAGTACCATCTTCCTTTCACCTTACACAAGAGTGAATGGGACCAAGTGGCGTACGATATCATCACCAAACTGTGCTCTGTAGAAGACAAGGCAGAAGTGGGTGCCGTTATATTGGACGAAGGAATTCTGCACATCTGTTTGATCACCGAGAACATGACAATCTTGCGTAATAAGGTGGAGAAGTCAATTCCAAAGAAGAAGAGAGGCGATAACTCACTGTACGAGAAGAACTACGACAAGTTTTTGAAGTTGACCTACGAGTCTATGATAAGACACTTGAATTTCGACAAGTTGAAAGTTATCATCATTCTGTCTCCAGGAATGGTCAACAAGAGACTCTACGACTATATCGTCAAACAGGCCACTCTGGACTCGAACAAAGTGGTGTTAACAAACAAATCAAAGATCGTTGTCACCCATTCATCTACAGGTTATTTGCAAGGCTTGGAGGAAGCTTTACAGAACCCAGAATTACAGAAACAGTTGGTCGACACCAAATTCCGTAAAGAGATCACCATCATGGAGGAATTCTTGGAAATATTGAACAAAGACAACAGCCAGGCCTACTATGGTCGTGAGGAGGTGGAGAAAGCTGTTTCAGAGCACGTTGGCTCGGTGAGATCGTTACTTGTAACAGATACTTTGTTCCGTAGTGATGATGTCGCTTTGAGGAAACATTATATCCAGTTAGGAGAACAAGTGAAGGAGAGTGGTGGTGAGGTTGTAGTGTTCTCGAGTTTGCACGACTCAGGGATCCAATTGGACGAGTTGACAGGTGTAGCTGTGATTCTCAGATTCCCAGTCTACGGTTTAGATGATGACGATGAATAGTTTTGAGATGATATACTCGGATTACGTAGAGACAAGAATACAGTGAAGCCATCAGTGAGCGTAGTCCTTGCTTGGGTGAATAAATAATAATTAAACGATACATCATATATCTACAGATCTTGGGTGGATACCTAGCAAAGTCATATACCATACCGGGTCGCCCTTGAAAAGAGCAATACCGTCCTGCATTAGTCCAATGACACTGCCCAAAACAATTCCTCGGGTAACAAGTCTTCTCAGTGGAGAGCCAGTAATACCAGACCAGAGCGAGTATATCCCACCCATTAGTCCCATACTGACAGCGGTATTGGCAAAATCTTTACACCCACGGAGCTCATCCAAGAGAGCCTCTGTGGTGAAAGTGACTGCGAAGATGGAAGAGTAGCCCACACCGCGCTTAGCTCCACTCACCAATGCTCCTGACATACATACAAACTGCTTACGACGGTGATACTGGTACCAGCCCATTTTAGACCGTGGGAGTCTGTGCGAATTGGAGGCAAGGTATCGAAGACCTGAGGTGGTGTATCCGTGGGTGAACCCATCGAAGAATCCCACTATACCTGTCAAGGTGCTCAACAAGGGAATACGATAGTACGGGTGGATTTGGAACCTTTCACCTCTACCGTTGTACTGGAGTAAGCCCTCTGAGAACAGCAGTTGCACCTCATCTTCAGTCAACGAGTTGATCTCTTTTGTTCCGATTTTATTGGCGTCGATACTCATCGTTAGCTTTGGTGTTGTTTCTTTGTAAAGATGAAGTCTTGATCGTTTCAATTGGTCTTAACGTTGTAATCAATGGCTCTTATGGCAAGATTCTCGCGATGAGCGTTCAGAATTGGATACTTTAAGCGAGATTTAAAGTTTGTCGATGTGTGTTTAAAGTTTCGCCTACAGCGAAATATGCGAGAGGACTAAAGAGGAAATAAATATGGGGTAAATTTTTCATATGCCAGCTACAAAAATCTATACAGTTAGTCTTCTCTAATATCCCACACTTGTTCGTATGAATTTTTGCCTCTTGTCTCTGGGATCTGGTAGTAGGTGAATGAAGCAAGGAGCAGACAGATGAGGGCGAAAATGAAATAGACAGCTCCTCCTATCAGTTGGTTGAGGATAGGGAACAAGAAACCGATCAAAAAGGTCGCTATCCAGTTCAAAGAAGTACCGTAACTCTGTGCTATCCCTTTTATTTCGTGCTGAGTGACCTCTGAAATCAAAAGGAATGGGATTGGCCCTACTCCGATGGCAAAAGCGCCAACATATAGAAATGTGCTCATCACAGAGACGATACTGTAGTGGTAGATCATCCCAACCCCCATTAATAGAGATGCAATACACATCACTGACACCGAGCATAACAACATTGGTTTCCTTCCAGCACGGTCTATTACAAACGACGCTCCAAAGGTGATCACTGCGTTTGATACCGAGATCAAGCAGTTGATCATGACACTCGAATTGGGGAACAAAGCAGTTAACACTTTAACACCATAGAAAATTATAGAGTTGATACCACAGAACTGTTGTCCCATCATGATACAAGTAGCAACTTTTCTCGAATTTTTGTAATTTGGATCTCTTAGATACTTCCACACTGATACTTGTGTATTGGAACGATCACGGAGTTGATGCAGCCTCAATTGGTGCCAATGATCAACTTCGTATTTACAACGGTCCAACTGTTGAGATCTCAAGGACATCAAGGACTCAAATCCGAGGGATTCGTGTCCATTTATAGTGAGCCATTTTGGAGACTCGTCTATCCAGTACAACCCCACCAAATTGACCAACAGAATAACAGCTCCTGATAACAAGATAAATCTCCACTGTTCATCGTTTGCCCATCCGATGGCGAGCAATTGAGTGAGCAAAATACCAATATTGATCGAGACTTGGTTCATTGCACCCAAAGTGCCTCTCAACTCCAAAGGAGACACCTCGTTGATAA
Source organism: Nakazawaea molendinolei (assembly GCA_030569155.1). Taxonomy (NCBI): domain Eukaryota; kingdom Fungi; phylum Ascomycota; class Pichiomycetes; order Alaninales; family Pachysolenaceae; genus Nakazawaea; species Nakazawaea molendinolei. The sequence continues at coordinate 370,310 of JAJMKB010000007.1, forward strand.
ACAATGGTGTCACTACAATACCACTACCAGCAGCTATACCTGAGATCAATCTGCCCATACAAATAGTGATGTAATGGGATGAGAAGGTCTCGATAAGCGATCCCAATATGAAAAGCAACGCATTCAAAGCAAACGCCTTCTTTCTACCGTATTTATCTGCCAATTGACCAGCGTAAACAGATCCAAGTAAACCTCCAAACGGAAAAATCGAAGTCACCATCCCAATCTGCCTGTTTTCCAAGCTGATACACTGGGAAGCCCCTAGTTTCCCAAAGAAACTCTGCTCATATTCTCCAATTGGGCCTGGAACAGCCTTTTGACACGAATAGACCAATTCAGGCGCGTTCAATTCAGACATATGGTACCCATACTGGATTGAACTGAGACACGACACCAGCACTGAGAACACCAACTTCACACTGTACAACTCTCCAACAGGACCACTGTCCAGTGGAACCGTCGACATCTCATCAAATGAGACCTCTTGTGTACCCCTACTAGACCCGGCTCCAAGTAATGAGTCTCTTGTGTCCTCCATTACTCTTAACTAGCTTGTTTGATAATGTACGATAAGATATCAGTCGTGCGTTATCTATCAAAGTGAAAAGTCGTGCACTTGAAGATGAAAAAAAGAGTCGTGGATTGAGAGCTGGAAAAAAGGCGTCGTGCACTGACCACAAAAAACCTATTCGAGCAAATTAAATTTCGTGACTGTTTTTTCAAAACGCATAAATAGAACGCCCCGAACTGCCCCTTTGAGCAATCACCCTGTAAAAGTTTTCTTGAGGTGAAAAAAAAGCTCCAGTGATTTTTCACAAGTGTTTAATTTTGTTAGATTGACAAGTTAATCAAATAACGATAGATCAAAATGCCTACCAGATTAACGAAGACAAGAAAACACAGAGGTAACGTTTCCGGTATGTAATCAGCAGTGTAATCAAGGATCATCTATATTGTGCTGTGTCAGTGTCATAGTGGTGTCGAATGAAGTGGTGAAAGAAAAATGGGCACCAGTATCATACAAAATTCAACGAATAGCACCCAATTTCTAGCTCTGAAAAGGCAACAGTATCACCAGTCACAGCTCTGTGCTTTAAAACCATACATTGGAGCCAAAATGCTTCAAGAAGAACAGCCCAATATAGATGATGATATCTTCAACTTTAAAATCTCAATACTAACTAAGAATAGCCGGTAATGGTCGTGTCGGTAAGCACAGAAAGCATCCCGGTGGTCGTGGTAAAGCTGGTGGTCAACATCATCACAGAACCAACTTGGATAAATACCATCCAGGTTACTTCGGTAAAGTTGGTATGAGATACTTCCACAAGCAACAAGCTCACTTCTGGAAACCAGTTATCAACTTGGACAAATTGTGGACTTTGGTTCCAGCTGAAAACAAGGACGAGTTGTTGAAATCTTCTAACGCCTCTGCCGCTGTTGTCATCGACACCTTGGCCAACGGTTACGGTAAAGTCTTGGGTAAAGGTAGATTGCCAACCGTTCCAGTCATTGTCAAAGCCAGATACGTTTCCAAATTGGCTGAAGAGAAAATCAGAGCCGTTGGTGGTGTTGTTGAGTTGGTTGCTTAATTTATAGGCATAATAAATATCTTCTCTATTAGATCGGTGTAGCTGGTTTTCTTTGTGGGTTATCTAGCCTTTTGGCGATATGGTGATTATACTATAGAGTCAGTACTATTAATGCTTTGAAGGTCAAGAGATTCATTCCAATTCAGCAAATGTTATTAGGCTCTGGATGAACACTAGTCTGACGCTCCACTTGGTATTTGTACAATCAATACTATCTTGGTGCTGGATAAAAGGAATTCGTAAAATTACACAATTACCCAGTACCGTGAACAAGATCATTCTGCATAGCCTAATGAACACCAATGCAATTAACCGCACTATACAACTCTAATAACTCTTAAATCGGTATGTTACTGCACTGATCCTGCCGTGTGAAACTTTATAGATCTGTCTAATGCAATTTTAAACCTTACTGAGTAAAACTCTGCATTGTCAAACTTTAATAATCCAAACAGAGCGCTTTCAAACTTTATGCCGTCGCTTACTGCATAACAAACTATATTCAATCCAACTGTGCATTGTAAAGTTAATCTGATCTAGATAATGCAGGACTCACAAGTTCATCTTGCAGGGTCTTACACGATGATTGGTAAGGTATAGGTAGAGAACTGTGTTCTGTACACATCAATGCAACTGTCAGCTCATCAAGGGGTTCAGTGAGAGTATAGATCTCTTTACCAGCGGAAACAGAGTTCAGAGATTTAAAAACATTCCACTCGACCTCGTATACTCATCGCTTAATATGACCAATCAGAGCTCGATATTGGTCAACTAGTTGAAAAATTATACAGCCAGTCAAATCGCTTAAAAGAGCCTGATTAGTCATAACAATAACTGGTGAGCTCCAGTTCCAACATCACTGCCTCTGCCTCGACTCCAGTCCAATCATTTCGACTCTGAATCAGTAAAAACCTCAATTAGTCAACTCATCTCCCCTTTACAGAAAAGTATAAACAGTGAAAAATTTTGTATGCGTATATAAGAGATGAAATCTGTATGTGGAAAAGTTTAAAGGTTCCAAGGTTTGTGATCAAGAGAGACGTACACAGGATGGTTCAAAGTACGTTTGACACCAAATGGGACCCAGTGTCAGTTTTACCAGTGGAGATCAAAGAGTTGTTGCAACAGGAAAACAAGAGCGGCTACACTTATCTTATCGCATTTCAACAGATACTTAATCTTTTGAAGACCCAGCCAAGAACCGGATGGTTGAACCATAACATAGCGGAACCGGAGAGTATTTCGGATCACATGTACCGGATGTCGATGATCTCGATGTCTTTGAACAGGGACAAATTTGTAGACTCCCAATTGGTCGACACCGATAAGTGTTGTAAGATCTCTTTGATCCACGATTTGGCTGAAGCTCTTGTGGGCGATATCGTGCCACATGATGCCAACATCGATAAGATAGAGAAAGGGAAAAGAGAGTACAAGACTATTTTATACCTCTCGGATATAGTTTCCCACTATAACCCAGAATTTTCCAAATCAATGGTGGAGCTCTGGCTCGACTATGAAGAGCAGAGAAATTTGGAGGCTAAAATTGTCAAAGATATCGATAAATACGAGCTTCTTCTCTCTGCCTTCCAATATGAAATGCAATACAAAGGTGAGAAGGATTTAACCGAATTTTTCTCAGCACGTAACCTTATCAAGACCGCTGAAGTGGGTAAAATCGCAGACGAACTTCTTAAAGAGAGAACTCTGTTCTGGGCCAAATTTAATTAATATTTAGATAAAGCATTTTATAGTATTCTGTAATATAGAGATACCCTGGAATTTGCGTAGAGCTGAGGTGATTTGTGTGGTGGTGATTTTTTATAGTGTTAAAAAAGACAATTGGGGGTTATTTACATGCATTACTTTTGAAAAGGATCTTGTATGGTTTTATGGTTTTATCATCTTCATGAAGTCATTAAAATAAATGCAATAGTGACTTGGAGAGCGAATGATGGTTGATAATTTCAAACGAGAGTAAAATTCAGAGTAAATAAAAAGATATTGAATTGTAGACCTTAGTCTAGGTACGCAAAAGAAGAGGTCGTGCACCAACAACCAAATATCAAAAAAAGGAAATTCGAAATCGATGCCATCCACAAAGTGATACATCAACACTTTTAAATACCCTTATCAATGGTCCAGAAAACCACCGTATCCTCTATAGCAATAGCGTTAGCGCTTATAGCGCACACTAGTTCGCCGTACCAACCCCTCTTGACATCAATTGGGCTTCTGATCATAGGATATCATGTGTCGTCAACGTTGATACCACGTTCGATACCATCGTTCATCAAGATCGGATTATTTGGTAAGGACTTGTCCAAAAAGGACAAGCCTATTATACCTGAGACAATTGGAGTGATCCCACTGATCACCTATGTGTTCCTCATGTTCTGTTTCATTCCTTTCATCTTCTTGAAGTTCTTGGTGATCGACACCAGTGGTGGTGGTAATAGAGAGTTTGGTATCTCGCAACAGATCCAGGACCTTCAACATTACTTCCCTCATAACAAGTTGAGCTCGTACCTTTCAGGTATTTTATCCTTGGAGAGTATGATCTTGTTGGGGCTCATGGACGATTTGTTTGACATCCGTTGGCGTCACAAATTCTTCTTACCGCTGATAGCTTCGATCCCTTTGTTGATCGTTTACTATGTCGATTTCGGAGTCACTTCTATTTTGATCCCGAATTTCATCAAAAACTACTTTAACCTCCCTTTCAACAACATCGATTTGGGCGGTTGGTACTACCTTTATATGGCCTCAGTGGCTATTTTCTGTCCTAACTCGATCAACATCTTAGCTGGTGTCAACGGACTTGAAGTGGGACAAACCATCGTCTTGGGTACACTTCTCCTTTTAAACGATCTCTGCTATTTGCTCCCTTTCAACAGCGAATCTCCGGCTTATGATTCTCATTTGTTCTCTGCTTGCATATTGATACCTTTCTTGGGCACTGCAACGAGTCTCTTGAGATTCAACTGGTATCCTTCCAGAGTATTTGTCGGTGATACTTTCTGCTACTTCAGTGGGATGGTGTTCGTCATCGTGGGTATCTTGGGACATTTCAGCAAGACTTTGTTGTTGTTCTTCGTCCCACAGATAGTCAATTTCATCTATTCGATTCCACAGTTGTTTGGTATCATTCCATGTCCAAGACACAGATTACCAAAATTCGAACCTCTGGAAAATATCATGTACCCATCCAAGGTTGTTTTCGAGAAACCTTTGTCTGGAACGGTATCGTCAGTGTTGATGTTGATGGACAAATTAAAACTCTTGAAATTGACAAAGGAAGTTGAAGACAACAAAGTTGTTATTAAGGATTCTACAAACTTCACAATTATCAACCTTGTGTTGGTATGGTTTGGACCAATGAGAGAGGATAAGTTGTGTCTTTTAATTCTCGGATTGCAATTTGCAATTGGGTTCACTTTACTCGTTGTCCGTCACGCTGTTGGTCAGTGGTTGTTCGGCTACGACAATTGGAGCTGGCCAATGCACGCAAATTAGGGCTTTTCAGTGATTTCACTGCTTAGCCTGCTTCAAGATCATCTAGAGACTGGTTTCCATTATTTGCTCAACTAAAGACTAGACGATGCTGGACTTCAATAATTTACTGGTGACTTGAACTTACCGGTTATCATGAACAATTGAACCTGACCATCCGAATCAATATTGCATGCACAAAGAAAGGAGTTCGTACACTGAACTCATAAAGTAAAATATAATACATGATATAAGCCATTCAAAGACCAAATTTAGCTTTGAACCATCAAAATGAATACAATTTAAAAAGAACAAAGAGGTGACACAATAAGATACTCAAAGATCATTCTGAAAATCAGCAAAGATAAAGCCAGTGGACGGGTAAATCGAATTACTGACTTCTATATACAGTGCAGTTGAACAAACTCATAAATCATTTGCTTTTAGGCCACCCAAAAGACTCAATTTCCTACCATCTCGATCCTCAGCCAGCCCCAATTACTAACATCATCACCAGCCACACCGCTAACTACGTCCCTCCAATTGAATCCATCTCCATGCACGTGATCTCGAAAAACACCATTTGACGAGTCGTCCGGACGGTCGTGCATCAAACCCAGTTTCACCCAATGAAGAATTCTTGAGGCTCATGTCGAGCTCACGACAAAAAAAATAGAGCCAAAAAAACAATAGGGGAGTAAGGGGAACAAGAGCTAAAATGACATCTGTTGCTAAATCGTTCTACGAGCTCAGTCCATTAGATTCCTCGGACGAGCCATATTCTTTCGAGCAGTTGAAAGGGAAGGTGATTTTAATTGTCAATGTGGCTTCAAAATGCGGTTTCACACCTCAGTACAAGGATTTGGAAGAGTTGAACAAGAAGTACGCCTCTAAAGGGCTTCAAATCATTGCTTTCCCAAGCAATAGCTTCAAGCAAGAGCGTGAGAATCAGGAAAACATCGTGCAATTTTGCTACTTGAATTTTGGAGTAGATTTCCCTATTATGAAGAAGATCAGCGTCAATGGTCCAGACACAGACCCTGTCTACAAGTACTTGAAGCAGAAGAAATCAGGGATCCTTGGTATAAAGTCGATCAAATGGAATTTCGAAAAGTTTCTCATTGACAAGAAAGGCCGTATTGTGGAGAGATACTCAAGTTTGACCAATCCGTTGCAACTTGAGCTGGTGATTGAGAAGTTGTTGCTGGAGTAGAGGAGTGGCTGAAGTGGCTGAAAGGTGCAGTGGCAGGGCGGTGGCACGGAAACGTGGCGTTTCTCAGTGGCGCTGTGGCGGCTGGTGAAGTGGCATGATCGTGGCGAGTAATCGTGGCGAGTGTGGCTGGGAATCAAACTTTCAACCATATGATGGCAGTGCTGGATGGTGGCCGAATCGGGCTAAAAGTGTAGCCGGATGTGTGGCTGAAATGTATTGGGCCAGAATTCCAATCGTGAGATTCAGTATGGCCTGAAATGAGCCAAACCCAACGAGAATCAAACTTGAGATCTGATCTCACCCACAATCAGCGATAACAACCCCGATCTGGTACACAAACACTTTTATAATGAATCTGTATATTAAATGAAGTATCTCACTATGGCTCCACTGTGTATCAGTGTCACCGTGTTTATAAAATTACACAGTTATTGAATAAATAAATGAATCTACTTGGACCAGGCTCAAATGTAGCTAGCCCCTACTTGGGCATCTAGCCACTTAGCCACTCAGCCACTTGAGCCACTTAAGCAGCCAACAATTTCTTGATGGTTGGTTCCAAAGAGGCAGGCTTGGTCAAAGAAGAGTATCTCTCGTAAACGTTACCCTGCTTGTCGACCAAGAACTTCTCAAAGTTCCATTTGATACCTTTGAAACCCAACAAACCGGATTTCTTGGACTTCAAGAATTGGTAGACTGGGTTCAGGTCTTTACCGTTGACGGTGGTCTTTTGCAAGATTGGGAATTTGACACCGTAGTTCAACTCACAGAAAGATGAGATCTCATCTTGGTTGTCGAACTCTTGGTTGGCAAACTCGGAGGATGGGAACCCAATGATGACCAAACCTTGGTCCTTGTAGTCGTCGTACAATTTTTGCAACTCTTTGTACTGTGGAGTGAAACCACACTTGGAGGCAACGTTGACGATCAACACCACTTTACCTTTCAAGTCAGCAAATGGGAATGGCTTCCCGGCCTTGTCGTTTGGTGCAAGTTCGTAAAAGGACATTTTTTCAGGGGTAACTTTTCTAAAAATCTGTGATTAAGCTTTCTCTCTGCCTAAACAATCGGATGCTCCTCCCAGTCGTCCCAAAGAGCAGGCGGAGATGCCCTTTAAATATCGATCAAATCATGCCTCGCGCACGAAGAAAAACGTTTTTTTCCTTCCAAATGTTTCTTTTTCCTACCGTTTATGCGGAGCATCTACAGAGGTGGATTGAGGTGGTGCTGGGAGAAGAGATCTGGACCATTTTTCGTCGAGTTTTAAGCGATGCCATTGGATGGTCCATGACACTCCAACTGACTTTGTGACATTGTTCAATCGTCAAAAATTCAACTCATCTCATCGCTTCACCCTTTCATCAGTTTAAATCCGAGGATCGTGCATCCCTTTTTTTTCCTCTGCGTCTCCACCAATATTTGTAATCTCGCCAACGGCCAGAACTATCATCTAGACTCGGGAATCGACTGCCACCAGATGACTATAAACCGAGGCTCTATTGTGAGGGTCCAGATCCGGTGAACAATTGTCAGATTCCACAATGCTAAAACCGTATCAGATTGCGTAATCGTGCTTATCCATCACCTGGTCAACCTCATTTGGCCCCATCTGCTTCTCGTCTAGTGTAGTTTATCTGCGCGCTTACAGTTAACTTTGTGGATATCTTGGTAGATAGGTGTAGATGAGCATTTTACTAAATGTGTTGATGATTTAGTTATGTGGTGAAGCATGGTAGTGTAGAACTGTGTTATCATACTCTGTCACAAATGTATACAGTAATTAAACAGTTTCTCAATACAAATCTGCAACAGTCTCACTGTATCCCTGCCCTCACTATGTAGCCTGCATTACAGCTTCACTAGTCAATTTTTCACATCGGCGCTTAATCTATAACTTGCTTGACTAGGCATACTAGACACCACTACTGGACAAAGTTGTATATAATTTTTCACTACACACAGCCTCAGTCCACCTCTCTCTATACTCTTACACTATCGTACAAGATATCACTTTCTTCTACCTCCTCTCTTAGGGGCCTTGGTAATCTTAGAGCCCTTTTTAGCACCCCCTTTACCGCCCTTCACCTTCAAAACAATCTTTTTAGTCACCTTTTTAGCCACTTTCTTTTTAGGTTGAAGCATCACAGACACCTCTTTCACAATCGAATGCAACAAGCTTTGACATCTTCTCAGTAATTCAACAGCGTTTCTGGTCTTGATGAAATAATCAAACTTGAACATCGCACTCTGTTTGAATTCTCGTATCATATTCTCATACAACTCTGGAGACTCCACTCCGTACTTGAACATGATCCAGATCATGAATCTGTCCTCATCGAGATTAAACTGTTTGGACCCTGGTGGGTATTTCAACTCGAGCTCGAACAAAGGAGACTCGTATTTACTCAACTTGATCTGCAAACATCTCTTTTGCAACTGGATTCTCTTCAACTTCTCCTCACCAGCCTCGATCTGTTGGACATACCTTTCAATGTTTTCAATCTCGTAACAACGTGCCCAAAAGACTCTGATGTATTCGATAACTTCCTCCTCGGTCTTCTCTTCGAATTCCGCCAGGATCTTGGTCACATTATGACGCCCATGTTTGATACACATCTGGATGAAGTGGTAGAAATCTCTCCTGGTCCATTTGTTGAACCCCATATCGAGCAATTCCTGTTTCAAAGCTTCTTCTTCCTCAGTTAAAGCTCTCGATCTTTTGATCTCTTCCTGCTCAAGCATCTGGTTCAGTAATCTCTCGTTCAAAGTGTCTTTATTACCGGGCAGTAATGGCACCTCGTAATTGGTCAACTTCTTGAAATAGTTCTTCTCCAAATCGTGCAATTCGAACAATTTCAACGGGAAGAACTGGTGGTCATAGAGGTTCAAATGTTTTGGAGGTTTTGGACCTTGTTTGACAGCGTTCTGCTTGGGTCCTCCCGTGTTCAATACATCTCTGTAATACCCGTCAATGTTATAATTTTCCTTACGTTCTCTCTTCGAAGGGTTGATCCAGTTCAAAGATAAGTTGACACCGCTGGTCTCTTTCTTCATGAAATTTTGTCCATTCCATTCGTAGACAGAGTCATTCGATGTGAAGTTTTGTAAATCGTCCAACCCCAATTTCAGATATTTGGCGTTCAACTCTTGAGTCTTTGCCTCAGAGTTCTGGAGAATCTTATCAAAGTCCAAATTGTCGGTAGAATCATCCACAGACTCTGAACCCGGAGCGAACATCTCAGCAGCACCATGTTGAATCATGTTCAACAACTCGTCTTTAGAAGCGTTCTTATTACTTGCAGGTTGTTGAGCGTTCAGTCCAGCACGTCCCTGTTGGATGACCAATTGGTCCAATCTCAATTTTTGTGACAGTCTCTCCAACACTTTCTCCTCGATGGCATTCTCCGTGATGAATCTATAAACGTAAACCTGTTTTTTCTGTCCAATTCTGTGTGCTCTATCCATCAGTTGCAAATCCAGTTGCGGGTTCCAATCCGAGTCGTAGAGAACGACAACGTTTGCCGTGGTTAAATTGATACCCAACCCACCAGCTCTGGTGGTGAGTAAGAAGATAAATTTCTTCGAGTCTGGAGCGTTGTACTCGTCAATGGCCTGGACTCTGTCCACATGATCGGTCTGTCCATCGATACGACAATACTCATAGTTTCTAAACATACAATAATCTTCCAAGATATCCAACATTCTACTCATCTGGGAAAAGATCAACACTCTTGAACCTTCCAGTTGTGATTTCTGCAACAACTTGTCCAACAGTTTCATCTTTTGAGAGTTATAGACCAAATGCTCGTCCGTAGTGTATGGAGGACCCGGTTCAGCACCTTCGAAAAGGTATGGATGGTTACAACATTTCCTCAATTGCATGACAATGTTCAACAATCTTGTCTTGGACTCTCGTTTCCCATTGGCACCGTTGACGGCATCGATATCTTTCTCCAAGATGCTTTGATACCATTTCCTTTGCATCTCCGACATTCCAAGGTAGATGTTGAGTTCTTTCTTTGGGAGTAAAGTCTTTTCGACATCGTTCTTGATACGACGAAGTAAGAAAGGTTGCAACACCTTGTGCAACTGTTGGATCAAGGAGTTTCCCTCTTTCTCCTCGGTGTTACTGCCGCTGAACCAACTATCAAAAGACTCTGAAGAGGCAAAGATATCTGGGAGTATAAAATTCAACAAAGCCCAAAGCTCGTGTAAATTGTTCTGTAAAGGTGTACCGGTGATCAACAATCTGTTTTGCGAATGGAACATTCTAATGATCTGTGAGAGCATCGACTCTTCGTTCTTGATCCTGTGCAGTTCATCGATGATGATATATTTCCAGTTGAACTTCCTCAACAGAGCTTTCTCTCTGATCACGATCTCATAAGAGGTGATAACCACGTCGAAATCACAAGTCATGAGTCTGTTCTTGATCAAATCATGTCTCTGGTCCTTGTCTCCTTGTAAGACAACGGTATTCACGTCCGGAGTCCATTTCAGAAATTCTCTAGACCAGTTATCCAAGGTAGATTTGGGAACCACGACAAGATGTGGCCCACTGACGTTCCTTATATACCTCAAGTAGCCCAAAAATGAGATCGTTTGAAGAGTCTTCCCGAGCCCCATCTCATCGGCTAAGATACCAGACAAGTTGTTCTTGTACAAAGTGATCAACCAGTTCAAACCTTGGATCTGGTACGGTCTCAAAGTACCATGGATATATCCGGGACTCGTGGTGAACTCTTCGATGGAATTCTCTTCTTCTTCACCTTCTTCGTCTTTCAACAACTCAGCATCTTCCTCCTTCTCAGTCTTACGACGTCTGTTGGTGGACTCCACCAGCTTCTTAGACTTCAACTTATCACTCTCTACAATCTCCAACGCTCTAGCAAAATTGCCGTCGTTTTGAGCCTTGAAGTCGATGAAATACTTGAAAAGACTGGTCAAGTCGAGCAAGTATTTGAATCTCTTGACGGTCTCTTGCAAATTGAACTGCTTCTTCTCGTCCTGAACGAAATAGGTTCGATATTTTTCACCACTAGTCATAGGCGTGTACTCAGGAGTGCCGGTTACGGTACTGAGAGCACTGCCGTTGCCGGTGCCGGCCTGGAAAGGGGTCTCTGCACCATTTGCAATCACCTCTTGTGACTCCATACCAACAGTCATTGCTTCCGTGCTTCGCTATCTTAAGCAATTAAACCTTTCTTATGGCAACTGTTCACTGATCGAATCAAAGAAGAAAAAGTGATAGCTGAATTTTTGATTTTTTTTGTACGCGTTTTTGATGTTTTGAAGAGGTGGGATATCTGGGGGAGTGGTGATGGTGATGAGCTGTAATTGGGCTTGTTGTGATCCGCGTGGGACAAAGAGAGTACTGGTTCTTTCACGGTGTGATTCGGGTGGAAATCGACAGACTTCCTGTTTGGGAAATTTAGACCTCTCCTGCCTTTTATGGTAGCTTTAGATCTCTCTTTGCCCTATCTAAATTCATCATTCGGCACAGCTCAACTCACCAAAACTAACTGAATGATCATAGTATGATGAGGGTATTCCAATGGTGGTTAGAACGTGTGATTTAAATGAAAACTGATAGATTGCCTAATTAGGTATTTTGACTCACACTTTCCCTTTTTGGTTCACTTATATCAGCATCAACTCGCTCATTTTTGCTCCAAATCAGTTACAATTCGAACGCCACATTTAAAGCCAATCAATGAGCTCAACAAAGCTTTGAACGTCACATTTAGTGATAAATTCACCGCCTTCCTAATCAGGCAATTTGAGAAAATTTCTGGATTTCATCACCTTTTCTGGTTTTTTTTTTTACTTCAAAAATCTTACATTTATAATCAACTCACTTATAATTCCATTACAATCGCCCACAAAATGCTTCTGCTTCAACCACAGCAGCAATCTTTGCAACCAGTGGAGTTACCACAACAGCCCAGAAACCAAAATTTGAAGCTGCCGGAACCGGAGCACTGTGTAGGTCCGGAATCGGAACTTGCTGGTAAAGCTGACTCTTGTGCTGGATGTGCCAACCTGGAGATCTGTGCCTCTCTCCCTAAAGGTCCCGACCCGGACATTCTGTTGATCACAGAGAGACTTCAAGACGTCAAGCATAAAGTGCTCGTTCTTAGCGGGAAAGGAGGTGTCGGGAAATCCACCTTCACCACGATGTTATCCTGGGCGCTAGCCGCTGATCAGGATTTGGAAATAGGGGCTATGGATCTCGATATCTGTGGTCCTTCTTTACCCAAAATGTTAGGCGCTCTGGGAGAGTCCATCCACCAATCAAATTCAGGCTGGTCCCCTGTCTACGTAGACGACAATTTAGGAGTGATGTCGATCCAGTTCATGCTTCCTGACCCGGACGCTGCCATCATCTGGAGAGGTTCTAAAAAGAACGGGTTGATCAAGCAGTTCCTAAAAGATGTAAATTGGGGCAATTTGGACTACCTTTTGGTCGACACCCCTCCAGGAACCTCGGATGAGCATTTATCTGTCACGACATATTTAAAAGACAGTGGCATCGATGGTGCCTTAATAGTGACCACTCCACAAGAAGTGGCTTTGCTCGATGTTCGTAAAGAGATCGATTTTTGCAAGAAGCTGAACATCAAGATATTGGGACTCGTAGAGAACATGTCTGGGTTTGTATGTCCAAACTGTCACGGTGAGAGTAAAATATTTAAACCAACTACCGGTGGTGGTGAGGGACTCGCTAAAGAGTTGGGTATACCTTTCTTTGGCTCAGTACCTTTGGACCCAAGAATAGGCAAATGTTGTGATCAAGGTGAATGTTTCTTGGAGATGTACTCGGATTCACCAGCTTGTGACGCTATCTTGGACGTTGTAGAGTCGTTGAGAAACTCGGTAGGAGACAGCGAGTAAAAAATGTATATTTATTCAGGTATTGCTTTTCATACTAAACAAGGGAGTTTTATAATAAATCGTTTTGATTAAATCGAACCAGAAAGAGACTTACAATAGATCAAATCACTATACTTTGAACCAAATGCTGGAGTATAGCAGTTCTGCTTCACATTTCCCCTTTAGGAGTTTTGATATTTTCCGAACTACCTTTCAACCGACCACGAAGTTCTGTCTCTCAAAGATGAACAGTATAAAAGCCAGGTGACTCCCTCCAATATTTCTTTCCAGACGTCAGCAGATATTTCTTTAACAGGTAGGTTTCCGGTTCCGAGTTAAATCAATTACGATTACTTAACTCATCCATGACAATAAACAAGAGTTTTATAACATATCTTATTAATTTACATCGTTCTATCTAAGCTTTTCTTAATCCAATATCACATCTTTGTCATCGTTGGGAATCGTGTTTCTGAACAAACTCAACTCGCTCTCCCCCATTGGAAGTGTCAAGATTTTCTCCAACTTGATATACTTGTCGTCAACTTTCATCAGAATATCACCAATCTTTCGAGACATGATAATACATGCGGTCTTGGTCAACTTGGATTCATCGAATCTAGGTAACTTGGATAAGTTTTCTATCAAGAATTGCAAAGGTGCGATCAACTCTTCATTAGAGCCACTCTGAGCAGTCTCGAGTAATCTGATGTAGTTAGAATAGATCCCAAGGCTCGAATTGTACTCCACCAAATCCTCCACATTGATCTTGTTGATCAACAGCGCTAACTCTTGTAATTTACCGCTATTATTACCAATGACAATCTGTGGTGCTATATATTTCACCACAGTAGAGCTGGCTTCTTGCCAAAATCTCGCATCGATTAACGCCTGTACCTCGTTCCAGTACTCTTCAGAGTATCTGTACCTCAACGAGATCAGTTCCGAGATCAACGTTCTTGGAACGTGCAACTTTTGGATTAATCTTTGCTTGACGCTGACATCAGACAAGTCTGGGATGATATCAAAGATATGTCTCGTGACCAACTCGTAGAATCTTTGCTGGATCAGTTGATCACTGGACAAATGACTTAATACGAAAAGAGACTCGGTGAACAAACCTTGTAATTCCAATTGTTCAGCGAATTCCAACGTCAACCTATCACCCATAACTTTATCATCACAGTTTAGTCTTGAAGTTGATCTCACCAAGATTTCATACAAAAACCATTTGAATTTGGTGTTCTGACCAAGTCTGGAGAAGACTTGCAGTAAATCGTACGTACCAATGTCGAACAAATACGTGTGAAGTCTCATGAGTTGGAAATAGATATCATCTTCAAGTTTGAAGTCCAATTTTTCAAACTCTCTAATGGACTCGTTCACCGATTTGTTAGTATAGTTTAACATAAGACTGAAAGCCATTTTCCATGATAATCCTTCGATCAAGTTGATCTTCAAACTGTTGGAGGTCAACGACAGCTCAGCGAGCAAAAGGTAGATTTTCAAAATCGGTTTAGGTATAAATTGTGATGCATTGGTCCTTTGCCATTCATCCAATTGATTTTGACAACTCTCTTTGACGTGAGAATCATTTGAACCCAACAAGGTCAACAAGACGGCTAAATGATTGTTGTTTGTTTCAATAGCCACTTCAACGGCTTTGACAATATTGTTGGCCAATACATGGATGAAAATGGTCTCTAATGGATCCATTTGATTTTGTCTCAACAACTTGGAAGCTTCTTCAACTGTTGCATCTTTGAACCAAGCCGATACCAATTGTTTCCTCTTGATCTCCACCAATTTACTCGTTGCAGAGATTCTATCAAAGTTCGAAATCCTACCGTTGTCGAATAATCTGGAACACAAATCCCACTGATTTCTCTCTTCAACAGATCTGGAGCCATCAAATGACAGCAGCAACGATACGAACGTTAATTCTGGATTAGGCATCACCTGAGGGAACCCATTACCGCGCTTAACGATGGTAGAGGTATCAAGTAATCTGGAAATAAGTTTCTTGGTGAAATCGAATCCAGCAGCAGGGAATTTGTCTTTCAACGAGACTTCAACTACACCTGACATGTTTGAAGTGTCCAATTTGTTAGTCTTTGTCAAGATCGTCCCGTTTGATGTGAACTGGATAAAAGTTTGTCCACTGATTCTCAACTCTTCGATGATCTTTTGATTGTCAACGATTTGGCTCTTGAAATCTTTAAACAAAAGATCATCGACATCTTTCAATGTCAATGATTTTTCCGAATCATTGGTTGGTTCTCTCGATGAATTAGTATTAAAGGCACTGATAGCACCAGAGGAAAGAGTCAATTGCTCGAGCCAGTCTTTAGAAGTTGCAAATTTAGATGTGATCTCCAAAGCAGCCATATCTATTTCATCAATCTTAGGTTCGTATGCCTTTTCGTCAACAATGTTGGAGTCTATCTCAACCTCAATATCATCTTCATCGAAAGGTGGTGATTCGGGCTCAAGGATGTTGTCAAATTTTTGTACAGAATCATTTGAATCGTCCTCGTCAGATTCAATCTCTGGGGTCTGAGGTCTATATTGAGAACGTTTGTGCATCAAAGAAGCAGCACTGGTATCAGGATTTGGTATTGGTGCAAAGCTCCATCCACCAGGGATAACAGCAGTTGGTTGACTATCATTATTCTTCTGTATTTTGTAACCAAAAGTATCTTCAATTAAAGATCTGGTTCCATATGAGGTTTTCAAAGGAACAACCTTGTCGACTTCCTTTACAACTTCCTCTTGCTTGAGAAGATCTTTCTTAGGAAGCGCTTTCTTAACTTCAACTTTTTCCACTGGATCAGCCTCGTTCTCGGAATCTACTAACCCCCAAATACTAAAGTGTCCCACTTGAAATACCCAGGTTCCAACAAATGGGTCATAACTTATAAATTGCATTCCCCTAAGCTTTTTCAATTTTTTAATGAGATCTTTCACCTCTGGACGAGCTGGCTCGAGTATTGGAGACTTAGTATTCGCATCAAGTGGAGCCAAATTCTCCAAGGTTATGGTAGCGGGTACATTGATCCCTGTACCAACTTCGGGACTCGAATATGGTGATCCATACACTTGAACAGTTTTATCATTGATCTGAACTACTTTACCGAACAACTCTTCCGCTAAAGAGTCTTTGAAAGTAGTCAAGTCAACTGAATAGTTAAATGCAATCTGGCCAAAACCTTTTCTACCAATAATGAAATCTTCAACGTTGGCTAAATGATCTAAAGACATCTGTTGTAATTCCTCGATGGAGGGAAGACACCAATATCCATCAGTGTTGTCTCTAGTTGGCAAAATAGGAGTGACAATTTCAGCAGGAGTATCTTTTTTAATGTCAAACTCCAGGATAGGAACGGTATTTTGTTCTAATAATAACGGTTCTTCAACCGGTTTCAATTCATCTAAGATGAGACCATCTGCGTTCACTTTTCTCTTTTTGGGTTGAGACTCTTCTATAACACTTGACGCATTAGATTCTATCAGTAATTGAGAGCCATACTTTCTCTTGTTGATCAACTTCTTGATCTCATCCAATTTAGAAGAGGCCAAGATCTGTTTGAAATTTTTACCTGACTTTATTGAGCCGACGGTGGTCGTTGGGGGTACAAATTTTTCAACGATTGAGTTTCTAATTGGTGAGAAGATCCCCGAAACATCTTCCACTTGTGTCGCGTTTCTCATTCTAATTTGGTTCGAAAGGTTTTTAATAATGGTGCTGTTGTTTAATGACTGAGAAGAACCAACGGTCGAGGACCGTTTGGGTCTGGTAGGTACTTGAGCTGAATGGATGGGCCCTTCAGTAATTGAAGGCATCAAATCGCCCACTTTTACAGTTGTAGAAGTCAATTTGGACATTCCGTATGGATCGTTGTCAATCGAAGGTTTATTCAATGTCATTCCATTCTGGTTACCAAACATGTTTGAATTGCCAGAATTCCCAAAAAGTCCTCCACTTGTGCCATTTGTTTTCGAATTACCAAACAATCCTCCATTTGTGTTGTTATTTGTTGAGTTATTACCAAATAGACCTCCATTTGTGTTGTTGGTCGTCGAATTATTACCAAAGAGACCTCCATTAGTATTATTTGATGCTGTGTTGTTGCCAAAAAGTCCTCCAGTTGAGCCACTAGTTGTCGAATTATTACCAAAGAGCCCCCCAGTTGCTCCACTATTTGTATTTGAGCCATTCAAGCCTCCATTTATACCTGTGTTTCCTGTCAGGGCACCATTAGTAGAATTATTTCCAAATAAGCCACCACTTGTCGTAGTATTACCGCTATTACCAAACAAACCTCCGTTTGAAGTATTTGTAGGTTTATTTCCAAACAATCCAGTGCCAGTGGTGGCATTTGCAGGCTTATTTCCAAACAAATTGGTGTTTTGTTGAGCTCCATTATTGGTATTACCAAAAAGACTTCCACCAGTTGTTGAATTGTTTCCAAATAAACCAGCTTGTTGCTGACCAGACAGCTGATTGGTGTTGTTCAGAGTTAGGCCCGAGAACATTCCAGGTCCACTATTAGCACCAGCCTGTGAGTTCCCAAATATATTTGGTCTAGATTGGGTATTACTAGTGTTGTTGTTGGACGAGTTATTACCAAACAAGCCGCCATTGGCAGAATTGGTCGTCCCTCCTCCACCAAAACTAAAACCGCTGCCGGAATTCGCTCCAAACATTGTGAAATGATTCCAATTTCAGTTTGAAAAGCTTGATGTTGTCTCCTTTCCAGACAGTTTATCCCTTCTTTTGTTGAATCAAATTCACTATATTTACAATTTTTCCTTTCACTAGTAGGAAAAATTTATTTTGGTGAAAAGTGCACGACTCTTGAATTGAGGGTGCATTTGGAGATGAGATGAGATGAACGTCCTGGTGAGTGAAGTGAGTGAGGTGGATGAGTGAAATGGTGTTTAAAATGGCTTAAGTGATAGCGTGGTGTGTTATTTGTTTTTAATTGGTTGTACTGTCATTTTTTGATAGTTACGGAATCAGCTGTAAGCAATGATCACTTGTCCTGTTTAGAGATGAGATTACTGTCTGAAATTTCGAGAATCAATTATGATGTGATGTTATAAGTTGCTGCGAACTTTTATTTGAAGGACCTTTGATGTGTGAGTGATGAGATCTCTGATATACTCATCAACAGTATCTCATAACTGAGATGTGAAATGTTTAGAGATCTGATACTGGAGTATCATTATAGATGATAGTTTGAGAGCATGTGAATAAAATCAGTAATTGTTAGTTTAATTAGACAATCAAGACTCGAGAGCTTCAATACTGACATCACTGATTCTGTAAAAAATGAGCATGAGACAAGTCTTGAAAGGCTCAAATTCTCTGCTCAAAGTATCCAAGCATTCTTCATCGATGGCAGTCCAATTTCTGTTCTTGAACTCTTTCTTCTTTCTAGATTTCACCACAGTATTGAGTTTGACTAGGGCTAGTAACTCTGAGCGATCGTGCAAGTACAAAGATGCACCCCTTAGGACCCCCAAATCAGAAGAAGCAAAGACGTTGAGTCTCTTCATTGTGAACAGAAGAAACATCACAACACTCCAAGGACCGATACCTTTATAGGCGATCAACAACTCTCCAACTTTTTCATCATCTAATGACTCAAGTACTTGCTTACTCAAGATACCCTTAACGAAATCAAGAGCGATGAGTTTGACATATTCCAGTTTACGCATCGATAGACCAAATGACCTCAAGGATTCTAGGGAAGAATCGACAAAGCTTTGAGCTTGTGGGAAAGTTTGAGCCTCTGGATTCAAGTTGTCAATTAATCGCTGTTTGATCAGTTTGGCAGCTTTACCCGAGATCTGCTGAGATATAATACCACTAGAAAGACTCTCGAAATAGTAGTGATCGTCACGCTTGATCGATGTGTGGTCCAAAGCAAATGCTTTGAAAGGTGCCATTACAACCCATTTATAAAAAGAAGGATCCTTGGCTAACACAAAGTTCAACCCTTTCACAAATTCAGGGTCGTGTGAAGAGGTGAAATCGGCTGGAAGCTCAACAGGGTCCGATTTGATCGACTCATAGTAACTCATACAGTTCTGTTTGTTAAGAACATTTTCATCTCCCTCATTCTTTACTTCAACACTCTTGATAGTCTCTGTCTTGATTTCCCCATCACCGAGGGTCTCTTCCTTGATATTTGTCTTGATACTAGTCTTGATACTCGACTTGGTAGTCTTGGTCTTTATAGTTTTAGCCTTAACGCTCTTGATCTCACCATTTTCCGGTGTGCTGATTCTTCTCAATTTATTCACCTCAAAAGTATCTGGCAAGCTTCTCTTTGCTGATCGAAGTACTCGGCTTGTTATTTGAATTGATTTCATCGAGGTAGGGCTGAATGACAGGAGGCAAAGATATAAAAGATATATTTAAAGGCAATCGTGTGCAATTGTAACAGTCAGTGTGAGGCCTTCTAGAGTAGGGTTATAACAAACAGAAGATTAAAATCGCATAAAATGCTTCTATTTTATGTATCAATGCAATTTAGATGATTGATTTAATAGTGAAATAATTGTGGAGTAATAGTGAAGCGCCTAAATAGCTTTAAATCTGAAAAAAAATAGTAAAATGCTAACCTTTAAACTATGAGTCACTTATGAACCAATTGAGGTATCAAATATTTGAAAACCTTTCTCAAGGTGGGAAGAAAAGTAGCCGGTAGATGTCGTTAACAAAAGTGAGCTTGAAATCCGTCACTTGGTTGAATACATTGTGATTTGTAAACTGCGAATAAACCTGTGGAGTAAAAAAGTAGTGCATATTGTAACAATAAACCGAAAGAGGAAAGTGTACAGATTCATCTGCAGTCAAATCTTGAACTTAATAGATACCAAAGTAGTGAGAGCAGTGCTTAACTTGAGTAAATCTAGTACAGAATTGGATGATACAACTCATTTTATACCACCAACAGTTACAGCTAAATTATTGTATTCATAAATTAAATTGAGTACCGTATCACCAGTAAAATAGGAAAAAGGGGTTAGTGAGATCAAATCTAACTTCGACTAGTCAATGCGGGGGTAGAACCTTCTCGGGCATACACTAGTTCATTGATGATATACATGATAAGATCTATTCAGCTATACTTCCGGTCTCTTACTAAAAAATTTATTAGCGAATTGCATGTATTCTATTGCGTGTGTCATTACACGCTCTATCACTATACAGTTGTTGAAGACATGATAAATGTTATCACCAACATATGTGAAGAAAAACATCAACATGAAATTATCAAGAAAAAGAACGCCATACCACAAGACCACTAGCAGTAACAAGAAAAATTTATATTCTGACAGTGTCAGAAATAATATCAAGAAAAAGTATCGTACTCATATTGGAGTTCGGCTTTGTGCTTCAGTATTAACTAGTGTAAAAAAAAGTTTCAGTAGCGCTAAGTACTGGAATTGTACTATTCATCTTTCTTGACAACAGTGAGGCCCAATCATATAGCACTAGCCTTATCAACGCTTCACGCACGACAACTGATACTGTTACAGTTCCTTTTGAGCATCAGATCGAGGTAGATCTTCACATAACACTGTCACTGTCGTCAAAACTGTCACTGCACTGTCAAGTCAGTAAGCTTCACTGTCACCTCCATAGAACCAGACACAATCTCACATCACATACATCATGAAAGATCCCGTGTATCCAACACTTACACCTCCGTTGAAGTTCAACAACGTACAACCGAACCTCTTTAGAGGCTCATATCCAAGACCAGTGAATTATAACTATCTAGAGTCTCTTAACCTTAAGACCATGATAGCTATACTTGAACATCCTGTGACAGAGACTTCAGATCCTGATCTCATCCAGTTTGTCAACTCTCACGGTATCAATTTAATCAACATCGAGTGTGGTAATGGTGGTAAAGGTAAGAAGAGAAGTATACCCATAGACTCAGACACCATTAAGAAGATTCTCACCATGGCCATAGATGCTGAACATTCTCCAATGTACATTTTCTGTATCAATGGAGGTCAAATCACTTCTTTGGTAGTGTCGTGTCTTCGAAAGATCTCCTTCTGGTCTTCTATCTCCATATTCAACGAATTCATCAACTACTCAACCACCATCAACCATAACGACCGTGTCTTTATAGAGAATTTCCAAGGTGAAATAATTATACCACACAACAAACTGCCATGGCTTTGGAAAGGTTTAAATAAGAACGTTATCGATCATCATCCAAGTCTCAAGTTCAAAGAACTGATATAGTTCTCTATGTAACATTCATCAATATAAAAAAAATGCTATATATACATTTACTAGAGTACTTCTGCACCACCACCACAGAAACTCTACTGGAACAACAACGATGCTGCTAATTCAACATTACCTTCACATTGTTGTAATGCTACCACTGCCTGTTCTTTACTGAATCCCAAGCCGCACAACTGCTCTATTTTAGCAGGATCAACCGAAGCTGAAGCTGAAACTGGAGCTGAGCTCAGTGCAGAATTAGAAGGTGTAGCTCTGGCTGCTGCTGCTGAAGCTGCTGCCTCCATTGGATTATTCAATCTAGGTCTCTTTGTCTCACTACCCAACTTATTTCCGAGACCAGGCCCCATGGAGCTGAAAAAAGAATCCTGAGACTCTCTTTCACTAAGGAATGGGGTTGAAACATCACTGATGAATAATTTACCCAGCTTCAAGTCAACGTTAGCCAGGTGTCTACGAAGCATATCCAACCCAAGAATGAGATCGACACCACTCTCTAGTATTACAAATGAACATGGAATGTAGGCATCCTCTATCTTCACTGGAGCCGAGTGGATTCTCCCCAAGATTTGCCCTGATCCAACACCACGAGCCTCACCTCTAAATCTGGTATCTATCAACTTCTTCAACCCACATTTTTCTGCCAATTTCGGACTCATGATAGTCATCTGCGCACCCGTGTCAACAAACGCGTTTACTGGTACATTGTTCACCTCCATTCTGATATAAAGCATGGGAACCTGGGTGAAAGTCTCTGGAGCCATTTCATAGGCAAGAAGTCTGTTTTCTTCAATAGCTTGCAAGTCTTGTAAATCTTCGATCTTCTTACGATTTTCAGCAGAGTCCGGTAACGATCTAAGCCTGGCAATCTCTGTATCGTACAAAGGTTCGGTGTTCAACCCGCCAAACTGAGAACCGGCACCGATTCCAGCAGATCTGGCAGCATTAACAAACTGTCTGAACAGTTGTGGGTTATTAAGTATGTTCGAGAGCTGTGGATTACCGGCATTCTGTCTTATAAAAGGATCGTTCAACAACTGTTGTCTTTCCTGTTCGATCTGTTGATCATCATTAGCTGAATTATTACTCAGTGGTGATGGTTTCTTCTTCAACACCAACAACTCATCGTCAGAGAGTCCTAATTGTACTAAACTGGACTCTAAAACGTTCAACTCTTTTGAATTGTGAGATAAGATTTGATCATCAGCCTTGATATCAGTTTCTGCCTCGATATAAGCTTTCAAATCAGCCAAAGTCATCTCATCGCTGACATCCACATTCAATATTGTGTCAGTATTCTCTACTGTCACCACTAATTTCATACTGTCTCGAATTTCTCTCTATATTAAACTTTTGTACGTATTACTGTCACTGGTCTCTTTGAGTACCAATTGGTTTATCAACCGGATTAAATTCCTATTTATATCGTCTTGCCACTGTTCGCCACTGTACACATATGTGAAATGTCAGCAGAGCGCCCCTGAATATTTCACGCCCCCTCGAGAAGACAGCCCCTGATTGAGCGATAGCAAAACAGACAGCCCCTGTTTAAAACGGTTTGTGTCTAAACAGCCCTTGTTCTTCAAAACAGCCCCTGTTAGAGCCAGGCATCCACAGAGAGCTCCTGAAAATTTTCCGCTGTGAGCAGACAGCCTCAATAACACCCCTTTTTTTATCAGACATACAGGCCACCCTGAAACTGTCGATACATTTAATGCAGATACTGCCACAACAATTGAGTTTCAGACTTTACTATCTCATTGCCTAGAAACCAATTAACCTCTTTGTCAATTGTTCAACAGAACGGAGATTGGAGTCACTGGAATTTGCCAATTTTTCATCAACTGCTCAGCTTTATGGAACGGCTCTATTTTCTCTTCCACTTGCAGCACAAAATTTCATCGGGCCAATCGAGAAGGTCGATACAAAATTGCAAATGAGCGAGCGTGAGCATTGCAGACGATAAAGCTCGAAACAGGAAAGTGGTGGACCCTGGATCCACACTTGTGATTGTTTTTCATAAATCCGCAGTATTTCAATGGAAACATTTTCAGTTTAAGCGACGATCGCCACGGTCATTCCGCGGAATCCACTCGTCAGGTCTTATCTCCTAATCTGTCACTTTACCCAAAAAAGCCCGTGCAGCTCGCTTTTCGCTTGGAATGGCTCCGGTTGCAATGCCATATGCTGCAACTTACATTGGATAATCTCATGGAGCAGTGCTGTTGTGCAGTAATGCAGTAAAAGAAATCTGAGAAACAGCAATTGGATTGCGATTGACTAGCGATAGAAGTTTTGATCAACGAGAAATCTACAAGCCTCATTTCGTCTCAGCAGACTAGTTTAGTACTCCTCTAACTTCACAACCTGTTGAACTCTAATTCGTTCCCCTTTTGTTCACTGCTGCCATATCCAGTAGTCGATCGTCCTAATTGGGCACGGATTTCCTCTTTTAGCCCTAATTAAGCTCCCCAATTCGGATCCAAGAAATTACCTGCATCTCAACGGTAGCCGCCTTGATAACGCACTTGTAACCAAGGTTTCTTTGTTTACGGTGATTACTCCGAGGAAAATTCCAGTTTCCTCTTCAGGGGTCCACCCACTCTATAGGAGGGGACTTTTTCCCGGTATTTAATGGAGCGGTATCCCTAATTGGATCCCCATTATTTTTCACTACACATTCTCAAATCCCCTAGATTACAATGTTTGGTTTGAAAACTTTGAGTTTGATCGCTAGTACCTTTCTCTTGTCTGGCTCCGAGGCCAAGAAGGTGTTCATTGAAAACGATGGTTTAGCTCCATTGCAACTTTTGTTCCCATTGATGGCCGGTTGGGAAGTTGTAGGTATCTCCACTTCTATCGGTTCTTCATCTGTTGTCGATGGTGTTGGTCAAGTCACCAACATCTTGGAAACTTACAACTTGACCTCTTGTATTCCAAACTACATCGGTGCTCAAAACCCGCTTATCAGAACCAACGAGAGTTTCCACGTTTGGGAAGAATTGTTTGGTGAATTGGTCTGGCAAGGTGCTTTTGCTCCAGGTTACGCTGACATGTACACTTGGGACAATGTCACCTACGACGACACTCCAGGTGCCATTGCCATGATCAACGCTGTCAGAGAAAACAGAGACACCGATCCAGTTTACATCTACTCTGCTGGTACTTTGACCACTGTCGCTCAAGCTCTTTCTATCTACCCAGACCTTATCAACGATGCTGCCGGTTTGTACATCATGGGTGGTTACATCGACGGCCAATACATGCAAGCTGTTGGTCCATCGATTGTTAACGACATCAACACCGACATCAACTTGATTCAAGACCCAGAAGCTGCTCAAATCGCCTTGACTGCACCATGGAAAGAAGTTGTTATCGGTGGTAACGTCACTAACTACTTGGTTCCATCTCAAGAATTGTACGACATCATCATTGACAGAGCTGGAGGTTACGAAAACTTGGAAGATCTCGACTACTTCAACCCAGTCCTTTCTCTTGTTGCTACAGGTAACTACACTGAGAACAACGAACAACAAACTTTGCCATTCTGGGATGAGGTTGTCTCTGCCTTCATGGTCTGGCCAGATTTGGCTCAATTCAACATCTCGGTCAAGACCGCTGTTGACACCCAATTTTACTCTCCATTCTACGGTTCTTTGAGAATCTGGGGTGAAGAATTTGCTCCAGCTAGAGCTCAAACTGGTAACGCTACTATCGTCACCTCTATTGACGATTCTAGATTCTACGGTTTGGTCGTTGACACTTTCTTCCAAGATTGGAGACAATACTGTGAAGTTGGTGGCCCAGTTGAATTGGACATCAGCTCTCTTGAGTAAATTTACTCATGAAAAGAAAAAAAAATACCCTCTTTTTATAACCTTTCTTCCTATCGTTCTTATCGATTGAACTCTTCTTCAATTGATCATATGAAAAATGAAAAATTTAGAATTTCCTTTTAGAGACTGTTTTTGTAGTATTACACACGACCAAATGGTAAGATCATATCTCAATTTCCTTTTCCAGCATTTTTGTTAGATGGCGAACGACTTTTCTAATTGAGAGTTGCAACTTCCTCTTTAGGCTTTTTAGCGGTGTGTACACGACCACACTATTTTGATGTATTTTTTACAACTAAAAAGATTTAAAAAGTTTATGATAATACATTAATTTGATTATGGACCCTGTGGAACAAATAGCTGTGGAAGAGTCCACACGGACTACGAGTGATTCTGTAGAAACATTGACAGCGGAAGAAGAGGCATCAGCTCAGAAGACAGAGCAGATAGTCGAATCATTGGAGAACAAAGTGGATGAATTGTACACGACCCTTGAGAAGAACACGACCAATGGATGGAAGTCGCTATCCGGGTTCTTGACCAATTTCCAGAAGAACATTCCAGAATACGTGAATCAAACCAAAGAGAAGATGGAGAAATTGAGCGTCAATGAACAGGCTTCAGAAGACGAACAAGGATTGTTAAACGACAAGTTGATCGAGAACGCTACTTCAGCGGTTAAGAAGCTCGAACTGAACAAATATTTGGGGTTGATCAAGAATTCGACCAACACGTATTTGGATGAGCTCGATGATGATTTACAGGAGGTTGAAAAATTCGTAGGAGGTGTTGCTTCAAGGTTTGGGTCTTTCTTGAAGGACGCCATAGTAGCTGAGAACAGAGGTGAGGAAGATGGTGATGAGGAGTTGGACGAAAATGATGTCTTATTTAACGTTCCTACACCTCCAAAAGTATTCAGTTCACGTGCTGAACAGAAATTGTATCAGTTATCTCACTCCAAAGAGCTCTATCTTAACGCCATTGAAGATCAGACCAAATACGACGAATTCGTAAAGACATTAAAGCTTGAAGATCCAGAGCCAAATCTCGAGAAAGATACAGCCCTTAAAAAGCTCTTCACTGAGCTTGTGCCTGCGCAGATATCAGAACAAGATTTTTGGTCAAGATTCCACTACTTTAAATCGTTGATAGAGTCAGAGGAATCGACGAGAAGGAAATTGTTGAGTGAGAAAGTGGATGATGAGGACAAATTTGATTGGGATGATGACGATGAAGAAGAGTCTCAGCAAGCACCAGACCTGAAACCTGTACCAACGGATACTCAATTGACTTCCGAATCAAGAACTTCGAGTGAAGTCACTTATAATCTTGAAAGTGCAAATAGCTCAACGTTGGATGTAGTGGCAAGCAAGAAGACAGGTAATGAGGAAGAGAACGAAGAAGATGACGATTGGGAATAGCTAGTTATTAAATAATATCGAACTGAACTTTTTATTTTTAAATACGTTTATAAAATAAGACGTAAGCGCTTTGGTTGATAACCTTTGAGAGATCACAATTTCTCTTCACCGAAGTATCATCAAAATAGCACCAGCCATTCCCTGTGGATTCGGATTTGTCCACAAATGAAGTATAATGTCCACCACGAAGAGTTCCGAAATGGTTCACCACTGCATACAATTTATAGTTAAATGGAGGGGTTTGTCCTCTATCTGGGAAGTTTCTCAATTTGAATGCATCTGCTTCGTTCTCCACCTGTGGCCAGTATTTCAACAAGGAGATCTTCTCCGGGTAGTTCAC
The DNA here is from genome assembly GCA_030569155.1 of Nakazawaea molendinolei. Lineage (NCBI taxonomy): Eukaryota > Fungi > Ascomycota > Pichiomycetes > Alaninales > Pachysolenaceae > Nakazawaea > Nakazawaea molendinolei. Next base: position 397,358 of record JAJMKB010000007.1, read on the forward strand.
GAAAGTGTCGAGCTTTGTCACGAATCTACCAAGTTTGAACCTTTTCAAATGTACTATCAAGTTCTTTGGTAAGATAGAAATTCTCATTGTCTTTGTACTTCTCTGTTTCTTGTTACAACGAGGACAGAACCACAGATCATCACCTTCCAAGATCTCAGATCTACAAAACTCTTCAAAACAACGACTCAAAGAGATAGGGCCAGGTTCATTCTCGGGAATTGGAATGGTCAACGTACTGAAAGGGTTGTACGTCGTTGAAGTCTGCTTACAGACGGTGCATTGCAATCTCGAAAGGTACTGGCCTTGGAAATACTCCACAATACTACTGAAGTCTGTTTTCAAATATTTCTCCCACTCGATCGAAGCTGCTAATCTGATGGACATCTTTTCACGATGAGCTTCTTCCTCAGGTGTCAAAGGTGGGAATTTAGGTGAATCACCACGCTGATTCAAATCTTCGTGCAATGAGTCTAATAAGAAATTCAAGAACTCTGAACAGTCTTGTTGTTGTGTTCCTTTGAAATCAGCGTTTAAAGAACCAATGATCTGTTTGAACCTTTGTGGAGTTGTATAATAAGTTTTGGCTGAAGGTTCAACGACCGATTTGTTGTACATGTCATTGATGACTTGGAAAAAGCCTCTTGAAATGATCCCTTGTGATCCCAATCTACTTTTCAAATTGATCTTGTTCTCATAATCCTTCATGAGAAAGAAGTTTGTCAATTGTTTGGTCCCCACTAGACATTGTAAGATGCAATTCATATAACAAGTGTTACCCATATTTGATATCCCTGAGATAATCACCAACTCATTGTTAAATTTATCGAGTAATTTCTGTCTCTGCTGTGCTTGCAATAAAGCTTGATCGTTGGAAACAGAGTTACGTTTTGGTGAATGAATAACGTTGGCAGGTTTGTCAATATCAACTTGAACTTTAGGAAATTGTAATTGGAACTTGGTTGAGAAGAAGTCGGTCAGACTTCTGTTGTAATTCGACCTGTCTAAAGAATTTGAAGATGGTGATATACTTTTATTGTAAAAATCACCGTTAGTATGTGCTGTATTGGCTCTAGATGGGATTGGTACAGGTCTTGCCAACGAATCTTCCCTTCTCTCTATCGAGAAATCATCTCTGATGATACCGACATTCGAAGCAACACCTGCTGTGCCAAACACTCTGATCCAATTCTGTAAACCTCCTTTTAAAACGATAGGGTGTCTAATTAGAGGCTTTCTGGAAGTATCAGACTTCAACACATCGATGAAATGAGCTAAGAACCGAGTGTCATGGAACTTCGCACTGGTCTGATCGTAAATGACGATCAATTGGAAAGCGTGTCTGTCTTTGAACAATTTTCTTTCATGATCTGAGTTGGTGATCATCGATTGTTCGATATCGACAGAGCTTGAGCTCGAATTGATCAACACTGGGTCGATATGGATCACATTTAAAGAGTTGGCGAAGAAGATGTGCATGTTATCGAACTCTTGAGTCGATCTATAGTCGATAACTAGTATCGAAGTAGGGTATCTGCTCATCAAATCGTTCAATTCCAAAGGTGTTATAGCTTCTTTATCGTTGTAGTATTTGAAAAAATCCTCTTCCTCGCTGAGTTTTGGTGGTTGAATTGAATTGAGAGTCTGCAGAGGTAGAGAAGGTGGTGATAAAGGTGGAGACACAAGTTTCGGTATCGACAAGTTTTGTAATGGCTCAGTTGGAGATTTTGATCTTGGGATCGAATCCAGTTCGATCAACGGAGTTATCACCTGGTTTTTGAAGCTGTGAGTCGTGTATGAATTGAAAGAACGTTTCAACTCGTTGAACCGAGCCAGCAAAGGGTCTACGGAGTTCTCCGATCTCTTGATAATCTGTGTCTTTATATCGTTGAAATACATGTCGTTGTCCAACAATTCCTTGGATAGAGTAGTGTCATAATGACCTGATTTGGGCAAGATGTCGTGCACAATGGTGAGACACAGTTTGTAGTAGATATAGAGGTAATTGTAATCGATCAACTCTAACTTCCGTTCGTTCTTGTACACCAAATAATCGTTCAACGAGTCGTTGAACTTAGTCCAACTCTCCCGAGCTCGTGAGATCCAGAAATTGTAATCTGCATCCTCTTCATCAGCATTACCATCCATCATCATCACATCTCCATGCGAAAGGTCCTCGCGGAACCCTGTTATAAGGTCGTCACAGATCAGGTCTAGTTCATCTATACTTTTCAACTGTATTTTGGCTACTCCCTCACGGGAGTCTGTTCGTCTATGACCCTTGCCATCATCATCTTTTCGGAATCCTCCTCCGTGAGACACGTTTAGCGTCGTTATCGACATAAGGGGCACCGTATTAGTTGGAGTTTCAATATTATGACAAAATATATTTCATGCCAGATTTATCTTATCCGGAAAACGCACCGACTTCCCGATTGGGCCTTTGCGCGGCTCCTTCCTAATTTGGTTTTTTATCATCTTCTTTATTCTTTATATAGTTTTGTATATATATTGGATCATATTTATTTCTGTGAGATGGTTTCACATGTTAAAACGAAAGGTGAGCTCTTGTGAGAGATCATGTGAAATCGCAAAGAGCTTATAATATGTTTGTTTTGAACCAGATGAGCCAGAGTATCGGCGATGCTCGATGAGTAGATAAAAATATACTTAAAACCTGTTTTGGGCATGGGTATCGCAATTGTATTAGATGACCATCACCGATGTAATGAGGCATAGAGACAAAGCAATCAATACATGACTCTTTGTTTACAGTCGTAAGGAGTCTTTTCCAAGACTTCCTCGATCGACCATCTTGGTCTAATACCTTTGTTGTGATCTCCTGGATGTCTTTCACCACCACCAATACCGGAGCTGAATTTCAAGAACAACTTACCCCCAATCTCATCACAACATTTCAAAGTATAATCGATATCTTCTTTTGTCAAGGCAGATGACATACAGAATCTGATTCTCGAAGAAGTCAACGGGGTAGCAGGGTAACCCACAACGACAACGGCAATCTTCATCAGGTACATCATTCTACTGAACAGAGGCATCTTAGGTGGGACATAGGTAAGAAGTGGGATAACAGGACTGTCATCGGCTCCATAGACGATGAATCCCAATCTTTTCAATCCAAGACGTAAATAACGAGAGTTGAAAGCGATTCTTTGTAATCTTTCTTTGCCCTCGTTACCGTTCAATTCACCGGTGATGATTCTCATCGAGGTGATAATCTGTTGCAACACTACTGGAGGTACAGATTCACCGTAACCGTTGGTGATGATATCTAACTTCAACCTATCGATGAGCTCTTTCTTACCGGAGATGTACCCACCAGCGGCACCGAAAGATTTGGTGACGGTACCCATCAAGATATCCACGTTCTGTGGGTCGATACCGAAATAATCACAAACACCTTTACCGTTTGGACCCATTGCACCGATGGAATGAGCCTCGTCGACGAACAAGTAGAATTTGTACTTGTTACGGAGTTCGATCAACCTTGGTAAGTCTACAATGGTTCCCTCCATGGAGTACAACCCTTCAACGGCAACGACGATCTTGGACCAAGGTCTATGGGTTCTTGGTTGACCGTTGGAGATCTGTTCACGTAACAAATTTTCCAAAGCGTCCATATCGTTATGTGGGTAAACTTTGACATGAGCACCTGAGAGTCTGACACCGAATCTGATCGAAGCATGGTTCAATTCATCCGAGATGACGAGACATTTGTTGTTGACCAAAGAGGTGAACAACATGGCGTTTGTTCCATAACCCATCGAAAAGACACAACTTGCTTCCTGACCGACGAAATCGGCAATGGTTCTCTCACATTCGAGATGCAAATCGGTGGTACCGGCAAGTAACCGTGGGGCACCAGCAGTGGATCCGTAGGTTTGCATTGCCTCTATAGCCTGGTCGGTACAGATCCCGGAAGACTGGGCAAAGCCGAGGTAGTTATACGAGGAAAGGTTAAGACATTCGTCCATCTCACCAGTGTATTGGTAATGATGGTTATAATCGTTGGAGAATCTGTTGAAACATCTGATGAATCTCCCTGGAGCCCCAGCAATAGGTCTAGCGAAACAATCGTCCAATCTCATCTTCAACCTTCTTGTGTAAAAACTCTCGAACCCGGAGTACCATGGAGCGTACCCATCTTTGTCCATCAAATCTTTGAAACTGTCCGGTTGGAACCGTTTACCAAAGAAATCTCTCATATGCCCAATGATGATCAAGATCAAATAGTTGAGATACGTGATGATCAAGATGAAGTATGGAGGATCATCCATCACCGGTTTCGGTAACGGAGTCTTTCCATCGTGTTTACCGACGTATAACCATTCATCGGAGGTGAGCTTACCGAACTCTCTCTCTGCTCTTTCTTCTACCGTATAAGAGTCAGGTGGAGCATCAGGGATCCTTTGTGACATTGTTGGTGGAATAAACAAATTGTTACAAAGTTTCGTGTCTGGCAAAAAAAAAATAATATATGGTACAAAACTGAGGCACTGTGCTGGGTGTAGTAGGGATAGGCTGAGGAAATGTTATTTATTTATGTATCGATATGAAGTGACCAAATGAGCGGTTTTTAGATGAATGTGCTATGAGAGAAGTTGGAAAGAGATTTAAGTAGAAATTGTTATAAATTGTCTATTAGAATTGAGGTGCATCAGGTGGGGTAGCGACTAGGGGATATTAAGGTTTGAGCGGGGGTTGAAATGATGAAGAGGTGAAGCAAAGGGGAAGAAAAAATTATTTATAAGAACGAGAAGAAGAGAGTGATGAAGAGAAAAAGAGATATGTAATAAGAGAGAAAGGAAGTAGGAGAAAAGAAGGAAAAAGAGAGAGTGAGTGAAGATCTCAAAGGGGTTTTGGAGGAGGGGGAGTAGGAGAAAGAAGAGAGAGAGAGAGAGAGAGAGAGAGAAATAGCCTGTAGATGTAGATTAGATCAGTCTTTTGTAGAAGAGCTTGCAACTATCAAGTAGAACTGTAATTAGGCAGAAGATAATGAAATTAAACCAAGTTCATATAAGAACAGAGCAGAGCCAAAGGAAATACTAACAGAAGAGTTGATGAGTATAAAATGCATTGTTTTGGTTGAGTTATATTTATGAACTAAAAGCGGCTCTATCAGCACTGAATAGTGATCACTATGAAATGAGAGCACAAACTTAATATGATCGAGTATCATTGACTTGAGTAGAATAGAAACTGAACTAGAGATAACTGTTGATCAAAGTTGTGAAGTTTCAGTTGGCAACTCAGCTAAGTAGAGCTAAGCAGAGCCCAGCCAGATTGTGTTGCATGACGTAGGCAGCAAACTCTCCAGCTATCTATGCAATCAGAGTGAACAAGTGAACAAGTGAACAGACCAGCTGTTCGATACGTCCAAGCATGTTCATCACTGATACTTCAACAGATCAACTAAGGTAGCTTTAGGCATGGAGTTAATTGAAAGAGAAAATAGTCAGCAGCTATCCAGACACACCAGATTCGTCAAGCCTTTGTCTCTCTTTTTCTATCTCCGCTTCCTCTTCTTCACGGGCTATCAATTTGGCTCTATGAGTCTCCACTCTGTGTCGTTCTCGCAAAAGCCACTCTTCATACTCTTTCTCAGGATCAACATCATCTGTGTCGTCGATACCACCGAGATCTTCAGAAACTGTTTGTTTTGAAAGTTTTTCCAGTGCCAATTGAGCATTGATACTATGCTCCCATTTCAGCAACGAGATCTCTTTCTTGTCACTGTTCAGCTTCGGTTCGACTGGTTTCTGCTGTTTCTTCTTCCTCACATACTGCAACACCACAGGTCCAGCGTTGTCGCTGTCGCTACTATCGCTGTCTTCACTACTATCACTACTTTCACTATCACTGCCACTGTCACTGCCATTGCTACCATCACGATCACTGTCACTATCATCACCAGGACTAGCCACTGGTAAAGACACCACTTGATACAGTTTCTCCTCCTCTACAGGGAGTTCCGGTTCAATTCTCACCTTCTTCACCTCGACATCATCCACTTCATCCAATTCAGAAGATCCGCTGCTTTCATCGTCACTGACATCCCGTTTCAAGCCAACAAAATGTCGTCTTTTCATTTCACTAACAAAAATGCAGTGCTTCGAGGATGCGATGAGCTGAAATTTTTTTTTTTTTTTTTCACTCTGAAAAATTTTATTTTATCTGACTTTACTGTTAACAGTATCAAATCATATAAAAGAGATGTCTGCTATTTATAAGCTGTTATCTGGGTCCCAGAAGGGTAAAGAAAAGAGAGAGAAACATCTCAATAGACAGAGACTGTTGGTTGTGTCATCGCGTGGTGTCACATACAGACATCGTCATTTGATCAATGACTTGCATGCCCTTTTACCTCATCTGAGAAAGGAACCAAAGATCGATACCAAGAAGAATCTCTATGTGTTGAACGAGATCGCTGAGTTGAACAATTGTAACAACATCGTCTTTTTCGAAGCCCGTAAACATATGGATCTTTATATGTGGTTGTCGAAACCACCTAATGGACCAACCATCAAGTTCCATTTACAAAACTTACACACCATGGATGAGTTGAATTTCACCGGGAACTGTTTGAAAGGTTCCAGACCAGTCTTGTCCTTTGACAGTGCTTTCGACGAGCAACCTCAATACCGTTTGATCAAAGAGTTGTTATTACAGGTATTTGGGGTGCCTCCTCTGGCTCGTAAATCCAAACCTTTTGTCGACCATGTATACACGTTCTCGATATTGGACGGTAAGATTTGGTTCAGAAATTATCAGATCAACGAGACTGAAGACTTGAAAGAGAGTGAAGACGCTGAAATCGAGTCTTCAAAGGTGAAAGATTTGTCCTTGGTAGAGATCGGTCCAAGATTCGTAATGACTCCTATCACCATCTTGGAAGGTTCCTTCGGAGGCCCAAAGATCTACGAGAACAAAGAATACGTATCACCAAACTTTGTGAGGTCACAGATCAAACAACAACTGGCTGTCGAGCTGAAGAGAAGAAGTGATGAACTGGCATCGCTTAAATTGAAACGTAGAGACCAAGTGCTCGAGGCTGATCCTCTTGATAACTCTGTTTTGTTCAAAGACTGATTCAGTTAGTTGATTAAGGCTGGCTAGTTAGACTGAGCTGACACAGCTGGCAGAGCTGGTCAGTGTACCGAATCATATGTAATCTTATACTTTTCAATTGATTAAAAATATTATTTAATGTACCGTTTATATAGTTATGTCAAGCAAACTGCTCAGTGCTTCTTGGCCAAGTACTCAGCGATGAACTTCTCTTCCTCACTGGAAGCAGCGTTGATAGCTGGACTAGCCTTGGTGACGCTTGATCCGTTCCATGGTTTTGGAATAACCAATAAAACTACGGCCCCAATGGTACCCAAAGCCAACTGTTTCGTTAGTATGAAATCTTTGTCTCTTTAAATCCTTTGATACTCACCTGGTGAGGTTGAACAGCTCTTCCTAAAATTTGGTATGCTCCTGCCATTGTTTCTACTTTATCTGTGTTGATTTAACTATTAAAGCTTTACAGTTTAGAATTTGTCGATTTTTCACATGGAGAGAAAAAAAAAAAGTGTCGTGCAAAGTAAATTTCACGACTATCATTGGACAGAAACTGGTGTAATTGGAGTCATCTAAAAGCGACTTTGAAAGGGGATTTGAGTGGCCAAACGGTGTTTTATTGTTCAAGTGTTAAAGATTGACTAGTCGTTCCAGGTTTTTCTTCGCAAATCGGATAGAAACTGGTGCTGTATTGATCTATCATTATCTTCAATATTAAATTGAAGTGTGAACGGTGTACTGAGATCAATTCGAGGTATTGTTACCAATTGAAGAAGCGTTACTGAATCCTAGTGATTTCGGTTATATTGCTGTCTTTTATCGGAGTTTTTAAGCAAGTTTTGAGCTCTAAAACTGGATATAAGTGCAGTTTTAGTACTTGATTCGAAGCCTGAATCTCTAAATCTTGCTTTGAAGAGTATTTAAAGGGCCTGTAATAAAGAGTGGTTACTGAATACTCTTGAACTTTTTGAACTGGAACTTTTGAGCTACAATTCATCTCGTAATTGTACATTAAACCAGATTTCGTGCTCGATTTCCACTTTAAAGCTTCAAATCAAAGCTCTAGAGACATTTGCGTGCAAGGATCGAACTGGTAGCTTTAAAGTTGTGTTTTGCTGAAAATTGGACTTGAACTTCAATTCTGTATCAAAAGCTCACCTTTTAACAGTTATTATATACCAAAAGGTTCATTTAGAGCTTCATAATTGTCTAGAGTCTATTGAACAGCACTTTGAGACAAATAGAGACAACTGATTATCAAAGATTGAGCAAGTACCGCCAAAGCTGCTAATCAACACTCTTCCTGGCTTTAGCAGTGATAATTTTGGAGTTATTTACGGAAATAAGTGTGTTTCCGCCAAAAATCAAGGTAGAGAGTACTTTAAGCCCTGATTTGACCTACAAATAAGAAGCAGAACGCAGGGATACCTCAATTCATCTTTCAACTAGACTACAAAGAGCAAATATGGCTTCTCTGTACTCAAATATAGGCTTGTTGATCAACAAATTACGAGGTAGTTACCTTGGCCAACACCAGGACCCCGGTTTCGTGGTGAAACCTTTCCAGTACGGTGATTGGGAATGGCTGACGTTTAAAGATGAATTTCCAACTTTACAAAATCGGGCTTATAGCCCTCCCATATCGTTCTCACGTGACGATATCGACTTGAAAATTCAGGTCCCACCTTTAGAGTTGAATCTGGCGGAAAATGTTGTGTCATCGACTCTCAACCTGCCCTCAACGCTCAACAACACACTTTCACTGTCACAAACTACGATACTGTTACTGTCGAGTCAGGCTGCTCCTGCTAGCACTTTACAAAGTGACTCAAGAAGGTCTTCTTCCAACAATTTGATCAAGACTAATTTTAACAGGCTTTTTAAAGCTAAGACAGGCGATGCTGTCCTTGACGAAGATGCAAGTGATAGTGAAAATGACAATGAATACGATATGGACAGGGCCAGTGATGACAATTATGATATTTACGATAACGACAAAATTAGTGACTATAACAGTTTGCATTCTGACTACGAAGCTGGTCAAGACGATATAAAGATCGATCATGACGATATCGGTGGTCAAGAATCTTTGCAGAGGGAAATACTAGATGACGAGTTTGATGGAGATGAAGATCATAGTAATTTTCTTACAGACTCTGATCTTACAGACTCTGATGCCTTTCTACTCGATGACTCGTTATATGGTAGTGATATTTCTCTTTTCAAGACCACCACCAATCACTCCCAGGCTTCAGAGTCAAAGAGACATCTTAGAGCTCAGACTGGTGAGAAGGCGCTTAGGAAACGAACTCCACAATTGGCGGACTCCATGAAGAATGAACAGCTCAATCTGAAGACTATTCTTAACAAGAAATTGAGTAAATCGTTCTCGAACTTATTAACTGCTGGACAGAGAATTATTGAGGACGAGCCAATTGTGAAGAAAGAGCCGATCAAGCCTGTATTGAAATCTAACTTGACAGCGATATTGAACGAATCAAGTACGATCAGTTCAACAAGAGTTCTTGAGTATTTCAAATTTGTGGGTGAGACCACGGGACAAAAACCTGTCTCTATCAAGGTGTATGTACCAGATTTTGCACCTGACAAGGCTGTTGATTTGAAGATAGCAAGACAAACGCTGGTGAAAGATTTGATAGGGTTCATCTTGTTCAACCTTGACAATGAGTCGAAAGCTTTCCTCAACAATAACCCCCAATTGATCAACCCAAATTACTGGTGTTTGAGGATAGTTGAGGATGATGGGGAGATTGATGATGATTTCGGTCCTTTGGATAGAAACAAACCTATCCTTGGGTACGGTATCAATGAGGTTTTATTACAGAAGGTGTCGTTGAAGGAGTTTAAACAGAATGAACTGAGATTCCCACAACCTAAAGTGTTTGAGAAATTCGAAAACTCTTTGAACACAGCAGAGAGCTCGACACATAAAAGATTGAAGTCACTCATCCCTGAGGAAGTGGATCCCGATTCTGATACTCAGATCACTGTTCCTAGTAAGGCTACTAATCTTTTACACGATAAGTTTGTTGAAGATTCCGAGCAGGAGACTAAGAAAACTACAAAGCCAAGTAAAAGCTCCTCGTTCAAGGCAAAGTCTATGATTCTGCCCAACTCTTTAAGAGCAAGCTCAAGAGTATCGTCATCCTTGAACCAACAACAACTCTTCTACAATTTGACTAACAATAACAATGGATCTACAAACAGATTAACGACATCCTCGTTTCTCAAATGGACCGTTTGGAGACACCACCAATTGGCATTTAAAAATAGAAGTGAACGATCTTTGTCCATTGACGGTGAATACATCTACATCATTCCTGACTCTGTGATCCCAGATCATGATAAAGTTGCCTATAAGTACTTGGTCGATGCTAACAACACCAAGACGACATCTTTCCATGTATCTCAAATTGTGAAATGCAAGCAGTCGAAAAAATATCCTGCCAATTTGAAGATCGTTGTGATGAAACCCGCTGGTTTAAAACGGTACGATTTAGAGGCCTTGGACCCGATACAATGTCAGGAAATAGTCAGGCTGATCAACACTTTGATCGATGCCTATGCGGTCTCGAAGTAGTGCACGGACCAAAAAAGATAAAGAAAAAAAATTTTCCTCATTTAGAAGTCTAAATTTTTCACTAGTGAACTCATCTCATCGGGTGGAGTGAAAAGTTGGGGTAAATGGCGTCTCAGTTATCATCTAATTGGCTGAAGCTCAAGCTGAAGACCAGCTCGAATAAAGTGACCAAAAATGAGAGAACAAAGAGGCCCAAGAGGCTGAGAACGAATAAAAATCAAGATGATCTCTTGGTCAGTGCTGTACCCAAGATGTCTGTCAATGAAAAATCTCTATGGACCAAGGAAACCGATATAAAAGAAGCTCAACTGGACCCGGTGCCGAAAAGCCTGTTCTCTTTGGCACCAAGTGAAAATTTAAACGCTAAGAAGAGACAACCGGGGAAGTTTTTAGCGATCGACTGTGAGTTTGTAGGAGTTGGCCCTGAGGGAACAGAAAGCGAGCTTGCTCGGGTTTCCATAGTGAATTTCTATGGTGTAGTGATCTTGGACACTTTTGTAAAGCCGAGGGATAAAGTCACCGACTGGAGAACTTGGGTCAGTGGAGTGTCCCCTAAGGATATGAAAAATGCCATCACTTTTAAAGAGGCCCAGACCAAATGCTCAGATCTATTTAAAGATCGAATCTTGGTGGGTCATGCCATTCACCATGATTTGACCTCTCTTTTCATATCACATCCTCTGTCGATGATCAGAGACACTTCCAGGCATCTTCCATATAGAAAAATAGCCAATGGGAAGACTCCCAGCTTGAAGAAGTTGACCAAAGAGTTTCTAAAGATAGATATCCAGGGCGCTGAGCATTCGTCGGTGGAAGACGCCAGAGCGACAATGCTTCTCTACAGATTACAAAAAGACCAGTTCGAACTTGCCCTGAAACAGAAATCGGGCTCCAAAAACAAGCATTCTAAATAGCATCACCCCTTTTTAAATGAGAATAAAATTAATTCATAAATATTGCATCATATAACGACCAAGTACACCTAATCGTCAGGCATAACAGCCGCCACGATCTTTCTAATCATTTCGGTAATAAGTTTGGTGCCGTCGGCTTTAATATCGGTCGGTATGATATTTCCTTCCGTGCTCTGGAACGGATGTATGTTGGAGAATTCAACGTTCCTCAACCCGACAAGGTTATATTTGGCAACGAGCTCGTCCATCTCTTTGGCATATTTATCAAAGTTCTCATACTCTGGATTGATAACGGCATCTTTAGCTATATCGAAAATTAACTTCGATAACGTTGGTGACACTGTGCCCAAGGCTAGAGTTCTCAAAGCAGGTCTTATCTCCGGGTATATCATCCACTTGATCTTCTCAGATCTCTGGGCAACGTACTGGTAAAGAGCCAAGAACCTGATCTGAGTCTTCTCGTCCGAGGATTCGTAGCGAATGTAACCGGCACATTTCATCATCGTCAAGATGGCCTGATCTGAAGTGGAGATCAAGAATTCAACGAGTCTTGTAGGCACTTTCACATCTTCGTACACCTCGATCAAGTCTGTTACATCGAGATCACTATCGGAGACCATCTCATAGAACTCGGCATCACTTCTGCAAATGATGTATAGCACAACAGCATAAATGATACAATGTTTGTCAGATGGGACACCGGTGATTCTTTCTCTCAAGAGAGCGTTATTCACACGTACGGTGAAAGCGTTACGTAAGGCATCCACTGCAACGTTCTTGGTGAAGGCTGCTTGTAAATCTCTTATAAAGATTGACACGATGACCAAATCGATGTTATCCAGATTAACTTTGATCCTGTAGAGTTCTTCGTACTTCTCGATGGTTTGAGCGAAAACAGATCTTGTGTTCAAGATACCTTGGATCACTTCACCGTTGATGAACTTACCTCTGTTATCGATAGCCACCAAGGCATTGCCCAAGAGTTGAACAGCAGCATGGGCAAATAAGATGTTGGAGTTGTAGTTCAAATTGATGGCGAGCCAGTAAAACATCTCACTGTAAGCTGAAGTAGGCGATATACCTTGAATGGCTCTACTCAAGGCATAAATGGAGGAAAGAGCCCTGCTAAAAGTTCTTCTATCAACGAGACCTTCTCCGAAACCTATCATGGTGGTGAGAATCTTATCAATTATCATATCGGTGACCCCATGCTTGGACAAGAATCCAAGGATCAAGAAGGCTCGGTCTTGTAACATCGAGTCCTCTCTAAAAGCAGCGCTTACCGCCAAACTGTGCCATCTGGATCTCCACACGTTGGAAAGCTCTTCATCACCGGCAAGATGTACGAATTCAAACAAGGAATCACATAACATTTCAAGAGATGTGATCCTATTAGAGATCTCAGCATCGTTCTCAGGTGAAACAGACCTGGTATCCTCTCTATTCAAGCCCAAGAGCATTGTAAAACGCAGATCATGGAATTTGTTAACTATAGTAATAGCTCTCAGTCTTCTTTCTGGGTCCAAATCTTCCTTCAGAAGTGCTGAATGGAACACGTTGAGAAGTAACTTGTATAAAGAAGTACGAAGCTCAAAAGGTCCGATATCCATGAACATCGTGGTGATGTACAAGATATCAGGCATGAACATCTCTGTGAACAAGATCGAGTCGAAGAACAAGGCCACACAGACTTTGACGAGAACAGTTATCTCGATCCAATTGGTATGAGCAGCGATCGAGTCCTCTGAAGTCAGTCTGGATATGAACGATAATTCTCTCAATCTCTTGATCACAGATGAACAGATCTTTAAAGTAGGTGTCAAGGTGACCAATGAAATTATATCATCCCATGGTCTCCCCTCTGCTTCTCTGTCTATAGACGCAGCGACTGCTTCTACTATCAATGTCTCTGCCACTTTGTCCTGTAAAGTAAGTTGACTCCAGATATGAGCATGGAAAGCCACCAAAGTACCTTCGTACATGGTTGATACCTCAATAAACTTCTTGATTAAAGAAGATGTCTTCTCTTCTCTTTTAGATTCCAGTTCACTATCGATAGCAGCAAATAAGTATTTGATGAACGGTGAAATGTACATCACAGCGCTAATACGTTGATATTCTTCACAATGTTTGTAAGCGTTGAAAAATCCATTCACAATCTCGTAGGTGTATTCCTTATAGTTTTCTGATAACAATCGAGCATTCGAAATGATGAAAGATACATTGTTCTGAGGGAAACTGACCTGTGTTGAAGAATCGAAATATGCTCCAAGTTCCAACTTGAAAGAATGACCAAGAGAACAGAGTAAGATGTATGAAGCTTTTCTCACCTCTTCATCTTTGGAGAGAAGACCAACAAAATCAATGTTAATCAACTCACCAAGCCAAACATCGAGCTTTCGTCCTTCATCTTCGGATCCTTCTTTTAATCTTTGCAATGTGGCATCATATCTCGATTTGGCGAAATATAATGTTCTCATAATTTCAATCTTCTTCGGAGACGACAAGATCAAAGTTGAGTCATCTGAGGTGTTGTGAATCGATATTTCATCTGGAACACCAGTGATGCTCGATGCCTTTGCATCTGACAAGTCTATGATAGGGTAGACATCGGTCAAAATGACAGACTTCATCTGTCCAGAGAGCTTGAAACGTGTAGGTTGTTTGAATCCCACTTGTAGAAACTCATCTCCGATTTTAACTGTCACTGGGACAAATCTGTTCTGAGATGGTTCATACAACGAAACATCATGAAAAGTCACTCTAGCGTCCTCGTTCATCGATGTCGTGTAACGTGACAACCCAAATCCAAAGTTACCGCTGTCAAAACTACTGTTGAAATGAATTTCTCCAGCATAACCATTGCTCTGCATGAATTTCGCACACGAGACAACATCCGCAAAGAACTTCTGAGACACGTTATAGAAGTAGATTCTAGTCATGTTTTGAGCTACCGATTGTGGAGTGTAGGCCTTGAAAATACGACACAAAGTATTCATAAAATCTGAAGGACGTGAGAATCCAGAGCAGTCAACGACAGAATAAAATGGATTATCCCAGATTTTGGAAGCCACTTGATAGAATCTGAACATGAGCAGCTCTGCATCTTCAACGGATGTGTGTTCCAAACAATTATAATTCATCACCACAGTTGGTGTTCCATCTGCAGAGATAGTTTCATGGGATATGTTCTCTCTGATATTACTACTGATATCTTTCATCGAAGTCTTGATCATGAACTCGTAGAGGGAATTTTCTTGATCATCTTTGTCCTTGACAAAGTTGCTTATGGTATATCCAAATGAGGAAAATGGTTGACCAGCTTCGCAGATACTTTTGTCAAATGAGGAATAAATTCTTATTATATCGGCCAATGGAAGAGTTTTATCCGCTGTAAATGATTCCCTGATTCTGCGAAGATTGTCATATATCATGTGATGAATGAAGTTACCATCAGTGAGAGTGCAGTTGCTCTCGGATTTGATTTGGTCGCGTTTCGGATTGAACTTTGACACGGTTTGTAAAAATCTTGTCACTTGAACGTTCATGATTGTCAACTCATTCATCTTTGAAAGCAATAATGGCCACCTGATAGAGGTGATGGAACTATTGGCCATCAATTGAAGTACCTTGGCTAGTTGAATAAAAGATCTTTTTAAAGGTCTATCGACCTCAACACTGATGATTTCATTGGCATCTGGGTTCACTATAGCTGGAGCTATTAATCTCAAAAAGATAAAGGCACCAACAGCATAGATCTTCGCATCCGGGAATGCTTTGCCTGTGGCATCGTAGATCACAGAGCACAAGTATTTGAACTCATTTGGAATGTATTTGACAGAATCAAACAATTGTTTAATGATTTCATTCAAGTAGAACATGAATTTGTCAACGTTATCTTCAGCATGTGGATCGTCCAGTGATAGTTTTTCAACTTCAAAGTTGTCACTTAAAGATGCGATTCTGGAAAGGGTAGGTTTCAATACTTTAACCAAGTAATCTGATCCTTCTCTCTTACAGTACAAAGCCAACATTCTCGTTGCAACAGAATTCGATCTCAAAATCTCAGACGAAGTTTTCGAGTTTGTAATTTCTTGCCTTATCAATGTAGCCAAAACGTTCAACACTTTTGACTGATCTTCACTTCCATTGAGGAAAGTTAAAGCTAAGGAGTCAACATCTGCGTACGAGCAAACAGAAGCAACTGCGAGAGTCATTTGAGGAACTTCCATCACAGTAGCTATCGTCTTGCTCAATGCAGCTCTTCTCTGATCCAAACCATCATCGTTAATGTCAAGCTTATCCACAATGTTTGCAAACACTTTCAAAAACGATAACTTGATCTTACGGTCTTTATGGAAATTTAAAGGAAGTGCAAACTCGAATCCCACGTCAACGTTTGCATCTAACAAATTTGTCAAACCAGTGATAGCATTTTCCACTAATGACGACACTTTGTGTCTAGAACTCAAACTCAAATCGTTAGGAGCGCCTGTAGAGTTGAATTTATCCAAAATTTTATAGAGAACTGAGAAATAATTCCCAAAAATCATCTTTCTGGATCTCTTGAGCTCTCTCTCATGACTTGCTTGAGGAGTCTCCAAAGGAAGCTTTGCCAACAATTTCGCCAATGAAGATGAACATTCTAAACCGACGTCTAGGGCCAAAAGACTCAACTCTTTAGCGACTTTTGCGTCCACCTGTCTTAAAGTCTTACCCCTGTCACTTCCGAGAGTGATCACTTTCTGATACTTGTTGTCTTGCTCCAAGTTTTTGAAAAGAGCGCTTTCAATCCACTCGAGGTAAATTCTTGCGAAAATATTTCTCATTTTCAACAGACCTGAATTGCTAAACCTCTCGATATCGGGATCTAATGCCTGTCCAAGTTTGGCATGTCTCAATTTGAGTTTGAATCCCATCACATCGTCTTCAGCCAAGTCGATAATCTTGGCCCAACTTTGAATTGCCTCGAGAATCTCAGTCATAAGAAGATAGACAAATTGTGTGTCTGCCTGGAAGATGGCTCTGGCGATGAGACTAAATTGATCGATCATCAACAAATCCTTCTCAGAAGGTACTTTCTTCTCGGCAATCTTTGCAGTTCTGTCTTTGATGTGATCTACTACGAAACCATAACATTGTGGATTCATTTCTGTGGAAAGAATTTCTTTGGCGCCCTCTCTAATTTTGAATTCGTCGGCAGTCAATGCGTCCATTTCTGTGTCGATGATGTAGTGGAGTTTCTCGATGACACTTTCGCGAATTTCCTCGTTCTTGAACTCTGGCTTTAAAAAGACACCAGCGATGGCAACAATATAGCCTAGATGAACTGTGGTCACTGTATCTCTCTCTTCAAACCATTTTTGGTACAAGACAAACCATATCTTAGTCAACCCTGTTGTTGCAAACACTTTGTCAACAAAATATTTTCTGGTCTTTTTGAGCACTGCTGTGAAACTTGTGATAGTAGAGTTGTCATCGGCTATAGCTTTGTAGAAATCCAAGTTCATGTCATTGAAACATTCGTCCAGATGGCGCTTTGAAGCCTCCAATAATAAAAATTGAAGACCCCTCTTGACCAAACGGTAGGTTTCCAAATCAGAAACCAAGAAGCCAGTGATGAAAGCCTTTTCAATCTCCATGAAACCCACTCTGCACAACTTTGGCTCGTGGACAGTGTCAAATAATTGGACACCATTTGCCTTCAATTTTTCAAATGCATCGTGTCTCGTTTCCATCAAGGTCACAAAAGTACTGAACAACTTATTTGTCTTCTCAGGCTGCCGTATATATTCAGCAACAAGCGATGATATCGACTTCAAGAGCACTATAGTTGCAAAATTGTATAAAGAAGCGACATCCGCAGTTGTAGCTTTTGAAAACTTGTCAACGATACCAAGAATGAATTGCAGAAGTGACTCTACTACTTCGAAGTCGTCATCACCAAACAAGTGAACCAATGGAGAGAGTGATGCATCCAAACTTCTAAAAAAATTGGAGAACCGTTCTTTGTCATTGAAATACTGGGGTAAATCCTTCAAAGAAAGAGAATTTGGGATGAGATATGCTAATGGACGAGACTTGAAGATTCCGAAACAATTCTTCACTACATCTCTGTAGTACTCTGGCAGTAATTCCGCAATGTCGATAGTCCTATAGTGAGTTTGTTTGCTGTTGGCATTGACGTTCAGTGCGAGAGAAGCCGATGAAGCATCCAGTGTTGAAGAGCCAGAGGTTGGTGAAGATGAGTTATTCTTGAACGACATATGCTTTTTCATGTCCAACTTGTGTCTGTTTATCTTGAACGAAGAAGTGGTCTCCTTCTTGCTTGATTGTCTTGAGGCCTGTGAGCCATGATGACTAGGTGTCAGAGGAGATTTTATACTCGTGTCTGAATAACTAGAGCTTTTGCTTTCAGATAACGTCAAATTAAGTGAATCATCTTTTGGTTTGTCGATTAGAGGAGTTGAAGGGTAGCTCAGTTGATCCAAGTCCTCAAGTTTCAAGATTTCACAGGATTTCAAAAGAATATCTTTGAGGCATGCGGCACAATCCTCCACTATAGCGACAAATATTGATCTCGAGTCTGGATTGGTGCTCAAGGCGTACAAACCAGCTGTGAGAAGTCTCAAAGTGGCCAAATTAGCATTTGGATCTTTCAACATCAGCTTATATGTGGCAGTGTACTTTGCATCCATCAAAGTTGTACTGACCATTATAAATTCGACACGAAGCTCGTCTATGACCTCAAAATCTGATCCGACACAGTATTTTGTAGGGTTTGAGATGGCTAGAGTTTCAAAGACATCATCTGCGTAGAGCAGACTGAATCTAAAGACATCCGAATTTGGATCATATCTCTTGAAAGAACCTGCAAGAAGCATAATTGTGACCATACAATCAGTATATTCACTGATCAAGGGACCTTTAGTGGTAACTTGTTTCACTATTGATTTCAAAAAATTCAACTGTCTCGTGAGAGAGACTGAATGTTTCATCTTCCCCGGAACCGGGTTTAAATGCTTCATATACTCTTCAAAAGTGGTTGGAGACAAGATCATGAGCAAACATGCAAATTTGGCAGTGTAACCGTTAGTTAAGAAATCCGGTAACCTTATAGAGAGAGAGTCGAATAGGGCACATGCGAATATGGGTATCGAATTGTCGGTCTTGATGCTATCGAGGAAATTTTTCGGGCTCGAGGTCAACCAGAACCGTATACTCTGTGAAGAGAAAGAGAGCACCAATTGGAGATGAATCGGCTTGCGTATCTTGTCCACAGAGGCCAATATCACCTCTTGGAACTTTGTCAAGAAGGAGCCTGTCATGTAGATGTGAGCTAAGAAGTCCTGGTACTGAACGTAGTCCGAGTCGTCGTTAGTATGGCCATAAAGAGCAGTGAGTTTGGATTGAATGAAGTCCAAGGTTTCAGCCGGGTTCGATGCTGAAAGGTATCTGAATATGGTGATGCAATTGGCGTCTATGTTTTCGAAAAGCGCATGATAATGTTCTTTTGGTTCTCTAGAGCTTTTACCTCGTATTTCCAGCAATCTCACCATGGTGTCTCTGGAAGACTTCAATTTGGCAATCGTGGCCAACGATCTTTTGGCAAGTTCTGCCGGGATCGGGTCGGGTTTTGTCGTGTAATAGTTCAATCTCTGAGAAGAGGAACCTATTCCCTCGTTAGGAGTTTGTATATCTGACGAGAGAGGTCTCTTTTGATACATCACTGGAGCAGATTCCTTGCATTTCCAGTTCAGCTCGCACAAATCTGACAATAACCGGAGTAACACTACCATTGTCCTTAAAGAAAGCTTCTTTCTATCGGAAAGTGATGTGTTCTTGTCTGCCTATATCTGGTGTTAGTATACCTGTGATCGGTGATAATTTTACAGTTGAAAACATACCTTGTTCAAGTCGTCGAGAATATCACATGTGAATTGGAACACTTCCGGGAAGAACTTGCTGTTCACTATCTGAAGAAGTCCATCCCTGCTCCGTATGAAGAACCCTCCTTGTTCTACCTCGGTGACGGATAAGCCTGTTATTACCGGAAGCAGCTTGATGACACGGCCATAGATGGCCTCCACATAAGTGGTAGGCTCAGCATTCTTCTCCCAGATCTTGATGGCCATGTAGTTCGTATGATTCAAAGGTGGTTTGGTGTTGTTGGAGTCTACTGGAAGGTGTTGCTGTTTAGCGGAGTTACAGCCGTTATTCCTGTGATCGAATGAGTAATTGGGGCTGGGTCGTAACTTGTGTGGAGCCCCAATTGCAGTGACTGAGTGATCCGGATCTAGTGTAGCGGTTGATCGCAAGTGTTGTTAGCTCAAGGGCACCACTTGTGTCTTTACAACTGACACTTGTTGACCTTTAAGTAGTTTGAAACTACCTTTTTTGGACCAAAACCGTTTTTTACTAATTGGGATTTCCTGAGCGTTAAGCTTCGACAAGAAGAAACGACCGTTTGTGAGCAATTTACGAAAAATGGAGAGTGTGGCTGGTGTGGGTTTTATTGTTTGTTTGTAGTGTTATTTAATGATTTTTGACTCGATTGTGATGTCGGTGATGTGTGCAAGTGGCTGATAACACAATTTGAAGGAGTCGCTAAGAGTGGCTAATTGTTTATGTAGTGCTTATTCAAAGAACTGTCCAGCGGCTTCAAGTGGCTAGAGCGAAAAAGACACACTAGTCATGTGGCTAATTCAACCGTCAAGTGGCTTGTCAGGCTCAAATTGATTTGGAGTTGAGTTGATAAACGGGTCCAATTTCTTGGTCTGGCTTCGTTGAATGAGCGTGAAGAACCGGAATTCGATAGAGTTGGGTTCAGGTTAATGATAAAATTCTACCTATTCAGTGGGGCTATCTAGCATAATTGTCTTTCTTATAGTCAACTATTTGATACTCATAACGTAATCCGTCAGCACCTTCATTCGATGATACTCAGTGGTGTAATAATGTAAATGTTATTAGTGAAGAGTTTCGAAAGTCAATTAGTTAATTAAGAATTGCTCGTCGTTGTTTAATTTAAGTATCTACTGTTATAAAAAAAGGGATACCAGAAGCATCTCTATGCACGAGACTTAGAGGTGAAAGATGATTAACTTTTGATATTGGGATGCACTGTTGACAGAGAGAAGAGAACTGAGAGTACAAGAGTTTCTTATACACACTTGTAGTGATCTCGATAATTGAACAGAGAAAGAAAGGGTTGATTGGCTGCTTGAACAAGGGATTGATGTACCTATTACAGGGGTATGGTGTCCGTACATTATTTCCTCTTTAGGCTCAATTGTTCTCACACGACTATCTACATAAACTTTTCAAACCGTTGAAGAGATGATGAAGCCATTGGAAGAAGCTCGAAAAGCTTGAAACAGCCTCACTAGCTGCTCTTATTCAGATAAATCAATGAGATTATTGAAAGAATAATCGGTGAAGTTGTGCTGTTAACTCCAAAATAGCTATGCACCAGTCTAGCATTGCAAAGCCACAATTTCAGAGTATCACAGTTTCACAGATCACTGTGCTTCTCTGCTAAAAATCACTATAGTGAAGTAGCACCTGCCACTCAAGAACTACAAATCATTAGACCAGTTAGTTAATATTCAAGATTATACAATTAGAAGTGCAACTTGTTGAAGAACCATTTGTTCTTACCACTGGCAACTCTTGATTCGAATTCTTTCTTGATTTCCTTTTTAGCGGTTTCCTTTTGTGTTGGGTCAGCCAAAGCTTCAGATGTGACAACAGATTTGATGGCTTCAACGTCGAAGGTGTATCTTGTTGGCATCAAGTGGTTGTAGTTGATGACTTTGACAAATGGCTTGACCTTGGTCTTCTTAGCAACTTTCTTAGCACCCATACCTTTGGTGACCTTCAATGGTTCTCTTTCGATACCGGCAACGATGGCGTGTGGGAATGGGTAAGCCTTGGTACCTTCGTCATGTGGCTTGACAATGACAACTTTCTTACCAGCGAAACGTCCTCTGACGACAACGGCTAATTCTTGTTAGTAAACTTATTTCTAAGAAATTTCAGAGTGTGTCTTGTCTTTGATTCTGTGATATTACCACTTGTGGAGGATACTTTGGTATCAACTGATATGGACGCTATAGATTGTCATATGGCTTTAGCTTGAGCTTTCACTATTGTCGTGGTGGTATAACAAGCTTGAATTCTTGAAAACTGATGAGGAAAGAATGCAAAAGCCACACAATTAGTCTTCTACAACTGCTGCTATGGGTATGCTTCCACGATACCTCACAATATCTGATAGATACAATCACTATTGGAAATGAATTGAATTTTGATAAATCGACTCTTCACCATATGAATAGGAACAATCCTTCATGATTCTCACAAACACTGACACACTCCTCTATGATTATCAAACACCATCTACATACCAACTTTACCTGATTTGATGAACTTAGCCATTTTAAATCTTGATGTTATAAGAACTACGAAAGTAAAACGTGAAAAGTATTATAACTATGGTTGAAAAAATGTAGAAAAAATTGCCAATGTGAAAATTTTACACCTCGAAATCCCTAATCGAGTAAACGGGGGCTGCGTATTTGTTACCTCGCTCACTGAGGCCGGCTTATGTAAGCGCTGATTTTTCGTACCCGATCGAGCGCAATTTTGTGACTGTGTATTTCCCTATCGGGATACAGGGGCTGTTTGAAATCCGAGCCCCCCTAGTTTCACCAACTATCAAGTTGACTACGATCAATTGGAACTGAATATTTACTTTTTGATCGGTGCTTTCGTTGAACACTATAAAGATACAGAGAAGGAAATCATGTTCGTAAATTGGTCAAACTAAAAATATTGATCAAAGTTTCACAAACCTTTTTTAAAGCTGTAATTCAAGGAACCCTATATCGGTCTCTCAACTTTTGTAGAAATGCTTCATCTTATCATTTCTTACGATGCGATCTCGCTAAGAATCTCGAGTTTAAGCTAGTAATAACTTTGTTTTTTCCATTTGCCTGGCTCCCCGAGCTTGAAGGTGGTTCTGCGTTACTCGGGCTCTCTGACTTGGAATAGAAATAAGATCCACCACCTCTGCTGAAAGAAGATGATCTGTTATTGGACGTTGGTTTCAAATCAGGATTGCGTATCGCTGTGTTGATAGCTGCTGCAATAAGATTATCATCTTTCTCGCTTCTTTTGTACTCTTGAGGAACAGGCGACTTCACTTTTGGAGGAGGTTTCCTCTTGAGTTTACTATCCATTAATTTTGACTGCTGATGGGAACTCTCTTTAGATCTCTTGTATTCCAGCGAACCTCTAGGCGATCTTGCAGCATTCACCAATTTGTTAAGAGTCTTTAAATCGTAATTTTTGATCTGCTCAGTGACAGCTGCCAAATCTGTCGACGTCAATTGCATATCAGCGATCTCGTTATCATGCCCCTTTTGGGCTTCAGATTTAGGTGACGTGATAGATGCGATAGCCGCTGCTGTGAGAGCATTTGAAACATTGGTGACGGATCCCATGTCTGATACAATGACATCTCTCAGAATTCTCTCTTCTTGATTTTCCTTTGACTTGGCTAAACATGTAGTCCAAATGATAATATCCTGTTTATCAACCTCAAACATCAATGTTAACTTCAACGACTCAATGGCAAAGATTCCAGTAGTTCTCAAATTCTTGACTCTACGATCACCTACGATCTCTTTAAATTTGACAGCCGGATTGGTCAAATCGATCTCTGTTCTCAATTCATAAACATCTTTGTTTAATTTGAAAATCAATGCTCTTCCAAATGATGTTATTAAAAGAGTCCGATCTTTTTGAACATTCCCATTGTTGTGGCTGTTAGAGTTATGGGTACCCCCAAATCCACCAAACACTTTTTTAAATTTACCCTTCTCAGGCTTCTCCTTCTCTTTCTCTTTCAGCTTCTCGCTTACTTCTTCATCGTAGTCATATAAAATAGCTGTATCTTTTTCATTTTCTGTGATTGTGGCAATGTAACCCAACATGTTCTCTGAATTACCACGCCTCAAGCCTGGATGCTGGCCATTGGCGATCTGAGACAAAAGGCTGCTCTGTGAGGAATTGTTGGATCTCTTGCCGTTTGTGTATCCCAATGGAGACTCTGCTAGCATGCCTTTGAACTTCTTTTCGAACTGATCTGTAGTGGTTTGACTGATGAGAACATGACCCACTTTCAAGATTCTCTCATCTGGGTGTTTTAAATATTGTGCCCAGGCCAAATCTATCTGTGTCATTGGAGTCACGGCAATAGTCTTTGTCGATGATCTTCTTGACGAAGATTTCGAGTTCGATGAGACTCTTGAAGCGGAATTGGATTTACCGTTGTTTGTCGAGGATTTGCTCTGAATTCTCGTCTTTACAACGGGACGTAAAATATTAGTTCCAGGGATGTACAAGTCTTGCTCTCCTCCTCCTCCTCTCCTTGGCTGGTTCAAAGGTGAACCATTTTTATCGATTTCAGCTCCATTTGATGAACCAAGCACGCTATCCGATACATTTCTCTGTAAAGCGGCAGCAGCAGCGCTCGATGCAGATCTGGTGTTTTTAGCAGTTTTAACCGAGTTTTTCACCTGAGGAGAAGCGTTATAAGGTGTTGAAGGTGTCGAGGAGGAAGACAATTGTCCGTTTGAAGACGGTTCGTAACCGATCTTGGGAGTCGATGGTGCTGTATTTGATTTTGAGCCTGGAGTGGTCAGTGGTTGTAAACTGGATGCAGAATTTTGTTGTGTTTGCAAAGATTGAGGTCTCTTTGGTTTTTTCAAAGATTGTTGAGAAAGTTCAGGGACTGGCATCATCGATTTGGCAGTCACTTTATAAGGCCCAAGTTCTGGAGGATCGATTTCGAATAAAGAGTCGTGATCGTCCCAATCGACATCTGCAAAGAAGTAATGATCCTGTATATTTTTCACGGTGGCTCTATTATTTGGATTTAGTACCAATATCTTTTTGATAAGATCTCTCAAGATCAAGGGGAACCCAGCAGTGAAAGCGTACTGAAGTTTGCACACTTTTTGGAAGGTTAAATATTCGTTAGTAGCTTTAAAAGGAGGTTTCCCGGCCACCATTTGGTACATGATACAACCAAAAGCCCAGATATCGCAGGGTTTACCACAGTATTTGTCGTTCAACAACTCTGGAGAAACGTACTCTGCTGTTCCTACAAACGAGTTGGCCTTGACATCGGCTGGATAAACACCGTCCTCGTTCTCTTCTAATAGTTTAGCCGTACCGAAATCTGTGATCTGAGCCCTCATTCTGGAGTCGATCAAGATATTCTCAGGTTTCATGTCTCTATGGACAACACCGTTGTCGTGCATGTACTTGATCCCGTCCAATACTTGAGCACAATAGTACTTGACGCTTTCCTCGTTCATGGTACCATGTTTCTTAATCAAAGTGAGAAGTTCACCGTTTGGAGCATAGTCCAATACAAAATAAAGACTAGCTTCATCTTGGAAGGTGAAATATAGATGGATGATACCGTTGCGCTTGCCTAATCTGTTCAAAGTGTTCTTCTCGATGTTGACGTACTTCACTTTCTTCTCCCTTATAATATGACGTTTGTCTAGCACTTTGATGGCATAGTTCTTTCCTGAAGATTTATCGGTAGCCAACACCACGGTGGAATAGGAGCCTTCTCCGAGAGTTTTACCAAATTTGAAATCCTTGACAGACTTCCGAATGATAGAAGTGACGGTGTTCCCGTTCAGGTCGATCAGTGTCTTGATAATTTTAGCGGCTCCTCGGTCTTCCCAACTTCTAGCCGCTACAGAGTTGCTCAGTGTCAGGATCAAAGGCAGCTCATCACCCAACTGGGAAGGAGTGGAGTCCGGGATGAACAACGAGGCCTCCGACATGGCTCTCATATCTGGAGACCCCAAGTAATGCGGAAGAGGTGTTGGTGGAGCTGTACGTTGTTCTGGGTGGGTGTCGGAGGAGGTGATGGTCTCCAAATGAGAGGTGAGATGGCCAATTGGGATGTTCTCCTTCGAGTACAGTACGGCACCTGCGGTCAGGTGGTCGAGAAGATCCTCTGATTCGTAGGCATTGAGCACTTCGACAGAGTTATTCAACTGATCCTTCTTCATGGTTCAGAGATCCCTTATGTATGTACTGACGAGTGACACAGAGTACCGAGATAAAAAATAAATATTGAGATGCTATGGGTTTGAAAGATGCAATTGAGCTCTATCTGACCATTGATGGATCAAAGTGTACTAAGAGCTCTTGACAATTGAGTGGGTAGTCCCTTGAATCAATGGGGTTATAATGATGAAATTGACACTTACAACCCTTTAAATATTATTTTACCTTTTTTTTCCCTAACTCTTTGGGGTCTGCTGAAATGGAATTCTACAGTTGAGTCTCCATTTGGAACTCGTCCGGATCACCATTTTTTCCGGATCACCAACTGCTGATTCTGGCCACTTTTCTTACTCTCATTCACTCTGGTGTAATTGATCAGCCTCATAAAATCGTCATAGCTTTGGCTAGTGTAAGGCTACCGTCACAGCCCTACCTAGGGACAGCCCCAGTTTCTTCCTATGTAGAAGGCTGTATCTGTTTGATGATACTATGAGTTGAGGTAAGTTATGGAGTAGTACAGATGAAAAAGGTGAAGAGAGTGAAAGAGTGAAAGTATTGATGAGTTTACTGAATATCAGTCGAAAAGTTATGGATACATAGTCTGGCTGTTGGTACAATAGTGTTACCTGTAGAATGTGCTATGGTGATACAGAAAAAGGGGGTTACTTTATTGATGAATCGAGAACTAAAGCAATTGAGAAGAAAGCTTTGGTGGAACAGAGATTATAAATATAGAGGGGATACTAAGAGACTTCAAGGGATTTTCGAAACACAGTGTGAATATAACTTATGTTACTATTTTCTAATCTTGAAACATCAACATCACTTGTTCTCAGTGAGAGAGGATTAAAGAAGACAAACGACTACTTATTCAACTGACGAACTTGATTTGATTGAATTGAAGTTCAACTATAGAGAGTGATGATATTTGGACAGTAAAAGGATATCCATAGAGATTTTTTACACTCAAAGAGTACTCAAATGAGTAGTTTCACAAAGATCATCAACTGTATGTTAGTCGAGGGGTTACCGCTAAAAAGACTTCCCTTATGTTCAGCGACAGTGCTAGTAAAAAGTCGTGTTGATTCAAATAACTACTAATGCAGATGTAAGATATCACAAGTTGGTTAGCATGCTGGAATTCTCAGAATTTTCAAAAGTGTTTTACCCATCAAAATAGGAAAAACCACAAAGTCAGTGAAAAATAAGCGCCCATGATCCTGTGTCAAAAAAGACTATTGAAAAATATATACTACAATTTAAGGGAGTCCCATGATGAACATTAGTCTCAGAACGGCAAGGGCTACTTCAGTGAGCTATGAAAAAGATGATTTGGATTCTGATCAAATTCCAACTTCTTCATACGATTCTTCAATCGATTCAAGATTAATTTCACAAAGTTCCAATGATCAAGAATACCAGGAAGAAGAAAATTGTATTAGCAGTTTAGACTCGGATCTTGTTCCAATGGCCTTGTTGTACTATGGATCTCCATATTCAAGACTCACTGCATTTAGAGAAGATTTTGAAATATACCAAGAGAATTCTTCTAACAGCGATTACCTCAGTATCGTAGGTCAGGAGATAAACCTTGAAGTTCTCAATAATTTGTTGAGACGTTTGAACCTTGGAGAACTGCAACTGTCCTCTAATTCGGTAAGCGTAAGCGTCCCAAGTATAGAAATTGTCTCTGACCAGGAAAGCAATTTATCTGGTAATAACACCGAAAGTGGCACTTCTAGCCCCCCAGAACAACCAAGTGTGTCTCAACTTCATAGATCCAGAAAACTCACAGGGTATACACCTCCATATATTCTTAGTGATCAAGAAACGATGTCATCCTCTGAGGTTCAATTTACATCTACAAATATACTGTCAACCACGAATTTGGATTTAATATCAAGTGTTAACATAGAACCGTGCATCAGTAATTCCCCCAGCACCAATAGACTTAATATAAAATATCAAGACATTCAAAGCAGCCCTCCAAGACAAGATTTAGTATTTAAAGCTTCATCAGATGAATCCTCACAAATTCCAAGTGCTTCACCTGTGTCGCAAAATTACATTTCACCATTAACCTATTTGATTGACGATATGCTTATGAGTGATGATCTTGAGACGATAATGGTGTATTTATGTTGAAGTGACAATTTTATTTCAATTTCAGTTTCTTTCACCGATAACCACCATCCTCACAAAATCTTGATTATACCATTTCACGCATCATTTAACTCACCATTCACCATTTATCCACTCCATCATCATCGTCCACTGCACCATTTCACCACTCATCCAGTGCGCACATGCACAAAGGTCGTTCGTCAAAACTCAAAAAAACTTTTCGTTATCAAAAGACAAACCATTTAAACGTTTAAGCGTTTCAGCACTATAAATACCAGGATGACCGAGGAAGTTAGTAAGAAACTAGAGGAGACTACAATTCAGACACCTGATCTGAAAGATGTCGAACAGAATATCACCCCATGGGAAGTGAATGGTGCCGTAGTAGATGGTAAGAGTCAAGGCATCGACTATGACAAGTTGATCAGACAATTTGGTACCAAGAAGATCACCGAGGAAACGTTACAAAGATTCCAAGACGTCACAGGCCATGAGCCTCACCAGTTCCTCAAGAGAGGTGTCTTCTTCTCAGAGAGAGATTTGGGTAAGATCTTGGATCTCTACGAGCATGGGGAACCTTTCTTCTTATATACCGGCAGAGGTCCTTCCAACAGTATGCATTTGGGTCACATGATCCCTTTTATGTTCACCAAATGGTTACAAGAGGTGTTCGACGTGCCATTGGTGATCGAGTTGACTGATGACGAGAAGTTCTTGTTCAAGCCTAAATTGACCATAGACGATGTCAAGAAATTTGCCAAACAGAACGCTCAGGATATCATTGCCGTTGGTTTCAAACCAGAGAACACTTTCATCTTCTCCGATTTCGAGTACGTTGGTGGTGCTTTGTATGAGAATGTAGTCAGAGTCTCTAGACAGATCACCACCTCCACTGCTAAGGCTGTTTTCGGGTTCCAGGACTCGGATTGTATTGGTAAGATCCATTTTGCCAGTGTTCAAATCGCTACAGCTTTCCCATCATCTTTCCCCGACGTCTTGGGCTTACCGCCAAAGACCCCATGCTTAATTCCGTGTGCAATTGATCAGGATCCTTATTTCCGTGTTTGTAGAGACGTTGCAGACAAGTTGAAGTATTCCAAGCCTTCCTTGATCCACGCCAGATTCTTCCCAGCATTACAAGGGTCCTCCACAAAGATGTCTGCCAGTGACGACTCTTCAGCTATCTTTATGACCGATAACGCTAACCAGATCAAGAAGAAGATCAACAAATACGCTTTTTCAGGTGGTCAAGTCACCACCGAGGACCATAGAAAATATGGAGGTAACCCAGACGTCGATGTAGCCTATCAGTATCTTTCCTTCTTGACAGATGACGAAGAACTCTTGACAAAGACCTATAACGATTACAAGAGTGGTGCTTTGTTGTCGGGAGAGATGAAGAAATTGTGTATAGATCATTTACAACTGTTCATCAAGGAGTTCCAAGACAGAAGAGATGCTGTCGACGACGAGTTGTTGAACAAGTTCATGAAACCTCACAAGTTGGTCTACGGTCAGAAAGAGAGACTCGTGCCAGCCAAGAAGAGAGAACCTAAGAAGAAATAGGTTCTCTCTGCCTGAGTTTGTGGCTAGTGGTGTGGCTAGTGGTGTGGCTAGTGATGTGGCTAGTGATGTGGCTAGTGGAGTGTGTCGTTTCAAAAGTTCCACCAGGTGCTCTCCATATAATTGATCCACGGTCACCATGGTCAGTCACTGACCCAACCTTGGCTACAAAGAAATGTCTAGAAAGTGACTTTAAACTATATATAAGATTGAACTGAAGCATCATTGCCTTAAGTTCAACAAATTTGCAATAATAAAGTAAATGAGTATAAAAAAGAGCCATCCCATCCCAAGTTAGTTCGTTTGTTCGTTAAAAAGAGTAACCATCTAGGCCACGTCGATGTACTCAACGTTCTCCTTGGCCAATCTGATCAGTTCGTTGGCCTCGTTTCCCGTGAGTCCATGCTTCACTCTGATGTGTCTCGATAGGGCGTCTCCACGACTAAAAGTCTTGTTGGAGAGTCTAGCGTTACCGCTCTTGTTGAAATCATCTTCACAGAGCGTGCACCTATATATCTTCTTCTTCGAGGCATGGATAGTTTCTTGATGTCTCACGAGATCGTAAGGTCTAGAGAACTGTTTAAGACAAGGTTTTTGTGTGGCTGGATTGATCAAATGACATTGGTGGAAACCATCACTGGTGGTAACCCCCAGAGTAGAAGGTTTCCTTCTTGGGATTGAACGGTGGGTATTATTATGAAGTTCTTCTGGAGATTCCGGAGTCATCATAGCGGAGCTTCTAGTGGTGTAAAGATCTTCTCCAGGTTCTTCGTCGATGACAATCTCGTTATTCAGCTTGGTGGAGGAGATGTCGATGTTGCCCTGCGATAAGGGCAAGATCTCCTCCATGGAGAAGCTGAGAGGAGAAGAATTCTCCTTGGCGGAGGAGATTTGATGCAAGTTGGACGGAGAAGATGGTGGAGAAAGAGTTTGGTCGTTCACGTCGTAATAATTCAAATCCGTGCCCATCGATTCCTCCTCCTCTTCCTCCTCCATGTCCTCGTCATCGGAGATCTCATCCATGTATAATTCCTCCGGGCCAATGATTTGATTCTTGGATATCAGGTCCTGAGAGGGCCACACAAAGATCTGGGATGGGTCAAAACTGGCGTTGAGTAATGCATTGTTGGACTCTGCATACAACAACTCTTCTGGGAATTTCAAATGGGCATCCCTTGGAGACACTGTTGATGGAGGTTCGAATGATGATGCAAATGGGTCCTGGTGAAGGTATGAGGACTGATGCAATTGGTTGTTATAACTGTTGAACACGTTAGGGTTTGCATAGTCATGGAATGGGTTGAAAGGTTGGATGTTGAAACTGTTTGGAGTGTACAATTTGCCCTGGTCGTCGAGATCTGCCTCTTCCAACAACATCTCCTCGTCGTCGTCATCCAAATCTTCGATCAAAGTGGGGTTGCCCATGATCTCGTTATGAGTTTCCGTGAAATTGTCCGGGATGGTCAAAAACTCCACGCTGTTACTCCCGGGCCTTGTCCCGGCCAACATCGGGTGTTGTGACTGTGGAGAAGATGCGTTTGATTTGCTCTGTCCGGGCATGTGATACAACTCGTCCTCCATGACATCGGTCAAAGTTCTCCGGAGCTTCGGTAAATTAGCCAACGAAGCCATCTCTTGATCGCTTGATATGAGATCTTTTGATCTGGTAGGGGAAGGGATCTGGTGGTGTCTGGTAATCCTGTGCAATAGCTATGCTTCGATATATACACCTCTAAGGTAGATATACCACTTGTTTTAAAAGATTAAATACAAGTTTTCGATGCAATTACAAGGTTGTGATATATAATTACAAATTACTAATTACAGATGTAATTTACCTCTTTTGTTGGCACATTGCGCTTGACTCACAAGCCTAAACGAGCAATGCTCCGTATCCGGAAGGTTCACTGGGGCTCCCGGACTTTGCGCTGTTGTGGAACCTTCTAGAATTGGACCGGTACACGACTTTTGCTTCTTTAGGTCTCTTCTCCTTCTCTTCTCCGTTGCTTCTCCGTTGCTTCTCCTTCACTTCTCCTTCATTTCTCCACTGCTTCGCCTTCTTTCATCCCTTTCTTCTTTTGGGTCTTCTACTTTGCTCCTTGCTACTTCCTCGATTTCTTTTTCAGAATTCAGCTATTTCGGTGTCATCATATTCTACTCACTCACTAACACCCCTTTTCTCCATATTTTCTCTGTCTTACATTCCTCAATACTTGTAATTATCTAATTATAGTATCTCTACACGATCTCCATCTCCAGTTGTTTTCTTTCTCGTTCCCTGATCAATCCTTATTATACTGTGCATATTCTCCAATTGCCTCAATTCTTTCTCCGCCTCATCTCCGACACTTCTTCAAGTCCTCGTATGCTAGCCCCTTTTTTGATCTCCACTTGGCTGAGCCTACTTCTCCTTCGTGCCCCACTTTAATCTCCATTCGTCAGCCACAACGTCTCCTTTCTTTCTCCTAAGCTTCTCCAATCCATCTAAATTTAGCCCCTCATCTTCTCCTTCTCCTCTCTTCATCTTCTCCGCTCACTTCTCCTGAATTTTCATCTCATCTCCTCCTAGCCCCTTTTTTCTTATCTTCTTTTACTTATCACTGGGGGGTTATATAAGCCTCAGCCTCACACACCCCTAAATCTGACTAGCTCACCAACTCTATCTTAACCTTTCTAGATATTCTTTCCTAATATAATACCATGTTCTATCTTCATAATTCAAATCACTCACCATGCCGAACAACATCTACAGAGCTCATAGAGCTCACTTAATTGTAGTCATCTCATTGTGAACACTACTTATTCTCTACTACACAAATCTACTCTTCATCATCTGTATCAACTGGTTTTGGTGTCCCCTTTGGAGAACTCAACCATTCGATATAACGAAGTCTTCTTCTTTCCAGTTGTACTTTCTTCTCATTTCTGGTCATCTTCTTCTTTCTTATTCTAACCTTGATGTTAGCTGGACTATCATCGTTCTCAACTGCTGCTGTAGCTGCCTTCTTGGATCCAATTGCATCAGCGTTACCACCATCTTCAAATCTACTCTGATCAATGGTAGCAATACCTTTCTGTACCATTGTACCGTTCTCAACGATCCATTGTTCAGGACACAAGGCTCCTACAAATTCGTTGTTATGCGAGATCATCACAACACCTCCACTCCAGTCTCTAATTGCAACAGCTAATCCTCCCAAGGAGTCTCTGTCCAAATAATTGGTAGGTTCATCCAACACCAACAAATGAGGATTGTTCCACATGGCACCAGCGATAACAACTTTGACCAATTGACCTCCAGAAAGAGATCCCATAGGTGTATGGTCAGCGATATCACCATCCAACCCAACGTCTTCGAAATGTTTCCTGATAACTTTAGGAACCAATTCTCTGTATCCCAAACCTTCTCTAGAAGCCTCGTGATCGTCGAATTTTTGTACCAACTTGGTGAAACCTTCCTCGATCAATCTCTCCCTGGATACCCAAGAGTTGTACTTTGGTAACCAGAATTTCCATTTGATCTCATATTGGAAAGATTTCTTCAACTTTTGTCTACCCACGATGGCCTCGATACCTCTTTTACCTCTACCGTCGTCGATGTCAAACTCTTTTTGCATCATCTCTTCCTCCTCGGCAGAGATCTTACGCGATTCTTTCAAGAGAACTTCTCTATCATCACCAAATTGGTATCTCCATTGCAAATATTGGTTGGCAGTCTTTTCCTTGTGCATTTCAACGTGTTGTAAAGCGTGTTGAGCGATGTATCCGATTCTCAAGTTTGGATGTTTCTCAACTTTACCCTCCTGTGGTACCAATTCACCTGTTAACAACTTGATCAAAGTAGATTTACCGGCACCGTTTGGTCCAAGTACTGCTACTCTCGAGGACAAAGACAAAGAACAAGAGACATGGCTCAACGAAGGCTTAGCAGCTCCAGGGTAGGCAAAAGTGACATCACTGATCTTTGCCACGGCTCTGGTGTTAGATTTAACACCTGTCAAGATACCTGGAGGTGGGAAGGCCATCTTGACGTTAGAATCGGTCAATGTATAGTAGGATTTACCCTCTGGTTTGGCCTTGACAAACTCGGACAAGTTACCCTTGTAATAGGCCAACTTCTTGTTCTCGTAATGGATGATATCGGTACAAACAGTGTCCAAGAACCCGGAGTCGTGAGAGACGATCAAAGAAGTGATGTCTGTGTGTTCAACGAGGTAGTCTTCCAACCATTTAACGTTGGCAACGTCCAAATGATTGGTAGGTTCATCCAACAACAAGACATCGGCTTTCATCAACATGGCTCTGGCCAATTCCAACTTCATCTTCCAACCACCGGACAAAGATCCGACATGTTGAGCTCTTCTCTCTTCGTCGAAACCAACCAGGTTCAAAGCCTCAGCGATCTCGTCTTTAGAAACGGTGTTCAACTCGGGATCAGATGCTATGAAAGTGACTAAATCCATATCAGCTTCTGAACCTTGTAATTTATGCTCTACGAAACAAGTTCTCAACTCGTCTTTACTTGGGAAACCTTCCAATTGTCCATTGGCAATAGATCTCATCAACGTGGATTTACCAGCACCGTTTCTACCACACAAACCGTATCTGTGACCTTTCAACAATCTCAAGTTGGTCTTGTTCAACAACATTCTACCACCGTAGGCCAAGGAGAAGTCTGAGTTCACGATAACGACCCCATCGTCTTGGTCATCGTTGACAGCGGCTGGGGTGAACAAAGTTCTTAATTCGTGGACTATACTGTCACATTTGGCCAACTTGTCGGTCTCATCTTCGATAAAGCTGGTCAAGGCCATTTCCAAGTACTCTTTCAACCTCTTCCAATCGTTCGAGTTGGCGTCTGCAGATATCACGGCGCTTAAGTAGTTGGATACTATTTCGTCGTTGATGGTGATACCATCGAGGTATTTAGCTGCCTCAGTTGGAGTGATTCTACCGTGGAACTTCCCGTCAGCCTTCTCAGCATCGGCTTCTTCCAAGACGGCTAAAGCTTTCGAGGCCAATTCTCTAACCTCTGGTAAAGAAGCAGTGTTAACCACTTTCTTGATACCTGGTAGAAGAATAGGAATGAAATTCTCGATTTCTCTCTTGTTGTTGACCAATCTGGTTAAATTCTCTGTAACGATCACCGTTTGTCTCAACTGTTCTTGAGACGAAGATGATAATTTCAAAGATTTGTCCAAGATAGGTACCAACAAAGCTAAAGCTGGTTCTGTGACTTCGGCTACAAAAGTGACCGAGGAGAAAGATTTGATACAATCTGGTACTTTTGAAGGGTCTGCCAAAGTCTGGACAATAATCTCATAACGTGGTTGTAAATCCAAGTTGTCCAACACTTTGACGAAATCGTTCATGGTCTTGAGACCGATCTTTGCCAATTCAGGCTTGATATCAACACTCATATCGGTTAAAACTGGGATGGCATCTAAAAAGGTCATTTCCAAGAGATCGTTGGGCAGATCTTCGATCAACTTGTCGAAACTTTTCAAACACCCAACTTTACTCTGCCATTTGGCACTCGACTTCAAATAGGTCAAATACTGCGGTAAGACTACCGAGGACAAGGCCTCTACTGGGAACATACCGTAAATGGAGTCGATACACACCTGCGCGGCTCTTTTCACGTTATTCTCCTTATCCGCTAACAAATCGAAAGCCGATGGAAGTAAGTTGATAAAATATGCTTCAAATGGAGTCTCACCTCCAAATCTTCTCAGTAAGCTGGATAAGAGCACCATACTACCTTCTCTCACCAAGGCTGGATTTTTCAGTTTACTCAACGATTTCAAGATTTCAGCCACGTTCCACTCCAGAATGGAGCTGACTCCGTTCTCCTCAACGAGTTTCACGATGGCTTCACATTCGACTCTGATCTCGGAGATAGAGCGGGCGTTCTTGATGTTCTCCAAATTGTCCGAGATCGGCGTCACGCTCAACTTACGTAAGGCAGAGCTCAACGACGTCAACGACGTCGTCGAAGGTGCGTGGCTGAGTGGTGTTGTCATCCCAGATGTGGAGGCTGATACCGACATCGGTGGAGAAGTGACGGGAGTCGAGCCCCGTCCTTGTCTCTGCTTATTCAGCTGTTGGCTTTTCAAATAGTCATCGTACGAGAGCTGTTGTGGCTGTTGTTGGTACTGTGGCTGGTATTGGCCTTGGTACTGCTGGTATTGGCCCAGTTTAGGCTGGTACCCCCCTGGGCCACCTCTTGGTGATCCCCTTTGGTTGAAGTCTCCTCCTGGCACAAAAGAGGACGCATTATTTGCGTTGAATCTCGACATCTCTACTGGTGATGCAATGGATTGTCTTTCCAGTGTTTTAACAGTCGATTGACAAGGTAAAGAGCGGCTCTTCTTGTTTATTTATTATACACAGGGGTTTTGAAAATTTTTTCAATTCCAGAAAAGATTTTCTTCTTGACATGTCACGTGACTCGGCAGAGATGAGCTGATGAGCTTAGCGGGAACGGCTGCTCTGTGGCTGGTAATTGCCTTGATCTGGACGTGTGTCTTAGCAGCTGGAAGCTCTAGATCGCTATTCAATTGATCTGAGGTAACTTTGGATTGTCTAACTCTGGTTCCAGCTGTTTTAAGACCTTTTGGAACACCTCAAAATTCTTATCTGT
This sequence comes from Nakazawaea molendinolei, assembly GCA_030569155.1. Lineage (NCBI taxonomy): Eukaryota > Fungi > Ascomycota > Pichiomycetes > Alaninales > Pachysolenaceae > Nakazawaea > Nakazawaea molendinolei. Next base: position 433,386 of record JAJMKB010000007.1, read on the forward strand.
TCAACTATATTCGAACAAGCTTGAACAGACACCGATAAGGTCTAATTGCCTCTTGTCAACTTGGATAGCTTATAGTCAACTTAAATCGCATGTTTATGGCTTTCTTGATCGTTGTTTCAGTTTCAATCCTCCTGAAACGCTGTCAGAAGCCCCAAGACTTACGCCAGACATTTCAATTAGAGGTGGACTTGTCAAACAACGTTTGATAATGAGCATCAGCTTCAGATGGTGTCTCCATACCGATAAACTTATTCCAATACAAGCTCAATTTCACACTGGTGTAATCAAACACTGTTTTTGGCAATGAGAAATAAGAGTTCCATACAAAGTTGAGTGCTTCACCCACGTTGTTGAGCTCGGTATAGAAAGCTTCTCTCAAAGTTTGAGTAAGTTCGCCCTTCTTTTCATTTTTGTCCTCAATATCAGGGAATGCAAAATCTTCGAGTCTCTTCTTCTTTGGTTTACCACTACCGATACCGATTCTAAAATCGCTCTTGATATCATCGTCAGTTGACGAGTTTTCAGCGGATAAATCACCTCCAACTTCCTCTTCTTGGTACTTTTCGAGGAACAATCTCTGGAAATTGTTAACGCTCAAGATACTCTTGCTTAATCTGTCAAATGTGTTTATCAATGCTATCAATTCCACTTTCTCCAAGGAGAAATCTTTGTTCTCATCGTTCAACTCGAACAACACTTTCAAAGCAGTTCCGTAACCGGTGGTTTGTACTTTCCCCCAAACTCTACACCTGTCACAATGAACACAATCCATGATGGATGAAACGTTTCTAAATCTCATTTTAAACTCATTTTTCAAATCAGCAGCGTTGGCATCTTGGAAAAGATCGTTTTCGTTAAACAAGAAAGCGTCATTTTCTCCATTGGCCAACGACAAAAATGGTTGCACCAACTCTTTCAACTCTTGTTTCAACTCTCTCTCTTTGTCCTCGAATTTGAGTGGACATAAAGATACTTTTTCAAGGTACTGTGATTGGTAAAGCTTGATCAAAGATTTCACCACCAAGACATAGTTCAAATACATGTTTTCGATTCTGTCTGGGAAGTTACCAACTTTGAACATAAACTGGAGCAAATTTGGTCCGTACTCTTTGGTCTTCACGTCGAGGTACTCATTGGTAAGATGAGTGGAGATAGATGAGTGTAATCCACTGATCAACCTGTAAAAAATCTGTTGTTCAATGCACTGATCATCTTTACCCAGAAGATCATTGTTATGGTTGAAAAAACAGTTCTCCTCATAGATCAGTTTCCAAATTTGAAAAGATTGTTCTCCTCCATAACCGGTGAATCTCTCTGGATTCTCCACAAGATCTACATAGACACAATCTTCATCGGCACCGTCAAGGTCACAGTAATTGTGATCGTTGATCTCATCGATACACTCGTCTCCGCCCAATGGACCGTCTACAGATTTTTGATTCTCGACCGCCTCGGTACCTTGGATCTTTCCCAACTCTTCAGGCTGCCAGATCTCCGGGAGATCAGCCCAATCGTTAATTGTATCAACGGCACACGACCTGTACAAACAGAAACCTTCTTGCTGCCAGAACGGACATTGTTTGAACAAATTCAACTTGAAGATCCTGAAGAAAGGCTCGTGTACAAGCTTTTGCAAGGCACTCCTCACTTCAACGTTCTTCTCGTTGATCTGTTTAAAACTGATATTGGCTGATCCAGAGATGGGCAATGATCCAAATTGGTCATCCAAAAATGGTGTGTCCAAAAAATCATGGTACGCCACCAGACCCTGTGGTTGCTGAGGGACCTCGATCCCTGCCACTAAGGTCACCATGAGCATAAATAGCCATGTCATCTTCATCTCGATCTTCATTTTGATCTCTTCTCTCTATTCTATAGTGTGTCTTCTCTCTGGCTCTCTGTCTTTCTCACACTCAGACACTAGCTCCCTTATGATCTCTGCTTCTCTGAGTCCTCTAGTCTACCTCTCACGGCCTCTGCAACTCTATAAATACTCTCAATTTGAACAGGGTGTCAACTTCATAAAGCTTGAAAACCTGACAAATCTGCCCTTTTTTCGTCTCACGCCACTGGCTAGACTTCCTCTTTCGGAATTTTGTGCTTCTTTCCCCATTTGGCTCATCTCGATTTTTTTTTCACCTGAAAAATTTTTAGAAATCTGAAAAAAAAAAAAAATTGGTTAGAAAGAGGGTAATAAGAGAAAGAAGAGTGAAGAAATGGGGTCCAAAGAGTTGAAAGAAAAGAGAAAATTGGAGGAGAATGGTGATTTGAAGCTGAGTAAGAAACACAAGAAGGAGAAAAAGGAGAAGAAGGAGAAGAAGGAAAAAAAAGAAAAGAAAGAGAAGAAGCATAAGAAAGAGAAGGTGGGTGAAGAGAGTGAAGAGAAAGTAGAGAAGAAACAGAAGGAGCCAGTGAACAAAGTGAACGCTGCTTCACAAGCTGATGTCGATGCTTTTTTGAAAGAAAATGAAGTTACTGTTGAGGATCCACAAGATCTCGGGATCAAACCTGTCTTATCCTTTGATAACGTCAAAGAAGACATCAACTCTTCCATCTTCAAAGTGATCTCTCAGTTTCCTAAACCAACTCCTATCCAAGCTGTTTCTTGGCCATACTTGCTCAATGGTAATGATGTTATTGGTGTTGCAGAGACCGGTTCTGGTAAGACTTTTGCTTTCGGAGTACCCGCAGTAAACCATATCTTGACCCATAACAAGAAAGACTTGCAAGTCTTGATCGTATCGCCAACCAGAGAATTGGCCTCGCAGATCTATGACAATTTGAAGACTTTGACCGACGTTGTCGGACTCCAGTGTACTTGTATTTACGGTGGTGTTTCGAAAGACGACCAAAGAAGAGCCGTAAAGACATCGCAGTGTGTCGTTGCAACTCCAGGTAGATTGTTGGATTTGATGGAGGAAGGTGCTATCAACTTGAGCAAAATCAACTACTTGATCTTGGACGAGGCCGATAGGATGCTTGAGAAAGGTTTTGAAGACGATATTAAAAAGATCATCTCCAACACAAATAAAACCGCTAGACAGACATTGATGTTCACTGCCACATGGCCAAAGGAGGTCCGTGAATTGGCCTCATCTTTTATGAATTCTCCAGTCAAAGTATCTATCGGTAACCGTGACGAGTTATCTGCCAACAAGAGAATCACTCAGATTGTTGAGGTTATTGAGCCATATGACAAGGAAAAGAAGTTGGTTCAGTTGTTGAACAAATACCACTCCGGTGCCAAATCCCAGGATAAAATCTTGATCTTTGCATTGTACAAGAAAGAAGCCACTAGAGTCGAGAAGACATTGGCATACAAAGGCTACCAAGTATCGTCGATTCACGGTGATCTTTCACAACAACAGAGAACACAATCTTTGGAACTGTTCAAAAGAGGTGATACGAACTTGTTGTTAGCCACTGATGTTGCTGCTAGAGGTTTAGATATTCCAAACGTCAAAGTTGTCATCAATTTGACATTCCCTTTGACTGTCGAGGATTACGTCCACAGAATCGGTAGAACTGGTAGAGCTGGTAAGACCGGTATTGCTCACACTCTTTTCACCGAGCATGAGAAACATCTTAGTGGCGCTTTGATGAACATCTTGAGAGCTGCTAATCAGGAAGTTCCAGACGAGTTGTTGAAATTTGGTGGACACACAAAGAAGAAGGAACACGGTGCCTATGGTGCTTTCTTCAAGAACGTCGACCCTAATGTCAAGGCCAAAAAGATCAAATTCGATTAATTGCCTCGATGACTATGACTACTAAAACGTTATTCAACCATTTTTTAGATTTCACTTTAACGAGTCATTGACTCATAAAATGTACCATAGAGATGACTTAATTGTAAGAAATTATCACCCCCAAAATGTCAAACTGGCGATGAGCGCAAAAAAATGTAACCTTAATAATTCTTCAGTGTTACATTTTTCTTATCTTTTATCAAAGTGACCAGCGGCTGAAGATGAACAGTCCTGTTCAAGCTGAAGAAACATTGGATGTAGAACGTTCCTCACCGTACTATGACCTTTCTCTCTTTCCATACACCCCTTCGAAAGCTCTGGTACACAAGAAAATCAAATTTGGCAAAGTGTGGTTCTACACAGTGTTCTGGCCCACTCCAGTGCCTGTGAAAGCTCGGCTCTTGTTTGTGCATGGTTTGTACGAGCACTCGATTCTCTATGAAGAGTTGATGGACAAACTCTCTAACTCAGGTTATGAGTGTTTCTTCTATGACCAGCGTGGGTGTGGACTCACCTCTTTAGACAAATACAAAGGTGAAACTAATGACAGGTATATCACCAAAGACTTGAACAATTTTATCCAGTACAATCTTGACCAAAAACAGCTGGATGTGCCTTTATACTTGGTCGGCCACTCACTGGGAGGTGGAATTATACTTGACTATCTCAGTCGTGGAATTCTGAAAGACCAGATCAAAGGTGGTATCATGACAGCCCCATTGATCTTATCGGATCCGCTGACAAAGCCTCCATTTTTGGATAAAGTGATGCAATTGGTCAACAAGAGCTCAATGGCGGGCAATTACAAGTTTACTTCCAAGATCAACAAGGATTACCTAACCAGTGACACCCATTATTTGGACTTTCTCTTATCAGACAAGTTGGCTATTCCCTTAGTGTCAGTGTCACAATTGGTCGATATGTTTCAAAAGGGCATGAATTTGCTCAAGGACTACCATATCAATGATGATATCTCGCTTTTGATTATCCATTCACCACTAGATAAGGTCAACTCCTTCAAAGCTTCACAACAGTTCTTCGCTCAATTGCCAACTAAAAACACACGCAAATTTATCGAGACCCAGGGGAAACACAGCTTATTTATAGAGAAGCCGGAGTTAAGAGGAGAGGTTCTTACCCACATTTTAAGCTTTCTAGATGAAGATTTAGCCACCCATTAAAATTATCTGCATTAATTATGCAGAAGTATAAATAGGCTGGGAAAAAAAAACATCAATTAGAAAGGGGTAACCATATCAAATGACCCCCCAGACACCCAAATCTGAGGAAAACCAGTCGCACTCAAGAACAGTGTATTTCGAGTGCGATCCACAAGTTTCAAGATCGTTTGTATTTCTCACCAAACACATCACAATGGCTACCAACTAACACTTCAGACGTTCACCTCTATCCAAGTTCACTTCAGCTCTTGAGATCATCAAGAATGGTATAATGAGAGGAGACAGAATTGAGTTGATCTTCACGAAAAACGTTAAACAGTTTAATGACACTGAGCGGAAAATCACTGTCACAAGAGTGCAATCACCAGCCTCAACAGTTCCTGAAACTGTCAAATTCGGTATGTTCACTCCATCGTTTATCAGAAGATCACTTACTAAACGGACAAGCTGCTTATTTGAAGATATTTAAGATTCTTCAAGATTCACTTCAAAAAGGTCAATTGGTTACCAGAAGAGACATCTTTTATAGGGATGTGGCACTTTTCAAGACTCAAAGAGTCGTTGATGAGTGTGTCAAACAGTTGTGTGACTCTTTGGAATTGACCGAATTGGAAATAGGTGCAATTGCAAGCCCTAAGGGTTTGATTTGTGGTGATCTTGAGATATTTAATTCAAATGGCTCAATGTACAAGATTTCCAGCCAATTGGGCCCTCAATTGATTCCAATAGTATCACCAAGTACCACGATAACATTTAGTGAGAGCATCAAATATGTTCTCGTTGTTGAGAAAGAAGCCATTTTCAAAAGATTGTGCAACAGCTACAATGACAAGCACAATAGTAGAGTTCTTTTGTGTGGTAAGGGATTTCCTGATAGATCCACCAAAGATCTCGTCACCTTATTGTCACAAAAATGTAACTCGATCCCTATTTACTGTCTTGTGGACAGCGATATCTATGGGTTATTGATTTTTCTCGACTATTTGTATCCCAAAGACTCCAAGTTGAGCACCGGGATCATTCACCTTGGAATGTGTCTTCTCGACCATAGATCAGGGTTTCTCGATATCTCTGCCAGAGATTTCATCGTTCTGAGAAACTTTCTCAACAGAATCTCTGACATTAAGCACCTTGAGAAAATTAAATTGGAGGCTCAAAGGGGTATTTTCATGCTAAAGAAGACTGAAATGAATGTTTTCGATAATGTTGATTGTTCTGTTGAGTCACTGCTTGAGTGTTACATATCCCAACATGTGAAGATATAGTTGAAGTATATCTAATATTTTTTATAATTCATTTTTTTAACTCATAATTCATAATACTCATGTCACCTCTTTTCGTTGTTTTCATTCATTTTTAAGAGAACACTCTCTTTTGGGAGAACAATAGCCTCTATTAATTTAATCAATTCACCTATCCATTTCTTCAGACAAATAGTGATCAAAGATTTTCGTAAAATGCTCACCTAACCCCCAATTCACAAAAAACAATATTTTGCTCACATTGAACTATTGTTCGAATCGATCCGAACTGTTTTCTTCAACTTCTTGACGCTATCAAATTCATCAAAAGCATCAGACAGAGCTTTTCTTGATTGGCACGTGGAACAGGAATGGTTTTCAGAAGCTTTTGCCGTCTTTAAAATTCTCTCAGAAGCTGTTCTCTGTTTATCACTCTTGACTGATGTATTTTCGGGAGAAGAAACTTGCTTATATTTTGCTTCTAACTTCTTGATCAATTGATCCTTCGAATTTGAATTCTCTTTCAAGGTTTTAGCATTTTTCATCTCTCTTGATAAAGCTTGAGAGTATGATTTCAAATTTGTCGTTACAAGTTCAATTGTTTCAAATGCAATCTTACCAATTTTGGCATAATGACTCGATGCCACTTCTAGGTTTCTAGTCTTACTAGCAAATTCGAACAAATCTGTCATTTGGTGGATAGTTGAAGATTTCACAACCTCAGATAAGGGATTGGTAACCGACTCGATCAAAGTCTTATAACCTTTGATAGTCGTCAGCTGAACATCTCTATTCATCTGATTAGCCTTCGTGAACTCATCCTTCTCCAATCTGATTTGTAATTCAAGATTATGTTTCAATTTCTCGAGACTGGAAACCGTTTGGATCTTCTCTGAAAGGGCATCGTTGATGGACTCTATTTTTTGTTCCATAAACTGACTTTTACTTTTTTCAAATTCGATGGTCTCCTGTCTTAACTCCAATGATAATTTGCAAGCTTGTAACTGTGAGTCTAATTCCAGAGTAGACTTCTTCAAATTTTCAATCTGTTTTTGAAAAGAGTCTCTTTCTTCCGTCAATACAGTTACTAGTTTCGATTGTTCTGCCATTTCTGTCACAACCCTTTTGATCTCAGTATCCTTCTCTTTGATCGAAGCAGCTTTTTCAGATACCTCTTGATTCAGATTTTTAACATCCTCGAGAGCCTTCTTATGATTAGTTTCGAGCTCGAGAATAGATTTCTCATATTCTGTAATATCTTGCAAAAGTGCCTTATTCTTCAAATTTAGCTTATCGTAGTTATTTTCCAAATCGTTGACTACTTTGAAAAGGTTCTCACTTCTTCTCAACTCTTCAGAGAGCAATCTTTTGGTTTGATCGATAATCTTCTCTTGCTCAAACAATTTGTAATCTTTTTGCTCCATTTGAAACTTATCTGCTTTGATCTTGGTACTCATTTCTTGCATTTTAGACTTCTCCTTAACGAGGTCATCTTCTTTCTTCTCAAATTTGGACTTGTACATCTCACACTCTTTTTTCGATTCTTTGATCTCGCTTTGGAGTTTCTTAACGTGCTTCTCAACCAGATTGAATAGCTTAATCATATTACCAAGAGAAATGGAAAGAATCGAAACAGTTTCTGATGAAGAGATGGCAATGGTACTTTCAACTTTGAAAACTTTACTTTTAGAATTGATTTGCTCAGCGAAACCCTCCAGTAAGCTTCTAGCTCTGTCTGATTCGCCTTGAAATGCTTTGACTTTGCCTTCTAGCTCCTTGTTTACCAAAATCTCCTTCAGTCTCCATTCATTTTCTAATTCAATCAACCTCGAATCTCTACCTTTGATCTCTTGATTCAACTTTTCAATGTTTGTAGACAATTCTTGGACTTTTGCACTCAATACATTCTCAACTTCCTTCTTCTGAGAATCTATAGTGCTTACTTGATGGTTGAGCTTATCAGTTTCCTCCATCTTTTCTCTTTTCAATTCAGTAAACTTGGAACAGAGTTTCCCAGTCAATTCTGTTGCCTTGTTGAAGAACTCTGACATTGTGATAGACTTATCAAACTGATAAATTGCTGCTTCTTCATCGGGTTCCATGAGTAATTTGGTCATACTTGAAACGGTATCAATGAACTGCACAAGACACTCATCTGGAACCCCTGAAGAGTTGAGAAAGGCTGAAGCGATAGGAGTTTCAGCAAAGTTTGGAATTGCAGAATTCAATTCTGGGGGGATTATCTCTGGTTGAGGGCTTGATTCATCAGCTTGCTCGTCTAACAGTTTACCTGGCTCCACATCTTTCTTATTTGAAACCGTTGTTTCTTTCTCTTTTGACTCTTCTTGTAATTCTACAATTTGACCAGGACTCATCTGCTTCTCCATAAGGTACGGATTAGCACTGTTATTCTGGAGATATCCGGAGATATCAAGTTTAGGAAATTCTTTGAGGTGCTGACCCGAAGAGTTTGAATTCAGCAGAGATTCATGGACTGAAGAAGCCGTCAGGGTGAAACAACTGTTCTCATATGAGTTATCTTTAAATAGATCAAGCACTGAGCCCTGGAATCGAGCTTTTGTCTCATGACGATCCGACACTGGAGTCTTAAAAGTGACACTTTTACGTTCCTGAGAAGCTGTGAAATATTCACCATCCAGATTCTGTTCCAACAGCGGCAACTCCATAGTCCTCAATTTGACACCAGGGGCCCTCAGAAAAGGGTTATCCCATTTGTCTGCAATGATAGGCTTGATATTGGTCAGTTGAGTATTAACTGTGAGCACCTCTGGCGGTTTGGCAGAGCTCCAAGAAGGATGGTCTGGGATGTCGAATTTGGCGGCATAATCTCTATCTATCAAGATTATCTCCTCTGAGCCAGAATCTTTTGAAGAAGAGCTGGTGGTGGGACACTCTTTATATCGAGAGAACATTCTCTGGCGTCAAATGGGGGTGTTTCTAATTGATCTGTACCGAACCTTTACTAATCTGTGTAGAATATGTCAAGAAAATTAACAATTATTTCAGTACTTCCAACAGGTTGAGCTGGTGACTCTTTGATTCAGTTCCCAATTCGCAGCTCTCAATAATTGATAGATGAATGGAATATTTGACAGGATAAGATTTGTATATGATCTTTTTTCCCTTCCTGTTTGGGCTAATGTTAGGAAAAAATAACATCGAGACACCATACACTAATTTTTCACATTTTTCACTTCACCACAAGATGGCCGTCAAAGAGCCCAAAAAGGAGCAAAAGGAGCAGAGAAACACCGTTCACAAGGGGAGTATCAAGGGTGTAGAACAGAAGAGGAAACAGGTGTACAAACCAGTGTTAGAGAACCCATACATAAGAGATGATAACTGGCCCTATATCGACCAGGAATTAGGTCAGAATGTAGTTGATCTCTTGTGTCGGTTCTTGGAGCCGATCGGCAAATACTCGAGGTACCTGGACAAGTCAGATTTGCAAATGGAGGTGCCTGCTATCAAGGATCACATCACCGTGGGGTTTAACTCCACAAATCAACTGCTAGAGAACCTTTCTAAGCTCAACAGAGGTGAGATCAAGAAAACACTTTCACCAAAGATTTGTATGGTCTTTGTGTGTAAAGTCGATATAACACCAGCCTTGCTAGTACAACACTTCCCTGTGTTGGTGCGAATGGCATCCACAAAGGAATCACCTGTCAAATTGGTGCAATTACCTCGAGGGTCGATGGCCAAATTAGGAAGTTCCCTAAATAGGCAATCGGTGGGCATCGTGGGTGTCTCTCTTGATTCACCAGGTGGTAATATCTTGCAAGAGTTGGTTATGGAGAAGGTGCTGAATGTCTCTATCCCATGGTTAGAAAGTCTCAATTTCCAGAAACCAAATATAAAATTGCTTGTCACTTCGCAGCCAGTGCTAACGAAGAAGAACGACCAGAAACTGGCTAAGAAGAATAAATAATGTATTAAACGAACTCTATAGTCTTGTCAAACAGCGTAGTAACTTATGGGATGTAGAAATGAATCTATGATTTACAGTGTGGTAATTTCTCGGTTTGCCTAAGACTCTGGAGTACTGGTTCCAGAAATCAGTATTGTAAGTTGGCGACTTGAGACTGAAATATTGGGGAACCTTACTTGGGTCAAAAAATGCTCTATTGTCAGGAATCGTTCTGTTCTCGTTGTAGAACAATAATGCAGAGGCTCTGGTTATGGCGACATACGAGATGCGTCGTTCATCCAGGGCAAATTTTGGCGATTGAAATGCGAAAGAATATTCGTTGGCTAGAACAAAACAGATGGGGAACTCCAAACCTTTGGCAGCGTGTATAGTTGAGACATTGACCAGAGTTTCATCCTTCGGAGGGGGAGACTCAGCATAATGATGAAGGAAATACTCTACCAAAGGTGTTTCTTGAGGTTTCAGGTGATATGACAGACAAAGGCTATCGTAGAATTCTCTGAGATACTCTTGATATTTCTGGGTTCCTAATGGTGTCTTGAATGACTTGATGATCTTGCGTCTAAGACCAAGCTTATCAGCTAGCTTTAGCAAGAATTTGATAAGCTCATCCGGGTTCTCTTTAACTTTTGAAAACTGCTCAAGGCTCTCATCAATCGTGGAAACAAAGGGACTAAACATTTTCTTGTGTCTTAAGCTCTCGTTGTTTTGTAGAAAATCCCATAGTGATATTTGGTCCATCAGCGATGAAACAGAGTTTCTATCAGCTATTTCTTTCATCACCTTTCTCAAAGTGATGTTTCCAACACCTTCTAATAATATTAGGGCAGATAAAATCGCGTGATCAGAGCCTCCAGGATTGGATAATATTTGAAGATAGATCAAGAAGTAATAGATATAGCTATCGATCCAAGATTGAGTAGATGATAGTTTTATAGTTTTGATATCGTTCAACTCTAAATGGTTTTTGACAGAGTCAATCTTCTTGTTAGTTCTCCCAATGATCAGAATATCGCTCGGTTTGACTAGCCCATTGGAGGTGGTCAACAATTTGTTAACCTCTTCAACGATGAATTCGAATTCTTCAAATTCAGAGTCGAACAGTCTATAAATAGGCATAGGACCAGAATCTTTGACGTGAATTCTTGGGATTTTCGACTGGATCAATTCATCAGATAACAGGATAATTTCAGGAGTCGATCTGAAACATTCTTGAAATGTGATCATCGAAGTATGCTTAGTGGGGAATTTTCGAGCAAAAGTGAACATCAAATCTGGATTGGAGCCCAAAAACCCGAAGATGCTCTGATTTGGGTCTCCCGCGATGACAAGATGTTTTGAAGATGCTATCAGCTTGACAAAAGAGAGCAATTCATCGTACATGTCTTGGAACTCATCCACGATCACCACCTTGATATCGTTTACAATATCAGGCGATTTAAGGATCTGTCGTGTAGCTGTTTTCAAGAGCAAAGAATACGTCACCACTTTGGAGTGATGTAACCAATTCAAGACATTTTCAACGTCACTGGTGCTCGTTGCAGAGGTCAATTGGTCGTGAATCTCTTCCAGAGAATACCCAGTGTCTGCCAAATTGAGAATTTGCTCGAGATCTTTTCTCTTGAATTTCTTAGTGCGTCTATCAAAACGGTCTTTTTGATTTGGGTCGCTGGTGATATCTATCAAGGCTCGCCAGTCGATATCTTCAAGCAACCGCCAGTCTTTTGAGTACTCACTCACTATGGATATAGCAAAGGAGTGGAAAGTGTGAATTTTCACAAGGCTGGCCAACTCTTCTCTAACCAAATGGGTCAATTGTTCCTTGAGCACTGAGACGGCCCTGTTTGTCAAGGACAATACCAAGATCTCTTGTGGAGCGATGCCTTCACTTAGACAATATGCAATTTTCGATACCAAAGTCCTGGTCTTACCAGCTCCAGGCCCAGCTAGTAGCACGAGATTTGTATCACTATCCAAGGGATGTGTGACAGCATCGTACTGTGACTGTGTCAAGTTTAAGACGAGCTCATTGGTCTCCATCTCATCTTGGTGAGAAAAGAGTGCGCGTCTCAGGTTTTTTTATGTACTTTGACACAAAGTTGATTTTGATTTTTTTGGTCTCACCAGTTGTTAGTTAAATTTTTGCAATTACCCACTGGTCTTCCTTACTAACCAAGTGGTGTTGTTTAAAAATTAGTTAGTTTGGCTTTTTTGAAAATTTCTAGAATTTTCGTTCTTGTTCTCTTATAATTCATCACTCTGTTACTGTAATGCTAAGTAAACCCTGTGTATAGTGGTTTTATCTTTGATAAATGAACTGATGAATCAATCGATATGAAGAGCAGCATTCTTTACTCTATGATCTGCCATTAAATCCTGTTTTTCAATCACTCGAATTCAGATAAATCTTTGTGCAAGAATAGCTTACCACTAAAAGATACACTAATTGTGCAGATGATGTCTTTTAATTCGAACTTGGACGATAATTAGTTTATCGTAGACTCTTGAACTAAGAAAGACATCTGCTCTAATACCAACTCAACTCCTTCTAAGTCTCAATTTCAACACCATAATCACCAACTCAATTCCATACGTAGGCACTTCAGAAGAATCTCCTCCAAAGAATCACCTCCCAAACACCCCCAATTTCATTACAACTCTTTTAAATACCTAATAATATCTGGATTCTCCCAAGTTGGTAGTTTCATTGCAATTTTCAACGGATCACATTCAGGATAATGAGTCTGTATCATGCTCATCACTCTGTCAAATAAAAATTTATAACCTTCACCACTGAAGTGGAGCCCATCGCAGAGCAATTTATTAAAATCTTCAGTCTTGTTGAACAGCTCCATTTCTTGCCAAAGGTTGAGGTATGGCACATCAAATTGAAGAGCCAATTTTAGTAAAACATCACTGTACAATAAATTGTTAGCAGTTGTACGATAAATTCCACGTTCGAAATCTTCAGGGTACAATGAATTGTACCATTCAGTATTATGCCACAGAGGACCAATAAGTAGTAATTTAATACCCTTGGAAAGCACCAATTCGATCAAAAACTTGATATTCTCTTCAAATCTGGCTAAAGGCACCGCTTCAGGACCAGCAAGAGCAGCGTCGTTGGATCCTAAAAACAATGTCATTATTTTGATCTGAGTATTCTCAGGGCGAGAGTCGTGCTCTAAGGCAAATAATTTGGGCAACAAAATCCTGCTAAACTCCGAATTATAGCCGCTAAAACCTCTGTGGACAATCTCGTATTTTCTCACGTAGGCATTGGTGATAGCGGCTCCAAATGAGAAATTGGTCTTTGTATCGTCCATTGGGTACTGGTCAAAGCAGTACTCAGTGATCGAGTCTCCATATAGGAGAAATCGAGGAAATGCCAATGAGTTGTCGATCTGGTTGTCTGTCTCTGTCTTCTCCATCCTCTTCTTTATATCTTATCTGTCAACTTATGGTATCTTGTATGGTACAAGTCTGTATCAGTTTGTCTGGTAATTATAGCTGATCTATTGAGCTCTTTGGTACACTTTGTGTAGAATTTTATCTGGCTCTCTATCAAATTTCTATTGTTTCTCTAATCTGTTCTCTAATAGTCTCCGATGTTCTATGGTGCGATGCACTCTATGATTTCACGGTAACCTCTGAGTGTATCCCTTTATATGATCACTATAAAGCACTTTATACTGATATGCAGTCAATTAATTATCAACAAAAAATCACCAATTACAGGCAAAGACCAACAAGGAAAAAGATCAATTGGACTGTCAATTACAAAGAAAAAGACTCAGATCAATCAGATCAATTAAAAGGGTGTTGGATAAAGAAAAACTAGATCAATTACAATTTATTTCTTTATACGTAAAGAGTAGATAAAAAAAAAAAAACATTTATTATTTTTTCAAGCTTTAGAGGTGTCAGGACAGGAAGAAGAGGTATAGAGAAGACTAATACAGTGCAACAAAAGATCAACAGATATAGATCGAGTGACTCAAGTAGCAAGAGATCAGGGTGAGGTTACAGTGATAAAGAGTAAGGCAAGAGTGTTGAAGTAAGGTCAAGTGAGATAAGAATAAATAGGAGAATGGTATCAGTGGAGTTTGATCAACTACAACAGTTGAACCAACAGTTATTACTAGTGGTACTCCAATTACAGAGTAACAATGACACTTCAGAGCGGATAAGGCTTGTGGCAGAGTCGTTGAAGTTGATCAACTTATACAACGATGTTCTCACCATGAACAAGTTTGTGCTAAGCCAATCGTTAGACCCGAGTGTTGAAGAGTTGTACGACTTGGAGAGATACAATGTGATCTTAACGGATTTGAAGCTCAGATTGAGGCATGCTCAATTGGACTCCAAGAAGCGTGAAGATCAACATGCTAAAGAACAACGTGAAGTGTATTTGCAAAACGTGTATCAAGACACGCCAGAAGTGGTAAACGGTACACGACCTGAGACCATCAACAAATCCAAGCAAGATCTCTACCTTGAGAAGAACAAACAACTGACATCCGAGTTCTTGAAGTTGAGACAATCTCTTGAAGCCTCGGTGTTCCAATCGGACAACATCTTGGAAACTTTCCAACAGAGTACTGAGAATTTGAAAGAGATGAACACTTCTTTTGACTTGATGAACGATTTACTCAGTAGAGGTCGTGATTTCATCAGTTCTTTGAACAGACTCGGAGGTAAGCAGAGAACCCAGGTGAAATACTCTCTATACTTCTTTTGTTCATGCTGTTTGTTCGTCATATTGAGAAGAAGTTTCGGATTGATGTCCAAGTTGTACTTCTTGTTCTCTTTGCCTATAAGAATAGTGTTACTACCGTTCAGATTTGTGTTGATGGTGTTGAAGTTTTTCATCGGGTCCAAACCGAATGATGCCAGTGGATCCAGCGAGGCTGTCACGCAATCCACTAGCTCCATATTGGCGACAAAGGCATTATCGAGCATAATAAGTACAACCACTGCATTGTTGGAATCCACTGAGTCTCCTGAAGGTTATGAGGAATTATCGAGACAATTGAGCTCGATCATTAATGAGGAAACTACAACCGAGATCGGCAGATTTGTCGATGAGTTGTGATTCTCATCTTTGGAGTAGTCCCGGGCCCTTTTGTTGAAGAGAGAATTGAAATGGTGATAATCACTGCTCAACTGTAGATACTAGTCATAATGTCATGAATCAGCATATTATCGCTACTGTAGATTATCATAGCACACACTGCACCCTATTTAGGCTCGTAAGCATCTATCAACATCTTGAAATGCTCTCTCTCTTGAACTGCCAACTTGGAATCAAGACTGGTCAAAGTCGTGTAAACCAAGTAATAGTTGTTGTACAAGAACAACTCTTTCTTATCGTTATTGTTCTTATTAAGCATATTGTTGAGCTTGTTCAAGATGTTCTCGAAATCATTGGTCAACCTCTGAATACTGGTGCTCAACGGTTCAACTTGTTCAGTTTCGAAAACAGAATGTGTTGTGAGCTTGAGTAAACCACAGAGATATTTGGCAAATTGTTGTGTCAAGAGAGTCGGTATCAAAGGGTTCTCATTCTTGGTACTACTACCACTACCAAAAAAGGTCGATGTCGACGAGATCAGTGACAGTTTACTCAAAGCTTTCTTCATATTCTCACAGTTGGCATCGACGATCTTCTGGAATCTTGGCCAGAGCGAAATCATTTGTAAATTCAAATAATCCTCCATGACAGGTATTCTTCTGTGTTGTAATTCGTATTCGAAAGCTTGTGAGAGCCTGATACAGATCAAAACACCATACGAATCATAAGTATCGTTGATCAAAGATTTCGTATAGTTGATACCTAGATTAAACGTTCTTTGGAAGATCGTATCGCAGATCTGATTGATATTCTCTTTAGTATCATTCTTGATACAGAAAAACTCGTTGATGAACAAATACTCCACTGAAACGTTGTCAAGCAAGGCCAAGTTGAAGTTCCGGAACCCGAACTCCATCCAATACGTCAACTGGTTGTTTTCAGCTATCTGTGCTAAGATAACAGTTGGGTCATCTGCTGTTATTATCGAGCCTCTATCACCGAGATTCAAATATTCATTTATTAATACAGCCCGATCAGGACCTTGTTGCAGTTGTTGCTGCTGCAGTTGCTGTTGAGGGCGTGAACTGTTTGCCTGTTGACTGAAAAAACTGAAAGATGATGAAGCGTTACTCATCTGTTGTAAGGAATCTTCATTTGTATTGTTCAACAAGACATGTTTCCCCACCTGATGGATCTTCAAGTTCTCTAGAGAATACAAATATTTGGCAAAGAATGAGTGATAATACCATCTCATCGTGTATATGTACAGCTGTCTCAATTCCAAGGCTAGAGATCTGTGATGTGTCAATAAGAATGGATAAATCTCTCCTACAGACAACAATTGTCTCTGCACGACCTGTGATGGGACTCCGTTCACTCTCAACATTTTGATCTTACGGATAATAAAGTCTCTTATCCGCTCGACACACTTGACGATCAATTGGGCCAATATTTTTTGTAAATCGAGAATCGATTTGAATTTCAAGTCCTGGTTCAAATATTTCAAATAGATCTCCTGCTTTTCAGCTATAAATCTGAGGTTTTCACACCATTTTTCATTAATTTCATCACTGAGTATCGATTTGATCACTTCAGGTGGGATTATCAAATCGTTGATGATCGGAGTCAATTGAGATTCGATCTTTTTCTTGTCAGCGATTTCATCGTTCAAAGAGTCAGACTTCTTCTGTAAGAATTCCATCTCTCTCGACAATTTGCTCAAGTTCTGTTCAAACTCATCAAGGTACTCTTTCAACGGCCTTATGTTGGCCCTGGACTCTTCTAATGTCTCATGGAAAGTTACCAACGTATCGATCTTTTCGATATATGCCTTTTCACCATCTTCACCGACATCGTTCCTCACGAAATTGATCTGGATTTTAGGTAAACACTCTTCGAGAGTCACCTCTGCGTCTTTATCCAACTTATCGAGCTCTCCAATATCCACCATCTCTACAACAGGCTCATCCACCACCTCCACTTCTGGTGACACTAACAGCTTCAACAAGTTGAGCAGTGTCCCTGGCTCCTGTGGATGCTTTGAGATCGATCTTCGGGACATGCGATGTTTATGAGGATTCTCTGGAATCACTGGAACAGTTTTGGGTAGCTCTTGCCGCCCCAATTGACCGTTGAATGGCCTCATCGTTTGCAATTAGTTGATGTTTAAGTGTGTAGATACATATTTTTCAATTTCCTAGATAGGTTTTTTTCCCTCTATACACTACTTTTACTCAAACCTCATGTGAAAGTCACAGTAATTGTGAAATTTGAGAGATGGCTCCAGCCAATTGGATATAAGTAGAAACACCTTCCAAAACTCTGACGTGGGACATTCCAATGATTTTTATCATTTCAAGCTTGGATTTCTCCTCGATTTGTAAGTTCTTAGACACTTTGAAAGAAGTACTGATGAGATCCACTGCACTGTAACCTTTAGTCCACAATTGGTCGAGAAGAGCCAACGATTTGGTCAAATCTTTGTCCAAAGCGTAAAGAAGCATCTTTTTAACGACAAGTGGGTGCGGAGAGTCCACAATTTTGTACACATTGTCCCCAGTGACGTTGTGAAACCCAGCAACGGTACTCTGAAGATTATTTATAGCTTGTCTCATATCACCTTCCAGAGTGAAAAGTAAAGCCTCGAGTCCGTCATTGGTGTAAGAAACGTTCTCAAGCTTAATTATCTGAAGTAATCTTTTCAAAACTTGCTCATCGTACAATTTGGAATACCTCAAAATGGCACATCTCGATTGTAGAGGTTCGATGATCTTGTTGGACTGGTTACATGCAAATGCAAATCTGGTAGTGTTGGAGTATATCTCCATAGTTCTTCTCAACGCCTGTTGCAGCCCAGGGGTCATTGAGTCAGCTTCGTCCAAGATAATAATTTTGTGTCTACCCAGAGGTAACGATACCTTTTTCTGTGCAAATTGTTTGATCTTATTCCTCACCACATCGATACCTCTATCATCTGAAGCATTCAATTCCAAGACAGCATCACTGACATGGTCTCCTAACAATTCACGAGCCAAACAGTGTACACTGGTAGTTTTACCGATACCGGGTAACCCACTGATGATCAAATGTGGCATATTACCGTCTTTGGCAATCATCTTCAACCGTTCTACGGTCTCTTCGTTTCCTACAATGTCATCCAACACGTGAGGACGATATTTTTCCACCCACGGGAGTTCCAAAGTGACTGGAGCCACTAATCTCTTTACCTCAGCCATTATCTTTATGAGGTGAATAAAGCTTACTGGTGTGTGTCTCGAGCGTCTCTATGACAATAATAGTATCAAAGTGATATAACGCTGATTTCACTCCTTAATACTGTTTCCAATCTGACCTGCAATTCCAATTATCAATTACTGCGGCTAATTGAAGATTGTGACTTGGAACAATACAAAGTCTATTATAAAGATTGGAATGATCTCTTTTAGGTGATCTTTTCGATTGATGACCTGATAGATAATCTGATGTTAGTTGCCTGGTGTCACCAGTAAAGCGCTCAATATACTCACTCTTAACACCAGAGAAACAGAACTGATACTCCTTGTCACCGCTCCTATTGAGTGTCTTGGTCAATTAATTAACTGTTCAATTTAAGAATCACATCTCCTCTGCTCTACGCGTCGTGAAATATTTTTTGATCTGATGCGCACGACGAGCGTTTTACTAATTCCTATCAGATTTGATCTCAAATACACGACTTTGAAATATATCACTAAAATTTAAGAAAATTCAAACGACTCAATGACTAAATCATCTCATAACTCATCACCAAATGGAGCCAGTGGTCAAAATTTGCGGTTTAAAAACCGTTGAAGCTGCTGAATGTGCCATAGAGAATGGAGCTGATTTATTAGGGGTGATAATGGTGCCCAACAGAGCTCGAACTGTAGATGATGAGGTACTGAAGCTGATTTCAAAAATGGTCAAGACTAAGCAGAAGATTAGTTCCAGACAACTACTTCAACAGATCAGAGTTCTTGAATCTGAGGGAGCTGAGTATTTTGAAACTGTCAAATCTTTGATATTAGAAAACGGTCCATATTTGGTTGGAGTGTTCAGAAACCAACCATTGGAGACAATAAAGGAGAAAGTTGAACAACTTCAATTGGATTTTGTTCAATTACACGGATCAGAGAATTTCGAAGAGTATATAAAGGAGCTAGATGTTCCCGTTATCACCAGATACGTTTTGGACTCTCCCAAATTGCACGACTCAAATCTTGTAAATAGACATGTTTTATCTTTATTAGACTCAGAGCTGGGTGGTGAAGGTAAACTTATCAGTTGGGACGATGCTTCAGAATTTGGACAACGGCATGGAGGAAGGTACCTTTTAGCTGGCGGATTGACACCTGAAAATGTTCTGGAAGCCGTTAGACTCGAAGGTTGTGTCGGCGTGGATGTCGCTGGAGGTGTAGAGACCGATGGTGCGAAGGATTTGGTAAAGATCAAAAAGTTTATAGAGAACGCGAAAGCAGCCTATTTATAGTTTGTGTAAACTTTAAAAATTAAGGTTAGACGAATAGGGAAATCAGATCTGTAGATAAGATAAGCGAGATCTTATCTAAGAATTAGAGTTTGGTAAACTACTAAAAAGTGCTTCGATATTTGCAAGAGCTGTAGCTTACTGTAGCTAACTAGAACTAAAGATCCCTAGTTCAAGCATTGAAGCTATAACTGGCTACACTAATTAAAGAGCATAGTAATTCATATACACCTAAGCAGAGGAAGCAGCGATGAAGAACCATTTGTCAATAGACTTGTCAATTGGAGCAGCTGGAGCTGGAGAAGCAGCTGGAACCTCAGAAGCAGCAGAAGCAGAGTAAGAGGCAGTGGAGTCCAAAAGAGTGTTGGTCAATTCGATACCCTTTGGATCAACTTTACCACCGATCAACTTCTTCCAGGCTTCAGAACATTCACCAATGACCTCTTCAGCGTATTTCTTGTTCTTACATTCACCGCTGAAGGCAAATTGGTTCTCTGGTTTTCCATCTGGGATCTTGTAAATTCTGAACCATTCGTTGGTGGCTCTCAACAAACCTGGCAAGTGTTTCTCAACGTCTTCGATGTCGTTCAATTTTGGAGCCAATGGGTCGTTGACGTCGATGACGATGATCTTCCAATCGGTCTCACCTTCGTCCAAAAGGGCCATGACACCCAAGACTTTGACCTGCTTGACTTGACCGGTGTAACCGATGGCCTCACCGATCTCACAGACGTCCAATGGATCGTTGTCACCTTGAGCTTTGGTCTCAGCGTGGGTGTTGTTTGGGTCCTCCCAAGTCTGTGGGAAGGCACCGTAGTTATGGATATAACCGTGGTGAGGGAAACAGTTTCTGACGAATCTCAATTTGCCCTTCTTGGTGTCTTGGATGATTGGGTTCAAAGTCTGCTCTTTGGAGATCTCCAATTTGGCGTTGGTCCATCTTGGGATCTCAACGATCATGTTCAAGATTTGCTTGGACTCATCGGCGTACAATGGGATGTCATGGAAGGCGGAGACTGGCTTTCCGTCCTTCTCAATGAAAACTTTGTAGTCCAAAGTGTTGGCAGCTCCAATTTGTCTGGTGGTGTAAGACATCGTGGTTGTTAAAGTGTGGTTCACAGAGGTTGAAAAGATCAATTGATGACTTTTTTTTTCAACGACTCACGCGTTACCCGGACACCTGGGATTTTGAGTCGAATTCCACGACTCCGATTTCCGACGGGAATTTTCCAGAGCAGTTTACGAAATACTGAGTAACATTCTCAATACATTTTGACACAGGTTTATAGAATTAAACAGTTTGAACTAGCAGTCAAATCACTGCAACAGCAACACAATCAATCATGAAATACATAGCATAAAAAAAAACATATATAAAACAAAGCAATTATTGTTTTGTGGCCTCTTCATAGTCCGGAGGTGGACCATGATATGACAATTTCAGCATATCATCAATGGAGGCATTCTCATCAGATACAAATACATCGTGCGAGTGGGCCTTTTCAACTTGAACTACCGACAATCCACATGGATCTTTAGGAATCCAAATCTTTGGCTCTGGATCCGAAACCAGGGGATCGACGTAGATCGATTTATTGTCCTTATTATAGCTGACTGCCTCGTTCCACGACAACGGCAAGAGATTCTTCAAAACAGGGAGACTGAGAAATTTGAGTGGATGGATAAATCTTTGGAACCATGATCCGTTCAATGGTAAGTTGTTATCCAAGATCGAACGGTTCCCGTAACCACTGTTGGAGAGGAGCAGTTTCTCATCATCGTTGTAGGTATTCTGTTGCTCAAAAGTTTTCAAAGACTCAGCAGTGTTCATGGTAGCACCACCTCCTGTAGTTTCAGAGTCACGATGTTCTTCAGCCACAGGGAATTGTTTGGAATGAGATGACGAAGATTCACCTGCGAGTGTCTCATTGTTACCTTTACCAGTTTCAGTGACAAGATTACCGTCTCTCTCATTGACAAAGAATGACTTGCCAGTCTCATAAATCTCCTTGCGGCCTTGATCTTTTGGATTGTAGGCAGAGCTCTGGGTCAAGACAGAGATTGGTACAGCATCGAGAAGTGGGAAAAATCTGTACTTGAAGTAGAAATGGGCAAGAACAGTGACACCCAACATGACAGCTTCCAACACAAGAGGACCCCAAGTTTGAGCCATGATGAACAAACCGAGCAAACAAATCTCAGCAAGATAGAGACCGGTGAAAGTTTGGAACAACAGCTTTGGATAATGTCTACCACGAGCATCAACTGCAAAGTCCATGACATAGGTCAAGTTGTACAAATAGGCAACGTAGATCAAGAGGAATGTGATCATGGAGAAGGCAATGATAAGTGGAGCAATGATCGAATAGACCAACAAGATAACAGCCATCAATTGGTAAACAGGGAACAAAGTACCGTAACCTGGACGTCCCAAAGTGTTGTAACGGTTCCATTGCTTTCTTGGAGTTCCATCCAAAATCTTACCCAAAAATTGGGCCAACACAAGGGCAACAACTTGTGCTAAGGCACCTGATGAGACACTCAAACCTTGCAATAACATGTAAGGAATGTAAAAATTACTCAGTCTTGGTAAGTATTGTGCTAACAAGGTCATGGCTGAACCTGGGTCTGAAATGATGGCACTGACAACGGTGGACAGCGAAGATGCCAAAGTGGTCACGATGAAGACCTGAACAACTTGGAAACCGAAATACCAACTCTGACACCAGAATTCAACCTGTTGAACGGTCAAAAGACCTCCAATTTTACCCACTTTGCGAATATATGGAGGTAAAAGGGACATCAAAAGGGCCAAAAGAATCGTTGGTAACAAACCGGTGATGATACCCATGAGAACTTGAGGCAAGTTGTTGATGAAACTCAAGAACGGAACAATTGTGGTCAAATAATTGATGTTCGAAATACAACCGACAACCAGCACTGGGATAGACCAGAAAATGATGGTCAACGTCAACAAAGTTCTAGCGAGAATGTTCTTGATGTGCCTTACTGCAAAAGAGGTTCCAGTGTTTTCCCAAATGATGTCCTCAGGAGCAGCACCCATGATACGTTGACAATTCTTCAACTCTTTAGCATATGGAATAGCTTGATAAGCACGTTGAGCTTCAACTTGACTTGGGAATTCCAAGAAAGCGGACCCAATCTTCTCAGCAGTGGTGTAATTGGATTGTTTATCGGCAATTTCAGAGTTCAATTCACCTAAATGTTCTGGTCCATACACCAAAGTCTTCACCTTCTTACCGATCAAGAATTTCAAACGATGAGTAGGTTGTTTCTTCTCGGGAATGTATGCAATGAGTTCGTTCTCTGGAGCTGGTACGTCAGTATTCTTCTTGATCAGTTTTGCCCTGATCTTCATTGATTTCTTGATCACCTTGTTCAAGGCAGCCTCGTATTTGGCAGCCAATTTGGCTCTTTCCTTAACCTTCTCCTCCAACTCTTTATGAGATCTTGCAAACCAGATATTTTGAGCCAGTGGGAACAAAGTGCGGATTCCTTCTTCATCTCTGTACTTTTCAGGTAAGTCTGTAAGGAACAAAGTTCTCGAAGAGAGCAAAGAATCGTAAAGTGGAGTGGCTTGAAGAGCTTGTCTAAATGAAACATAGTACACCAACTCTCTGTAAATGGTGTAGATGACCAATCCAAAGAAGAACCATGAGACAAAAGCGTGAGCAAAATATCTGTACTTGTTACGCACGTTGACGAACCCAATTATATCAAACCCTTCAACGTCACCACCACTACTGGAGACAGAATTTGTGGCATTCACTGGGAACAAGATGATCCAGCACACAACACCACCGACTAAAGACAATAAAAAGAAGTTAAAGAGATAACGTAAGAAGAAGTAGCCATCGGCACCAGTTTGTTGGACGATGTAACTCTCTGGTCGGGATAGTAAATCGTTAAACCATGCAAACGGTCCATTGGGCTGTTCATCTGGTTTTTTCTCTGGAGCCACAGTATCAACGGTGGCTCTTGGTTGATACACTCTTCTCTGCTTCTTCTTGAGACAGACAAAGACAGAGGTAAAGATGGCAAACACAGCACCGTTGATGATCAAGGTGGTGACAAAAGCCGAGACTGAGGACCCAGAGTCGGACATTTTGCTAGCTTAGATGTTATATGGTATTAACTCGGTAGCTATCTGTGACACTCTTGTGATATCTATTGAATATCTTGTGATACTTGTGTGTTTTATAGAAACAGCACTACCTTTTGATTATCAAGGCACTATCTTATCAGTAGTTATAACAGTTACCGTGTCTGGTTAGCAACTAGCAACTTTCTTATCTGTGATTCTGACACTGACACTGACTGACACTGACACTGATCCTGATTCTGACACTGATTTGTTGATATTGGTGACACCAGCTGAAATTCGATATCGTATAGATAAACAAGATGTACGCGGTACCAAATATTACACCTAATATACCAAGAACACCTTAAACTTAAGTTTTGAGCACGATTTCACAAAATTTGATCCAGTTTATATAGTTCGAGAACAGATCAGCTTTTATAACAACAGCAATAAACGAAACGGTATCCAATTGAACTAAAATTCTCACACCTTGTTTTAGTTTGTCAGTTGCTAAACAGCAATTAATTTATTTTTAACAAGGGCAATTTCAAGTGCAATGCAAGAGAAAAAAAAAATTTGACACAATTGGCGAGCGAATCTTGAAATTTGTTCGATTACATCATTTTCAAAACTTGTTTCAAAAGACATCGGCTATGCACCACTGTTTCACTGGTACATCAGATGGTTCAATAAAATAGCGTCTCAATGTAATGGTGTCATGATATGGAGACAGGCACAAGGATGCGATGAGCATCTGCCCCAAGGCACAGCTGCGCAGTGAAAAAGAGGGGTGAGCGGGGGCCTGAGCTGGCGATGAGATGGAGTAGTGAGATGAGCGGTTAAATGATGTGTTTAGCGAGTTGAAGAGGGGTTACTTAGGCGAGGGGTAAGAGGGCGAAGGCTTGACGAAAATGATGCGATTGCAAGAGTAGGAGATTATGACTGGATTTGTGGAACGAGATAAGGGAGACGCAGAGATCTGTAAATATGTAGAGAGTACAAGTAAACGGCGTAGATAAGAGATGATAAGTAGAATTGATAAAGTGATGATAATTAGAAAATTATGAATATTAGCGAACAATAGATAGAGAAAGAGGTTAGGAAACTGAGCAGGTAGACCATTTATAGCTATTTTTGTGAGGTATTTGTTATAGAGAAAAGAGTGAGTTCCCAGGCGCCCATCAGATGAGTCAGAAAAGAATCTGAAAGATAGAAGCTAAACGTTTCAGCGAGTAATTGAATTACACAAGCCAAATGAGTCATTAAGTGGAAAAAAACAACTGAGCACATAAAGTCGACAACCTTCAAATTTGATGGTCAGATGCGGATATACAACTTAATAGATCACTGAATTGAATTATTAGATTTGAGCTCAACTCAAGCAGAGACAATTCAAGTACCTGATCGATAGGCTTTATTGTGCTTCGCAGCACTAAAGAGTAATCACGGATACGTAGTCAACATAACTGGCAAATTTAAACGTACAGGCGATATATGTTCACCAGCAACTCGTCAAGTTGAGCCAATGACAAAATCCGCCATACAATCTCTGTTCTTTTCAAAACAGCATCACAATGAAAAGCTTGAAGTTCAAATATCTATTGTCAATCTCTTGGTATTCAAGTATTGCACATCTTGCTTGTGAAGCTATTATTTGAAATTTCCAGAAAACTCTAGATAAGTAAAATTCACCAATATTAGTTGCATCGAACTTGACTAGTGAGATGACTAGTAAAATGGGCAGCAAATCAATAAGTGAATGATTCAGAAGTATCATTGCCTTGTAGACTGACACCATGTCGAGTCTTCCTAACCACCACAAACTTCAATCATCACTGGTACCCCCAATAAAAATCACTGGTCAGAGTCAAATCAGCTGACACCTTATCATGTGACTCGCTCAACCACCTATCACATCTGCTAGATAAGGCAGCCCCAGTTACCATGCCTGGATTTCCCGATATAGAATTTGATGATCCGACACACGACCTCCATTTCGTGGTCAACTGACGTTCAAATGGTGTCAATCCGGACATGATGATTTCCGGATCATCACAGCCAGATGTCACCTTAAAAAACAGCTTTTCAAACCATCAAAATCCAGTGAAAAATTTATGGTGCTGGTTTTCAATTACTGTTTTCAGATACGCAGAAAAACTAATTAAATACACCAAATGGTATTAATTAATCAACCACGTTGATGACCAACCATGAAGGTGAGTTACACTGATTGCAAGCAACCAGAGACACACGTACTAACAAGTTCCAGTTTATTGATGAATTCGATATCGAGTTGGTGAATCAGAATCTCAGTTTCGACACTGTTGATAGTCACGTCTCAGGCACCGTGGATTTGTTCACGACAAAACCTATCGGGTCGGACCGCAAACTTTATAAGACCATCGACCGTAATTGGGACCAGTATCTTCAGGACCACCAACTCCTGCAACAACAAGACCCAATCCCTTCACCTCCAAACCAGGTGAAAAATGACCAAACGATACCCGAGAACGCTTCAGCTAAGCAGAGAAGCTATTCCACTTCCACAATATCCACGGCTCAGAAACCTGTTCTGATCCGCAGAGGCTCTCATTCCATATACGCCAACCAGCCCGGGATGAGTAGGTCGCTCCACTCCAACAACGGATACATCTCACCTTCCTCATTGACAGACTCGGAAACGTGTGTCTTTGGACCATTGCATCAAACCACTTCAAGACGTACTTTTGCCTACCTCATAGGAATCCTCAACACGTCATACCCTGATCACGATTTCTCGTCGTTGAACCCGGATTTTTTCAAATCGATACCCAGTAGCACAAAGTTAGTCAACAGCGTGAACAATTTGTTAGTCAGCTTGGGTAAGACCGAGCAAGATTTGAACTGGATATGGGATATCATCAACAACCATATGGACTTGAGCGAATGTGTCTCTTTTGAGTTGGACAACGATTTCTTGAAAAGAGAAGTGTTGAACAGCCCTAGTGTGCTCTGGTGCTCGTTCTACTTCATATATAACAAGAAGAGAAAGAGAGTCGCTTTCATCCAGTTGAAATCCACTTTCATGCAACTGAGGAGAGGCTCACTTCTCCAGATGAACACCTCCAGAGACCTGTTGAGTAGCGAAAACGAGTACGATCTCACCAACGATATCGACTCCGACGCTATCATGGAGGAAGAGGACGAAGAACTGGAAGTGGACATCGACGACGATTACGACGACGTTGTAGGAGACTTGGAGTTCTAACTCACTCAAGCTTTGGCTTTGGTAACTTTCTTGTATCTCTTGTCACTCGGATCCTTTTCAATTATGCCGTTGTTGTTATTACTATTATTATTCAGACAATTCACCTCTAATACCGTTTTTCCAGATTTCAAAATTCAAGTTCCTTCCTTCATAGCTGATTCTTCTCTTCAATTCAAAGTTTTTGCTTATATCATACTCCTCCTCGTCCTGTCCTTCTTGTAGTGCAATGGTATCCAAGAGCTCGTCCCAGATCGGTTGATCGTATTTGGATAGCACTATTCTACAATCGACGGCATTTTGCCATATGATCCCCAATGCAGGCACCTGGTTAGTGTTATAGTTAGTAGACCAGTGCAGTCTGTTGATCATCGATTGTTCCAGCACTGTGATATTGGATTCATCATAGTCCAAACTCTCTAATCCATTCTGTCTCTTCACTATACTTTCGTTATCCCAACCTGCTATCCAACCAACTTGATAATCGAATAACACCAGTTTCTCATCATCGTTACCGTATAATTTTTTCAAAGGACGATCGGTCACCTGGTTGGTGATAACGACACTCAATTCATGTTCACAGGCCAAAGTCTTCAACTGATCCACAGTTCTATAAATTCTCTCTGTTGTGTTCAAGATTTTCGATCTATCCCTGGTTTGCAATTCCAAACGGAGGTGGTGCGCTATGCTGTCTACAACCACCAATTTAACCTGTCCTTTACGTACCAACAGCGGTAGCAGATACATTATGGCTCTCTCTTGTTCCTCGATGTCATGACACGAGATCACATAAACGTTATCAGGAGATGGCCAATACATTTCGTTGATACCGTTAGCACTCATCAACTCTTGATAGTGTTTACAGACCTGGATCAACCTTCGAGTCTCTACAACACCCTCTGTAGCGATATATACGATCTTCAGCATTTGATATTTCAGTAACGACGTTGTTTGAGTCGACGAAAATTCGTCACTACTCAACTGGATACCCAACCCGCCCAATTCACGTGGGAGTTGGACTGTGATGGCTAATTGGATCAGAATATGAGATTTACCTGTAGCGGCCGCCCCTACAATCTCAGTCACTGCACCCACTGCAATCCCTCCATCGAGCAAATCATCAATTGCATCGTCTCCTGTTGAGAATTTTTTGAATCTGTCATCAGATTCCAAATTCTGGAGCTGTAAAGATTTTATTTCAAGTGTCGAGCCGATCTCAGACTCAAGTTCTCGTTGTAATTGCTTAGTGATCAAAGCAGACCTTCCTGAGGCGCGTGTAAGCTCTGTATTTGTTAATGTCAATAGGTCAACTGTGTCGAGTGCTCGATCATCTAACACTTGGAAAAGTGACAGATATCGGTCGTCTAGTGGGAGCGAAGAATTGGGGAACTGTTTAAAAAGATCCATTAATTCTATTTATGTGTATTTAGTCTCTCTTCAAACAGATCAATAGCTATTATGAGAATTAAAAAAACCGTTTTTTTTTTCACTAGCCAAAAAGGGATACACCGTGCGGCTCAACTCAGTAGATCTTTTTAGCGAGAAATCAAGATCTGGAGCTGCTTATGATCGTTTGAATGAGAGCAGCAGAAGATCTTCAGCACTACTAGACTTCTGTCATCGTTTTTTTGAATCAAGTTGCAGCGATATTATATTCAGTGCACCTACATAAAGCTCATTGAACCAGAAATCACACTTTTATTACAATTAAATAGATAAGTTACCGATAGTGATGGTCTTGATGACACAGTAGTCGTCAATACCGTATAAAGAACCTTCTCTTCCGAAGCCAGACTCCTTGACACCACCGAACGGAATAGCACAATCGGTGAAGATACCAGTGTTACAACTGACCATACCAGTTTCCAATTGTTCACTGACGAGGTAAAGAGTGTTGATGTTTTCGGAGAAGACGTAGGCAGCCAAACCGTGATCGACGTCGTTGGCCAGCTCAATAGCATCTTCAGCGGTGTCAAATTTGATCAAGGCAGCCAATGGACCGAAAGTCTCGTTGGAACAGACATCCATATCCTTGGTGACGCCAGTCAACACAGTTGGTCTATAGAAGTGAGGACCCAACTCTGGAGCACGTCCACCTGGGACAATGGCTTTGGCACCTTTAGAGATAGCGTCCTGAACATGAGATTCGACTTTGGCTATGGCAGCCTCGTTGATCAAAGAACCGTGAGTGGTTTCAGCATCAAAACCGTTACCGACTTTGAAACCGTTGACCTTAGCGGCAAACAACTCGGCAAACTTGTCGTAGATGCCGCTTTGGACGTATATTCTATTAGCACAGACACAAGTTTGACCCAAACCTCTAAACTTAGAAGCAATGGCTTGTTCAACTGCTTGGTCCAATTTGGCGTCGTCAAAGACTATCACTGGAGCGTTACCACCCAATTCGAAAGAACATTTCTTCAAAGTGCTGGCACTCTGTCTCATCAAGATCTTTCCTACATTGGTGGAACCGGTGAAAGAGATCTTTTTAGACTTCTTGTTTTCACACAATTTCAAACCAAATTCGGGTACTCTGGTCGCACTCAAGACAACGTTGAAGACACCTTTAGGAATACCAGCTTTTTCAGCCAAGTAGGCCATAGCCAAACAAGACAATGGAGTCTGAGCATCTGGTTTGACAACAACAGTACAACCAGCAGCAATGGCAGCACCAGCTTTTCTAGTGATCATGGCCAATGGGAAATTCCATGGAGTGATGATCGAGACAACTCCTACAGGTTCCTTGACAGTGAAGGCTCTGCTAGTTGGGTTTCCTGGTTGAATTGTGTGACCGTACATTCTAGGCAGTTCTTCCAGGTACCATTCGAAGTACGAAGCACCATATTTGGCTTCACCTCTACTCTCGGCGAGGGCCTTACCGTTTTCCCAGGTGATGATCTTGGCCAAATCTTCAATGTTGTCGCTCAAGAGATCGAACCAATCACGCAACAACTTGGCTCTGTAACGAGGAGTTGTCTTCTTGAAAGATTTGAACAGCTCGTGAGCAGCATCAATGGCTTCATCGACAATAGCTGGGTCTTGGTCGGGTAAAACTGCAATCACCTCGTCGTTTGCAGGGTCCAAGACGTTATAGGTGGAACCACCACTGACCCATTCACCGTTGACGTAGGCCAGCGATCTGATCAAATCTGGGTTATCAAACTTAGGAGCAACCATATTTACAATCCTCTATGGGCGTTATTTAGGCAAATCACAATTACTTTAACAAATCTACATCTCTAATGCAGAGATCTCGAGTTAAATACTGCTTTGAAAAATTTCAGTCCTGTGCGCGCGGATAGAGACAGCCGCCTAAATAGCGCTTAAAATGCCAAATCCGTTCGATGCCATCGTTTCTTGTTCACTAGCTTTGTGCGAAGAACTTTGATCGCCCAAAGGCTTTGACGATGGGAGCGTGACTCATCCAGGGCGGCTATGGGCTCTATTTTGTTTTCCGACTTTTTGTATGCCAAAATCTCTATTCTTTCTTTAGATCTCTAATTAGTCAAAACGTCTAAGCTTTCCAGCGGTGATATGCTGCTCTCGGCAAGCGAGATCGTGTACTAAAGAATAAAATAGCTACTTATGGACTTTGTAACATCATACACTACTTTGATAACAAAAAGATCGTGCACCGAATTGCAATATCCGTAAGCAGAAATCGCATGCGATAGCGCATTTGTTACTCAAAAGTCGATTTGCGACGAAATGCACGACAATGTAAAAAAAGTCGTGTGTCAGCAAAACCCCAGAACAGAAGTTGGGCAGATAGGCCATGGAGTGGTCGTGTACCCCACAATTTACCGTATAGGGAAGAGTGCATCCATTTCGAGCGGTTTGGCATAGCGAGGGAGCCATCCCTGCTTCCGTTTTTGGAACAATTTCCGACGGCAAATTCAGATAAGATCTAAGGCTCGGATAGAGCTTCGAAGCCAATGATTTACGAGTCATCAGCATACCAAAACAAGTTCACCATATATAAACACATATGTTCTCCTCAGAGTAGGTCGTGAATTGAAAGTACCGTAGTACGTTGACAAGATGAGATTATCAGTTCTGGCCCTCGGGTTATTTCTCTCCACATGTTCCAGTGCCTCAGTTGGTGAAATTTACCAACAGGTCGATGACATTGTCTCGCATTTGACTTCCCAAGTCGGTGATCATGAAATCGCGGGGTCTCAGGCTCTTGAAGAATTACCAGAGTCCTTCATGGACACTGTTTTCGGTCATTTGGTCAACACTCCAGAAGTGGTCGCTGTCAAACAGTCCAAGTTGCAGGCTGGGGAATTGACATCTGCCAAAGACCTGCAGTTCCAAGTCTTGAGCTCGAAGCAAGAATTTGACTACGATAAGTTGCCAAACACTTATTCTGATAACTTCTACGCTCTGAGCTCCAAATTATTGAAAGCTCAAAGAGTTCAGTACCCAGACGATGACGATGTCGAAGATATCAACACCGGTATTGCCCAATTTGGTGGGATTGTCACTTTTGCCCACACTCCACTGGTCAACTGTTTTGACCCAGCTTTAAGTCAGAAATTCGACATTGCAGTTGTCGGTGCTCCATTTGACACTGGTACCTCTTTCAGACCGGGTGCCAGATTCGGACCTAACTCTATCAGACAAGGCTCTATGAGATTGTCTCGTGGTTGGAGTTCTGTCCGTGGACGTAAAGGTACCAAGTTGAGAGACTTAGATGCCTTTAACGCTGGTCTTCGTATCGTAGACTGTGGTGATATCCCAATGACTCCATTTGACAACAGAGTAGCTTTGAACCAACTCTACCGTGGTCAACGTATCATTCACAAACACAGTGTTTTGAACTCTACCCATTACGAGGCTCCAAGAATCATCACTTTAGGTGGTGATCACACTATCACTTTACTGAACATAAGATCGGCTTATGAGAATTTCGGTAAAGTCACCGTGGTCCATTTCGACTCCCACATCGACACCTGGGATCCAAATGTGCTCGGTGGTAGTGTCAGCCACTACGCTGCTATGAACCATGGAACTTTCTTGCACTATGCTGCTGAAGCCGGTTTCATCAACAACGAGACCTCGACCCATGTCGGTATCCGTGCTCCGTATATCTACAAAACCGACGTCAGCCACGACGAAGAATGCGGTTTCAGAATGATCACTGCACGTGACATCGATGAGTACGGTATCGATGGTATTGCCGATATGATCAAGCTGAACGTTGGTGACACTCCAGTTTACTTGACTCTTGATATCGATGTCTTGGACCCAGCTGTTGCTCCAGGTACCGGTACCGTTGAGCCAGGAGGATTCACCTCGAGAGAAGTCTTGAGTATTCTCGATGCCTTAGAAGGTGTCAAGATCGTTGGTGCCGATGTCGTCGAGGTTTCTCCACCATATGACACCAACAGTGAAATCACCAGTTTGATCGCTGTCCACGTCGTTGACTCCATCATCGGTTTGATGGTTGTTGAGGAGGTTTGATCTACATTTCACACAATTAAAAATTTTCTATATATCACTAGTTAAATTTTGACACTAGTCAACTTTTATATAGAGCACAAAAAAAGTGTCATCTTTATCTAAATTTTCTTATCAGTTTATCTTGTCTATAGTGGTTTACCTTATTTTATCTACGGTGAGTCAACAAATATCATTAAAATATCACAATGAGTTCATTGAATTACATAAATTCTATTATAAGCAGACCTGTGGTCGAATTAGTCGATGCTTTTAACTCCAATTCATATATGTATCCCTTTTTAGTGAGTGACAATATTTAATTAGCTAGTCAGTTCAATGAGATAAGAATTCTAACTAAGGACTAGGGAATTTGGTACTGTTTAACACATATCAATACATGGCCCTTGTTAGTGATCATAATAATCCCACATCTCATGTTATTGGGCATATTTTTACTGTTGTCGTTTGTCACTATCTATCCATTACAGGCTATAGTGTTCTTCTTTGTTCAAGGTCCAAGTTCACTATATACGTCTTTGGTGTTAGTTTTCCAAGAGTGTTTGGTGATCACTGCTATCATTGGAGACCTTTTCATCTTCCCATTGCCCTCTCTGTATTTGTTTGATGCCATTCTAACAACAGAGGGCTTTGAGGGGTTCATCCTACAAGGTGAAAGAAGAAGGGGACCAAAGATCACGAAATTCCAAAAATTTTCCAAATTCTGGCTCCACGATATACCTTGGTTCTTTATATGTCCTTGGTGGCTATTTCAAATTATGATTGTACTCGGTTTGAATATGATACCACTTGTGGGTCCGATTCTAGTGGTTTTTGTCAAGGCACCAACTTTAGGTATTAAATATCATCTGAGATATTTTGAATTGAAATTCTCTCACCAAGAGAAGAAGAAAGAGTTCATCTATAACAATAGAGGCAAGTATTTAGGATTTGGATTGGCAGCTGCTGCTTGTGAATCGATGCCGATATTGGGATTCTTCTTCAAGTTCACCAACATCATTGGGTCTTGTCTTTGGACATGTCGGTTGATCGAAAAAGAGTTACAAGTTGTACAGAACCAGAGAGAAAAAGGATGTTTCAATTGAGAGCCAGTCATAATGTCTAATCCTTTCGATCCAATTGAAGTCAAAACTGAAAACCTTTGATCGTGAAAAGTTTACCAAATATCCCAATCAAGTAATGGTGTCCAGATGTCAAATCTTCTTGTCAAATGTCCCAATCCGGCAAATTAATGAGACGCGTCTTGTTATTTTTCATTTTTTTCAGACGTGAACTCTTTTTCTATCTTACAATCAACTCGAAGAAATACAAAGAAGAAGTGGAATTCAAGGGAATAAAACAACGAGAAAATGTCGTCTCCAATTCCTTCTTCACCTGCGTTTCCATCGGATACAGCAAGATATTTCAACTCTTCACAACCCCCTTCATCTGTTGGTGGGACACAGAGAAGATCTAATATCTTTAGTGATCCTCGTCCTCAGACATCCAACGATAACTCAGAAAGAGTGGAAGAACCTACTGAGATCGCTTTCAGAAGAAGAAACTTGGAAGCCATTCCTAAAGTATCAGATCTTACAGGAGAGAAGGTCAGTGAATCTTTTGAACAATTCTTAGAAGATTACACCGATCTGTCTATCGCTGATTTAGACACTGAATACCATGGTAAGATTTATCAAGCCCAGGTGCAAGCGATGAAAATGTACGAATTGAGTACTTTATACGTGGATTACAATCATTTGTTGACCAGAGAAAATGGTGTCTTAGCCACTGCTATCACGGAACAGTACTACCGTTTCTTACCTTTTTTGCAAAAAGCTGTTAAAAGAGTTATCAGAAAGCACGCACCTGAATTATTAACCACTAGCGCATTGGGTAGAAAAATAGGAAGGGAAGAAGGTGATACCCAGATGTCAGCCACAGCTTCCACCAATTCTTCTCAAGTAGACTCAACAGAGAGAATTTTCCAGATCTCTTTCTGCAATTTACCCTCTTTGAACAGAATCAGAGACATTAGAGCTGAAAAAGTTGGTACTTTGATGGCCATTTCTGGTACTGTGACAAGAACCAGTGAAGTGAGACCAGAATTGTACAAAGCCTCATTTACATGTGATCTTTGTAGAGCCGTTGTGGACAACGTTGAGCAAAATTTCAGATACACTGAGCCAACGTCTTGTCCAAATCCTCAATGTGAGAATCAAATACTGTGGACTTTAAACATTGCCAAATCCTCGTTTTTGGATTGGCAGAAAGTGCGTATCCAGGAGAACTCGAACGAGATTCCAACTGGTTCCATGCCACGTACTTTGGATGTCATCATGAGAGGTGAGATGGTGGAAAGAGCCAAACCTGGAGACAAATGTAAATTTACCGGTACTGAAATTGTGATTCCAGATGTTTCACAATTGGGCCTTCCAGGTATCAAACCACAATCGATGAGAGATCAAAGAGGTCTTGTCCCTGCAAATGATGGTTTAAATTCCGGAGTTTCAGGTTTAAAAGCTTTAGGTGTAAGAGACTTGACGTATAAAACAGCATTTTTCGCATGTCACGTCAGTTCTTTGATCAATTCTGAAGGTTCTAATGAAGTGGCCAACTTTGGTAATACTCAGACTGAAACCGAAGATCAAGACCAGGAACAAGAGGAGTTTTTGAACACTTTAAGTCAACAGGAGGTCAATGAGCTCAAAGAAATGGTGAGAGACGATAAAGTGTACTCCAAGTTGGTTTCCTCTATCGCCCCAGCTGTGTATGGTCACGAGACTGTCAAGAAAGGTTTACTCTTACAGATGCTAGGAGGTGTACACAAACAAACCATCGATGGTATCAATTTGAGAGGTGATATCAACATCTGTATCGTTGGAGATCCATCCACTTCCAAGTCTCAATTCTTGAAGTATATCGTTGGATTCTCTCCAAGAGCCATATATACATCTGGTAAGGCTTCCTCTGCAGCAGGTTTAACAGCAGCCGTTGTTAGAGATGAAGAAAGTGGTGAATTTACAATTGAAGCTGGTGCTTTGATGTTGGCCGACAACGGTATCTGTTGTATCGATGAGTTCGACAAGATGGATATCTCAGATCAAGTGGCTATCCACGAAGCCATGGAACAACAAACCATTTCTATCGCCAAAGCTGGTATCCATGCCACTTTAAACGCTCGTGCCTCTATTTTGGCAGCTGCTAACCCTATCGGTGGTAGATATAATAGAAAGATAGGATTGAAGGCTAATTTGCTGATGACGGCTCCTATCATTTCGAGATTTGATCTTTTCTTCGTGGTGTTGGACGAATGTAATGAAAGAGTCGATACCCAGTTAGCATCTCATATCGTTGATTTACATATGTTCCAAGACGATGCTATCACTCCAGTGTATACTGCTGAGCAGTTGTCACGTTATATCAAATATGCGAAAACCTTCAAGCCAAAGATGAACAAGGAATCAAGAGATTATTTGGTGGAGAGATACAAAGAATTGAGAGCAGACGATGCTCAAGGTTTGAGTAGATCTTCGTACAGAATCACTGTGAGACAATTGGAATCTATGATTCGTCTTTCGGAAGCAATTGCAAGAGCCAATTGTACAGATGAGATCACCCCTAAATTTGTCGCTGAAGCTTATGATTTGTTGAGACAGTCGATTATCAAGGTTGACAAAGACGATATCGAAGTTGACGATGATGAGCTGCCTGTTACCGCTGTAGGAGGAGATGGTAATGGTAACGATGACAGCGACGATGACAATAATGACGATGACGAAGGTGATCAAGATATGGGCGGTAGAGAAACCGAGGCAAGACTTGATACTCAACAGACCAACACTCAACAGACCAGCACTCAACAAGATGCAACCAGGAAAGCTACAATCACATATGACAAGTATGTCAGCATGATGAACTTGATAGTGAAGAAGATCAACGATAATGAGAAATCAGGATCGAAGGAGAATCTCAGTGCTGAAAAATTGGTGGACTGGTATTTGTTACAAGTGGAAGATAAGTTGACCAGTGAAGCTGACTACTGGGCCGAAAGGAAGTTGGCCTTCAAAGTGTTGAAGAGATTGGTAAAGGATAAGATCTTGATGGAGTTCGAGTACGAGAGTGATGAGATCTTCAACATGGGAGCCGAAGGTTATGAGCCATTACCAAAACCTGACATGAACAAAGCAGTATACGTTTTACATCCTAATTGTGCAATCTTGGATTTCTTTGACCAGACTCACGACGAGGACAAAGATAACGAGGAGATTGAGGAGAGCTAATAGTTTTGATATATGGAGTTGTTTTAATAAATATTTAGTGAGAATTATAATTCATCTCTGAAAGTCTTCCTGAGAGCTTTCGGATTGCCAAACACTTGGTGTCTCATTCTGAGCATGTACTGGTGGAATTTTTCCGAAGTGGGGTCCGGATTATCTCTTTTGAGTAGCTGCACGTCTTTTGAGCGTCTCTCGATCTCGTCAAGTAACCAATTGATGAAATCTGGATCGAATTTCACTGGACGAGTTTCCATGTACTCTACAAACGATTTGAAGACGGAGGTGAAGCCCGGGTGGTTTTTTAATGAGTCAAGCTTCAATTTCATGATTTCGTAATATTTTAAATCGAGCTCTTCTGGTGTCAAATGCAACTCATGTCCATCTTCATCTTTGACTAAGAATTTGTTCAGATTTAAATCATCAATTAACTTCAAAGCTCGCATTTGAGAATCTCTCGATAGTTTAGGGAACGAGATCAAGATATCAATCTCGGTGTCGTGTCTCTGAACAATTTTTAAAAAATCGGAATCATCGATGATAGCCAATAAAACTCCTAACACTCGCTTCAGTACCAACTGTGATTTGGTCGTGTGGAGCAATTTGGTCAATTTGTCCACGACAGTCCCAGGAACAGTTTTGAAAGCATTTTGGCGTGCAATTGGGTTGTTTCTCAACGAAGAAGCAACCACTCTAAGTGAATGGTCTTGTAATTCAACCAATTGCTCATCTGATAAGTCGTGTACCTCGAATTCAGGTAACACACCAGCGATCTTCAACAAATTCGTATAAAGCTCTTCTTCACAGATCTGGATCCCGAAATCCAAGTCGTGTGACAACTCTTCTACGTCTGCCAAGGATTC
Source organism: Nakazawaea molendinolei (assembly GCA_030569155.1). NCBI lineage: Eukaryota > Fungi > Ascomycota > Pichiomycetes > Alaninales > Pachysolenaceae > Nakazawaea > Nakazawaea molendinolei. The sequence continues at coordinate 471,015 of JAJMKB010000007.1, forward strand.
TAGAACCTGTGTCACGTCACTAGCAGCTGGAGCCCGGAGAAACTCATTTATCCGGCTTGCAGATCCGGAAAACAGGGCTCTGTCCTCGGGCAATATCCGGTGATTCGGCTTATGAGCATATGAAGGGTTTTCAGCCACCTCCACAGGTACCAAGCCACTCGCATTAGCCATTCTCACACACTGTAAAGCTGAGCCAATCACCAATAACCAACCGAATCTCATGTAGTATTTTTCAATTTTTCACTAATGCGATGAGGTTGCATTTTTTTTTTTTTCAGATTGATGCAATTTTTAACTTGAAATTTCAGCGATGGGGAAGAGAGGTTTTGAAGGCGGAGATAAAAGGAGACAGAAGAAGTTCAAGTTGAACCATGGGGTAGTGGAGCCAGCGGAGTGTGGTATCTATGCCACATGCCCTAAGTTCAAAGGGAGAGCCTGTTTGAAAGAGTTGGGTTTGTTGTTCGATGAGAAGGCTCTGGAGTTCTATCCAGAGATGGATCTGGAAGCTGATGGTGAAGAGTCGGAAGAATTATCCATCGAGGACGCTATCAAGAAAGAAGTGGCTGAGATGAAAGATGAGTCGAAAGAGGCTCGTAAATTGCAAAAATTCAGCCAAGTGGACCTCGGATGTGAGTGTTTGGTGTTTATAAAGTGCCGTAAGCCAATTGTACCGTCTGAGTTTGTGATGAAGTTGTGTGAAGAGAGTCTGAAACTGGGATCTAAGAGCACCAGATTTACACAAAGATTATCGCCGATCGATCTGTCATGTTCGGCAACTATAGACGAGGTGAAAAAAATGGCTATCAAGGTGTTGAAGCCACATTTCCATCTGGACTCAGACCAGAAACCTTGGAAATTTGCTATTGTGGTGAACAAACGTAATTTCAACCAACTTGAAAAGATGGATATCATCAAGACCATCGCTGCTTGTGTTGGCAATGAGAATGGCCATAAAGTTGATTTGAAACAGTACGATAAATTGATCTTGGTCGAGTGTTTCAAGAGTAACGTGGGGATGAGCGTTGTGGAGAAGTACGATGAGTTGTGCAAGTTTAACCTTCAGCAGATTTTTGAAAAACAACTGTTGTGACTGTGCTGTAGTGTGTGACAGTGACAGTGACAGTGACAGTGTGACTGTTTAGTTAAATATTTATCACACTGAAAAATAGCATGTGACTATATATTAAATATAGTGAAAAGATGAGATAGATGTGTTGGATATATACATAGTAGAACTGAGTGTAATAGTGAGCATGTTGAATTCAGCTGGTGTAGCCTTAAGCTGAGCTTATGTCAAGCTAGATAAAATTACAGTAGTCCCAGTCAGCGATCTGCCCAAAATTTAAACCAACTGCTTTTCTTCTTGTCTAAAGACTGCTGGATCTCTTTCTCTAAACTGCTCACCACCTCTTGTTGCTGGACCAAGTACTGTTCTTTCGTCAAAAGAGTGTCAGCCCATTGGAATAACAAAAATACAGTGCTGGCAAATACAAATGTGTTGAAAATAGGGATCTTAAAGTCTCCTATAGTGGGTTGTGCTTCTAATAATTCTTGTTCTTGTAATTTCTTCAACTCCATCTGACGTATTATCTCGCTTTTACTCTGCAATCCTGCTATTTTCTCTTCGATCTCTTTGGACCGGGAAGGAATACTCCTCAAAAGGGCCTCTTCTCTGGAGTTACTAGCCCATCTCGCGAGCCTTAAGCCTTGTTTCGAATACCGTTGCATCTTGATGTAAAATGCTTGTATAATTGGAAGATGCACTACTTTTTGTCTCGATAACTATTTTCACCATTTCTATGGCATTTCTGATGTTTTCAATTGGTGGGTTAAATTTTTAAGATGAAGGCAAATGGACTCACTTGATATAGGCAATGGGTCTATAGAAATTGTGAGCCATATTTAAGTTAATTTGAATAGCTTGGGGCTGTTAATTAAGGTGTCATATATTGGGGATAATAATGGTCGTGTATGGAAAACCAATGCGGTACAAAAGAGGAAATTCATTTTTCATTTTGACACTTTTAGTGATCTCTTAGTGATAACTAGTTATTTATGAGCTTGTTTAATTGACTTGTTAATGAACTGAAACATTGAACAAATATGGTATCACAAGATCATTGAACAGAATTTAATCTCTGTGTCGATTAGAATAGCATCACTGAATTAAATATCATATCACTATATAAGCAGCTGGCTCCCTAACTATTCAATTAGCTATTCTATTACCACTACTATACTAGTCTCAGCTGGACAAACCAACAGGCATCTATAAACACTTAAGCTCTAGAACTAAAGAACTCAACAAGAAACTTAGGCAGATAGAGAGATCAGTTTACATGGTCTCGTAAAGCTATCGCAGATAGAAGGAAACAAAGACAAAGCAGATCTAGAATTCAAATTATTCAGTTATAAAAATCTAATCATTGAGACTTTTCTAAAGCTTGTTGGATATCGTTGATCAAATCGCTGACATCTTCAATACCGACACTCAATCTGATCAAATCGTCATAGACTCCACTCAGTTCCCTTTCCTTGACACTGATACCTGCGTGGGTCATCGAGGCTGGGATCTCTAAGAGAGACTCAACACCCCCCAAGGATTCAGCAAGAGTGAAGAATTTGGTCTTGGAGACAAACTTATTAGCAGCTTCAAGTCCACCTTTGATTCTGAAAGAGATCATACCACCACCCAATTTATGGTTATGTTGTTTTTCAACGATGTCATATTGGGGGTTAGACTTCAAACCAGGATAACTGACAGACTTGACCAATGGGTTAGAAGACAAATACTCAGCAATGGCCATAGCGTTTGAACTGGACTGAGTGACACGTAAGTGTAAAGTCTTCAAACCTCTATGTGCTAACCAAGAATCGAATGGAGATGGAATCGATCCGGTAGCGTTTTGCAAGAAACTCAACCTTTCGTAATATTTCTCGTTGTTAGTGACCAAGACACCCATAACTACATCGGAATGTCCGTTTAAATATTTGGTCACGGAGTGGATCACGATATCGGCACCATGGTCCAATGGGTTCTGAATGTATGGAGATAAGAAAGTGTTATCGACCACCAACTTGATATCTTGATCAGCCGAGTTTTTCAGCTGCCAATCCTTGATGATCTTTGATACTTTGCTGATATCGGTAAGTGATAAAGTAGGATTGGAAGGGGTCTCGATCCAGACCAATTTGACCTTATCGTTCAACAATTGGTCCAAATTGTTCTCGATATTGTTGGTGAAAGTAACGTTAATGCCATTGTTTTTTGCAACTTTGGTGAAATATCTATGAGTACCCCCATAGACATCACCAACACTGACGATCTCATCACCAACTTGCAAACTGTGTACAATGGTACCGATAGTGGCACTTCCTGAACTGAATGCCAAACCGTACTTACCATTCTCAAGAGATGCTACACATTTCTCGAAATTGTCACGGTTAGGGTTGGACGACCTAGAGTACTCGTAGATACCAATAGGTTTAGAAGGTGCTGTTTGGGCAAACGTGGTGGAGAGTGAAATTGGGGATATAACCGCACCAGTGACAGGGTCGTGTTCAGATCCCACATGGACAGCTCTGGTACCAAAGCCAAGGTCGGTCTCTTTGTTAAGCTGAGCTACACTGGTGGTGAAATTTCTATACAGTAAGCATCTTGGGACTTGTCTCGAGACACGAGACAGTAATTTGGTGGACAACATGGTGCTTACAGAGTTAATTTTCAACGGTGTCAGTTACAAGCTTTATAAATCAATTGGAAATCACAAGGTGTGGCGCCATATTGGCACGTCCTGCACTACTGCGTGAGATCTCTGGGGGATGCGGAAAGATGCCCTGTCACATGGGCAAGGGTGATCTGGGTGTGTGAGCTACAGATGAGTTCAGATGATGATTTTTGTGGTGGTCTTATTAACAAATTCTAAATGACTTAGTCGAACAAACCGAAACCCATGTCGGCGTCAGATTCCTCTTCTTCCTCAGCAGCTTCCTCAGCGGCTTCCTCAGTGGCAGCGGCAGCGGAACCGGAAGCGGCACCGGCAGCAGCTGGAGCACCAGTTGGAACGGAGGACAATTTCTCGTTACCTTCAGCGATCAACTCTTCAACGGATTTACCTTCAACTTCTGAGAGTAATTTGTCCAATTTTTCTTGTTCAACTTCGATCCCGACAGCGGACAAGACCTTGGTGACATCGTCGGAGGATGGGGTGGTGTTACCAGCAGCAACCAATAATAAGTAAGCAGCGATGTATTTCATTCTGGATTCGATTAGTATTACGTCTAATTGTGATTTACTAGCGGTAGGAGAGATATCTGATAATTGGTCATGTTGACTTTGTTTGCACAGCTGATATCTCGCTTTGTCTTATTCTCCGGTCAAAAGTGACCTGTCTCATCGTGATATTCCTACAACATTTCACCATATTTTACTCACTTTAATGTACACTTGTTAAATGGATACAATCGTCTCTTGTCAATTTTTCACCATCTCTGAAAAATTCGAAAACTATGTGAAGGTCGTGTTCCCCTGTACCAAATATTCCACTGTCACGGCCAGTTTCCCGATATGGTGCGCCATATGTGTAAAATTCATACGCTGGGCGTAAAACACGGCACAGCCCTCACCTTCCTATTTTAACACCGTAAAAAAATTCTAAAAATTTAACCATTTTTTCACCTCTTTTGCACTACCATTGCGCTGGTAAAGAAAACTTTTAAAGATTTTTCATACACTTCATAATATATCGATCAATAATCAGCAAAGATGTCAACTGGTATGTACCATCGAACAATCACTGTTGCCCCATCGATTAGCATCAGTAACACCGTAATCATCATGATACTAACATCTATGTAGCACCAAAGAGAGGAAGAGGTCTTAAAGCATTCTCATACAGAGGTGTTGAATTGTCTCAATTATTGGACATGTCCACAGAGGAATTTGTCAAATTGACCCACGCCAGAGTCAGAAGAAGATTTGCCAGAGGTTTGAACGAGAAACCTTTCGGTTTGATCAAGAAGTTGAAAGCCGCCAAGTTGGCCACTCAACCAAACGAAAAACCAGCCGTTGTCAAGACCCACTTGAGAAACATGGTCATCTTGCCAGAAATGATCGGCTCAGTTGTCGGTATTTACAACGGTAAGACTTTCAACCAAGTCGACATCAGACCAGAGATGGTTGGTCACTACTTGGGTGAATTCTCCATCACTTACACCCCAGTTAGACACGGTGGTAAGGGTAAAGGTGGTTCCAAATTGTTGCCATTCTAAATAACATACTCAATAATTACTCTATGAAGTTGCGCTATAAAGCGTGTGTAGTGCTGTGAGAGCATCTTACTGTTGTTTAGTGAGATTGTAGCTTAACATGTTTTCACAAAAATCTAATTATTATAAGAATTAAATATGTAGTAGATACCTTAGGGTAACTTGGGTACTGCAATTGTGTAAGCAGATTGGGAGAAAAAAGCTGATCACCTGACTAGATCACCTGACCAGGCCAACTAGCTGAAATCATTCAGTTGACCGAGTGAGTCGGTGAGTCGGTGAGTAGGTGAGCTGGGTGAGCTGGATGAACCTGAACAGTTGATTTGTGCTATGATAGGTAGAATTAGGCATCTGATGGAATTTTAACCATGAATTCTAAAGAGATACTGATGGTATGTCAGGGAACCATGCTGGGAACCATGGTGCTTGAAGTACAATCAGCTAGTTAACCATTAGACATTGGTGCTTCATGCCTATCGTCACTTAATTGACCACATCACTGTCTTAAAGGTGAATTGGTAGCACTGAGTTGAGCAGTTAACCATATTTTGCTGATATAATATGGCTCATGTGGTCAGTAGGCTATATGCCTATAGTACCCTAGAAATAGCATATACTTTGTCAGATCACTCTGAGGCGACACAAGGATCGGCATCACCAGTTGATCGTTTAAGTCACAAACCGATACCATTTGTGCAAGTAAGCGATCACTGAGTGATCCCAAAGATATTTGTAACAAGACAGAGAGAACACCCCTGTTTGGAAATTCGTAAATTGCTGCGCTGAACCCCTTAACAAGCTTAACATTGCAGAATCAAAATCTATCAATGGCGCTTAATAACCGCCATTTAAAATTGCAACGCTTTCTTCATATTAATCAAGTCCTGTTCGATCTCTGTATCTTGAGCACTCGATAAATTGGAGATACCACTTGGGAACCCCAATTTCCTCTGTATCTTTGTCAATTTATCGATTTCGTTAAATAGAATCGATCTGTTCTCCGAATCTCTTGGTCTCTTCTTATTATTAACTTGGATCTGGTCCATCATTCTACGCTCTTTGTTGATCTCGTACCATTTAGTAGTGGTTTCCTCGATAGACTCCAATTTCAAATCTTGACAATTCTTCAAATACTGTTGATGTACCTGGTACCTTGTCAGTTTGGTCTGGTTGTTGATACAATCGAGTTTATAATTCTGAGACATCACCAAAGTTCTAATCTTACGATCATACGTCTCGTTGACCTTGTTCAATATGCGAATGAAATCGGGATGAGAACCTTCAAGACACAATTTGAGCTCGTATTCCAACCTGGAGAGCTGGTTATGGTACAACACGTCTTTCAACTTCAGGTACTCGATCTCAATCGATGTCAATTCTTCAATTGCCTGTTGTCGTAGCAGTTGTTTCTCCAGCTCCAAGACACGTCTCTCTTCTTTAGCTTTTTCCTCCTCTTCTTTCAGCCGTTGGAGTTCCACGGAGTCTTCCTCGTCCTCTTCATCTTCTTCCTCGTCCGCTATATCCTCGTCTGCTATTTCCTCGTCCGCACCATCTTCTCCATTTGAACCATCTGCATGATCTTCATCTGCATCGTCTGCTCCATTTGTTATTGTATCCGATTGTTTGTCTATGATTTTGTCCTCATCCAGTTGGTCGTCCGCCTCTGCATCTGCATCTGCATCTGCATCTGCATCTGCCAGTTGGTCTTCCAGGTCGTCCAGCTGATCATCCAGACCATCCAGTTGGCTCAGCTGATCCACACCATCCACACCATCTGCATCATCATGATGATCCACATCATCCATATGCTCTATCAGATCCTCCGCCATGGCGTGTAATTCGCTGCCCTCGGGAACCTCCATCTTCTCAGTCTCCAGTTCACTGTTGATCTCGCTCAACTCGGACGACGAATCCGATAGCTCCACGTTGCTCGACTGCTGGGTCTCAAATGGGTCTTTGTGTGGTGAAGTGTTCAAGTCTGTTAGTGGAGAGGTACCTGATTGGTTAGTTGTATTGCTTGCAAGACTGTGGTGTTGATACTCACTCTGAGTGATATGACTAGGCTCGATATTTGTCATATCTCTGTATCTCACTGTGTTTCTCCTCCTATGGTGATCTCTTTCTCCTCTGCTTTGCTCAAGTATTTAAACTTGTTTGAAACACAAAGAGGTGTATTTTTTATCACCTCGAGGCCGGGTAACTTTTTCAGATCAATTTTTGAAAATTATCAATTCAAACCAAATTTTCGCAGTAATCATCGAGAAAATATCATTTCGAGTATCGAAAAGTGATTTTCCTCATTTAGGGGTGGTCTGGTTTAAAAGGTATCGAAATAGCTCATCGCATTTGAAAAAATTTTTTTTACTCCACTACAAGTGAAAAATTATCATATAGACAAGAGATGAGCAGTATCAGTGAGTTGTTCGGAGGCCTGGAGGTGGATCTGAGTTTGTTTGGTAACTCAGTGGGACCAGTAGATGCTCGTAAATTGAAAAGAACAAGAACTGTTAAAGATGGAGGAAATAAGAACTCAGTCGAAGTAGCTGAAGTTGAAGAGAGGAAGGTTAAAAAGGTGAAAAGTGGTAAAAAGAAGGACGACGATGAGAATGAGGATTTAGAAGCTGAATACATGAACAAGCTTTTGGAAGATGAAGAGGAAGAGGAGGAAAAGAAGGAAGAGGGCGAGGAAGAGAGTGAGAAAGAAGAGAAGGAAGAGAGTGAAAACAGTGAAGCAGCAGAGGACAAAGAAGAAGAGATTAAAGAAGATAGAAAGAGAGCTCCAAAGGCTAAGAATGTTGATCTTAAAAACAGTGAGCTTGAGAAAGCTGAGGCCACTGTTTTTGTAGGCAACTTGACCACAGAGATCATCAACGATTCCAAGCTTAAGAAACAGTTCAAAAAACTCTTTGAAGAATTTGGTAAGATCCAGTCGGTCAGATTCAGATCTATTGCCTTTAACGAGAATTTACCAAGAAAAGTGGCATTCATCCAGAAGAAGTTGGACTCTAACAATGATTTCGCTAACGCATACATTGTCTTTGTGAACAAACTGGAATCTCTTAAAGCTCTTTCTCTTAACGGTACCATTTTTCACAATCACCATCTCAGAGTGGACCACTTGACTCACCCACTCAAAGAAGATAACAAGAGGTCTATTTTCATAGGAAACCTCGATTTCCAAGAGAAAGAAGAGAGTCTTTGGACTTTCTTTGAGAAACACATCGGCGCTAACGAGATTGAAAACGTTAGAATCATTAGAGACTCAAAGACAAATTTCGGTAAAGGTTTCGCTATTGTACAATTCAAAGATTCAGCTCATGTGAACAAAGCTCTCTTGTTGAACGACAAGCCTCTCGATACAAGTGAGAAACAGAGAAAATTGAGAATTACAAGATGCAAGAAGAACGTTAAACCAACAACCACTAATTCTAGAGACTCGAAATTTTCTCAAAAGGAAAAGACCATCATCGGCCGTGGCCGTAAAATTTTGAATAAAAGCGATAGAGCCACTATTGGTAAGAACAAACCGGTAGTTGAAGGTGAAAGAGCTACAAAAGGTACTAGAATAAAGGGGATCAAGAATGGGTTAGGTAAGAAGAAACCTCGTATCACAAAGAGATCATCAAATTTCAAACTGAAGAATCATCTGAAAGAGAGCAAATGATTTGGAGGAGTAGATGGAAATGAAATATGAAGCTTAAATCATTTGAGACTTTAAAAAAACAGAGGATCAACTGTCTAGTTAGGAGACTGCGTGTTTCAAGAGGCATTGAACTGGGGAAGAGATAATTTTAAAACAATCTGGATAGACTGAAAATTTGGACATTGGATAGTAAACATATTTTGATACAATCTGGATTCTGGATTCATTGAACAAAACCATAAGAACCGGAAAGTACAGAAGCTTGAAATAAATTAAATTGATTAGACAACTTGATACTAAAAGTTAGAATAAACTGAACCAATCTAACATGCATTTCTGAGTTAGAAAATAATTGGTGTTTTTCAAAGTCAAAGGAGTTGTTCACTTTTACTTCTATATGATAATGAGGTTACTTAGATAAATTTCGTTAATCTCATTCAATGCAAATACAACTTGAACCAATTCACACTTAAAAGGTAGTGACTGAAATATCAAAATACAAAAGAGGAAATTGATTTCAGTGCAGCGGCATCACTCCGTTAAAGATTAACCATATGATTTCTTTAGTGATCAACTTGAAAAGACCCTGAACAGATCTGATAACATGAACGATTTCACCTACAAGGCTAGAGCAAAATTTTATAGACATGTCCGCCCGAGTATAGAAACCCAATTAATAAAAAGAAACTACATATACTGCTAACTATTACCGCGAGAATCACATGGGGTTGAAGATCAAATGACAGACCAAAATCAATTCAAGAGCTTAACCAAAGCCAAACCAAAGCCCAAAATCATATCACGTCAAGCAACAGCCAAACAAAACACCACCTTGAAAAACTGAACAATAAACAGAAACCAAATGTCATTCCACCACAAGTACGTTAAAATCACCTCTTTTTTTCTCTTGTTGCAAAAACAGCCGCACATATAAAAAAAAGGGGATCCCTGGTCTCGTGGTTTGGGGGGGTTATACGAAAACAGATTTGAAAAACATTTTTTAATACAATTTTTTAAACTAGATGAAAAGGTGTAATACTTGTCTTGAAGTGCCCAAAGTAACAGTTGTGCAAGTGGAGCCCGTACAAAAGAGACAGAGATTTGATATTACGAGATTGGCGCATTTGGGGATGAGTGGTAACCACGCGGTCTCCAGTTGGGGGTTTAACGACATTGAGTCCGACCATATGTTAAACCTTGTTAACTCGCAATTACAAAATCGTTTACAACAATTACAGAAGAAACTCTTCGAAGTGGAATGGGCTCAAAAATTAAAAGAGAGCGAAGTCTATGACTCCAGAAGAGAATACTCTAACCAGTTCGCCCAGTATAGAGAGCAACAGGAATCCGAAATGTACAATCAGATAAATATCTTGAGAGATGATATCAATTTCTGGATCCAAAAGTTGGAGATTCTGAAGTCTGATTCTTTGAACCAACATCTCGCCCTCATCATCCATAGATATCAACAGACCCTGGTCGATCTTCATGAGGATGTCAGACAATTACAGAACGCTATAGAGTTTATCAAGAACGATAAGTGCTCTTTGCTGGAACTGATCCAAAACATCACACAGTTGAGACTAGATCTGTCTAGAGAGTACATGGATCTCGATTCTTGATTTACTGGTAAAATCTTGGAAAGGGAGACAAATCATATTTATAAACAAATGACCCTATTTTGACAACTTTATTTTCTAAAGACTTGGTTTAACAACGGCGGGAATACAAAATGGTGCACTAAATTAAAACTAAAGAGATACCTTCTAAAATTTCAATTTCTCCAAAGGTTAACGACTCACGATTCAATGATATATACACTTTAGACCAACATTCTTTCAATGATACATAAACTTTTAAAATATTCTTTGTAAGTTAGAAACCAGGAAGTGAGCCGGAATCCATTCCAGGTAATGCCGATGGTAAAGGCATAGGAGGAGGAGCAGTTGGCCCATTTGAAGATAATGGAATTCTCAAATTATTATCCGTCGAATCGTTATTAGTATTGTTGTAGTACCAAACTCCATTTTTGTCGTTTGTGTATGTAGCATCTTTGAACAGTTGTGGGTCCAGTGGTCTTGATCTTGCCCAGAATCTTATTGTCTTATCACTAGACGCTGTAGCCAAAATGTTTCCCAATGGGTTGTATTCGATCTGGTTGATCAGCTTTTCATGTGCGTAAGGGATAGAGAATTCCGAGTATCCCAACTCCTTGGTGTTGTCTTCAGGGAAGTTACGATCCAAGATGAAACTATCTATTTTACCATTGAAATCTGAAACCGTTAAAAGCTGAGAATTGACAGGGTGCCATGTCAATGTAGCAAAATCGCATTGCTGATTACGTAACACCAACACGTCCTTCATCTGTCTTATATCAAAGATACGTGCACTCTTGTCCTTTGCCGTGGCGGCTAATAATCTTTGCGTACCAATAGGTTGGAATTTTGTCTTTTGAACTGTATGTTTGAAACCTCTTATTGTTGTTATTGGTTTACCGCCGCTTGACACTCTTGGATCCCAGAAATTCATCATATTATCTTTGGACCCACTCACAATCAAACCGAGAGTAGGATGCCAGTCACAAGATTTCACATCCCAATGATGACCTGAAAGAGTCAACTCTTGCTTACCGTTGTTGAAATTCCAAATCTTCAACATATGGTCGTCTGAACTACTTACAAATTTGGAATCATTAGGAGAGAAACAGAGCTCTGTGATACAACCTGTATGCACGTTACTCAAGATATTGACGTTGTTGAAATTAGGTTGCCAGTATTTAATGGTACCATCTTGGTCTCCACTGATCAACCAATCGTCGTTGTGCGAATATTGTAAACTGTAGATCAGAGAATCATGAGCTTGCATGATACTTTCAAAGTTGAACGTGGTACCGTTCCAAAGAGTGAATTCACCGTTATGACTGGCCACCAACAAACGGCGTCCATATGGAGTCCATTTCATAGCATGGATCTGATGTTTGGCCTTGTTGGCACTCAGATGCACAAATTTGGTATGCTCATTGATCACAGGTTCTGATTTATACAGTTGCGGTGATAATAAGTCAACGAGATAACCGGCTTCGGGTCTCATAGAACCCTTCACCACTCTCTTATTTTTATAAATACCTCTTTGTAGCACATATTTCCCAAGCTGAGATCCTGGGTCAATCGTCCTACGGTGAGATAACTTCTTTTGCAGGTCTATGGCACTACCATTGTTGTTGTAACCACCGTTGTTGTAGCCACCGTTGTTGTAACCATTATTGTTATAGCCACCATTATTATAGCCACCATTGCCGTTCATATTACTATGTCCGTTGGAGTACATGGTGTGTTTGTATAATTGAACAACTGATTTTTCACTTTTTCACTTGTATAAAAAGATCAAAAGATGTCCAAATTTGACAAAAACTGTTGTATACCGTGAAACACGTGGAAAGAACGTTCTGACTCTCTAGAAGCTTAATATGCTTCTAAGAATTGAAATTGACTAAGCTGGTAAGCTTTCTGAGCTAGAAATTGCTGGGCTGTGAATAGCTTTTGTGAGCCCTAAGAAGCTGAAGCTAATTAAGCGCCGTAGTAAACAGACTAATATACGGTAAAATTGTGACCGAACCAGCTTATAGATGTCTTTTGAAGACCAGAAGTAGCCCAAAAGAGAGCCCAAGTTTCCTAGTTCTCTGCGGTGAGCCGCAATATCTATAACAGCTGTAATCCTGCAATTAACAGTAAAAGCTATAATAGGCCAGGCTATAGCACACTAAAATCCACTAACACACTTAATGCCAGTAAAAGCTATACTGTATCGAGATTTGTAGTGGCTTTGAGGAACTATTCAGCTTAAAAGTTCGCCGGTTGAATGCTTCTCAGCGTATTAGTGTCTAAGAGCGCTTCTAGCTCAACTTAATTTATCACCAACGGCTGGGAGTGAGTTAATTGATTGAAGGTGAGTTGGATTCACTCTTGAATGAACCGATATCAAGCAGGTGATGTTCTGAAGTTGATAAATACTTCTTATAGTAATTATTGATACAGTAAATTTATCTAAGCCAAATTGACGGTCTAAGTATAACAGTTACTGTCAAAATTCTCACACCGAGGTTTAAAAACTACAAGTATTTTATGTCGAACCTCTTGGATTGTTTCTTGACAGCGCTTTTATAGATGACAAAGATTATTGTGAATATGTTCGATAAGGTCAATGATTAATTAAATAAACGTTGTACAAATGAAAAAAAATTGGGGGTGTCGTCATTTAAATACCACAAAAAGCTAATCGTTAACTTTGTGCATGAACAGAACAATTCACATCTAAATCTTTCTCAAACAGAGAAAGTAGATACTGATAAGAAAATCTCTACATCCTACCGTACACTAAAACTTGAATTCTTTTAGGCATAACTTTTAACATATACATATAGTGTGAACCATACAACTATCAACATCAGTAATATTGATCAACAATTTCCTCATCTCTAGCCGAGTTGAGATACTCCTTTTCTACACTCCAATTTTCAAATTCTTCCAAAGATCCAACCGGTCTTTCACCTTGTGGTGTAATTCTGTAACAATGTCTAACACCATCTTCAGTCCAGTCCAAACACAGACTATGCAAGACACGTCTGTTGTCCCAGATGACTACAGTTCCAGGTTCATAACGGGCTCTGATTTGAAGGTCTTGAGTATTCTCGATATGTTCGATCAAGAATTTCAAAAGAAACTCATTCTCTTCATTTTTCAACCCTACGATTCTCTTCAGAAATACCTTGTGTAAAAATAACCCCTTTTTTTTCAACACTGGGTGATATCTAACCAAAGGGTGGATTGAATCAACGGTAGGACGTCTTTCAATTCCTCCACGTTTAGTAGAATCTGTAGCCTGTTCTTTAGAAGTGTGAATCACTTTTAAATTATCAATCATACCTTTCATGGTATCAGATAATCTTTCATAAGCCTCGATACAGTCTGCAAACAAAGTGTCTCCACCTGTGGAGGGACCTTGCAATTGGGTGAAAAATGTAATTCCTGGAGGTTGCAATTCATAAGTGACATCTGAATGCCACAGAGTTGTAGTTCTGGTATTTAACAACAACTGTTTCAGAGCAGCTTCATTAGATTTTCTGTAAGTGATATGGAATTCAGGATAATCCTGTGGAGCACCACTAGTTGGATGGATATGGAGAGGACCGAAATGTTGCCCAAATTCTTTGTTAAATTGCAAACCTTTATCTTTCAAATCCTGATTTCTGAAAACAACGACACCACGTCTTTCGACAAGTAACAGCAAATCATCTTTCTGAGCTCCTGTCAATCTGGAAAGTTGAATAGAATCATCCAAAATTTCAGTTCCCAATTTTGGGGATAAATGTGAATGGGCAACGGCGTCTAACCCCCCAAGAGGGAACAAATTCAAATAATTTGGATCACCACGAAATCCGGGATCTACAAATTTGAAAGGCTGCAACTTGCCGAATTTTTCATTTGGATTCCATGTAGGTAACCAATCAGGGTACGGAGACAGATCTTGTTGTTGTTTCGATAATTTGACAACACCTTTGTCATCTTTGTACGAGTCACCTTTTTTGACATGGAAATCGACGTTGGCAGGATTGATTTTTAAATCAATTTTGTGTTCGTTTACAGCAACTGGAGCCATCTTGTATGTACTGGATATGGTTTAGAATTTGTTCAGTTGAAAGCAGCAAATCATTTCCTTATATACCCCCACAGTTTGAAACTGTGTCAAGTGTGGCTGTATCACGTGACACACCCCTTTTCTTTACTTGGCTTTGTGTTGCGGGTGTGATGATATAGAGCTGAGGGAGTGTTGAGAAAAGCGTACAAGAGCTGTGATAACAGAGTATGTGATAAGACAGGTTGAATGGCGTCGATTGTGGCTATCTGTAAGTCGTGCACATTTTCAAGAATAGTTTTGGATTCGTTTCAGCGTGTTCATTGAGCGCTGTAAATTGAGTTCGTCGAGCTAGCTTTTCACGCCGAGTCTCTATCCTTTATATTCCCTCGCTTTCATGGCCTTCGTTTGAATCAGGAAAGTTGTTCACATAAATTACTGCCAGTATAATTATATGCTGACCGCTCACTTATTCACAGAGGTATTTGTGTGTTTGTGTATTTGCATAGACACCCCCAATTAACAACTCGAGCCTCATTCAACGTTTTAACTCAACTCGATGGTACTACTCAGCTTTCAGAATCGTTTGTGGCCATTTAGAGTCCGCTTGTATATAAGTTGAAAAATTTGCTCGCTTTCAGTCTCAATTCATCAATAACAAAAATCACACCAAATCTCATCTCATCTTTGTATTGCACAGATTTTGACAAATGACAATAGAGAAAAAAAAAATTACACATTATTAAAAAGATCAATTAATAATTCAAATAAAACGAGATGTCGCTGAGATCGTTGCTGGCCTATAGAAATGTGTTGAGATCTTGCAGAGTTGCCTTTGCAGGTGAGTGTGAAGTCTAAAGAGATCCCGCACAGAACGATTACTAACGAATAGGTGATTTGAGAACTTTGAATGCTGCTCGTGCCCAGTTGAAAGAAGGTATGGCAGCCGTTGATGGAGACAAGAGTCTTGAAGAAAGAATCGAGTTGCTCAACGGAATAGCTGTTTATTTGAAGAGAAACATCGTACAAGGAAAGAAACAAGATGATGGGAAGTATTTCTTGAACATCCATGAAGAGTCTGAATTGGGTGACAACGAATCTATCAAGAAGCCAAAGAGTACATTGGGTGATCCAGCAGCTCCAGCTGGTGGTTGTTGTGGTGGAGGTCAAAAAGTGATGACAGAGAGAAGATCGACCAAATAGTGTGTAAAGTGTATATAGAAAAGGATATTGTCAAAAAATTGTACGTGAGTCATGTAGTTACTCATTCAGTGTAACTTATATAAAGATCAAGAGAGAAGAGAAAAGATCAAGAGAGAGAAAAAGAAGAGGAGGGGGAAAAGCAGAACGAGAGAGAAGGAAGGAAAAGAACGAGAAGGAAAGAAAAGTAGCGAGGGAAGCACGAGCAGAAGGAGACGGAAGGAAAAAGAAAGAGGCTAGAAGAAGATGGACGGGAAGATAAAAGGGAAGGAAGAGACAGTTGGGCGGAAGGTAGCAGAAGATAAAGGGACAGCTGGAAGGACAACTGGAAGGACAGCTGGAAGGAAGATGGAAGGAAGTGAAGGAAGAGGTGGAAAGAAGGAAGAGAAAGGAAGGAAGGATGAGAATCAAGACATTCACATCTCTAAAAGTCTTTCAAAGCTTCTTCGACACCAGGCTCTTAAAGAGAACTTGACCATCGACTCACAAGGTTTTGTACCTGTAGCTGAGCTTCTTCAACACCGGTTTCTCAAATCAAACAGAGCTACACTAGCTGATATCCAAAGAGTTGTCGAGAACGATGCTAAGAACAGATACACTATGAAAATGGAGGATGGCCAGTATTATATCTGTGCTAATCAAGGACATTCGATCTCTAGTGTGAAATCAGACCTCGTACCGTTGACTAGACTTGATCAATTCCCAACGACTCAAGTTGTCCATGGGACATCGAAAAGAAACTATGAGTTGATCAAAGAATCTGGTTATTTGAGTAAGATGAACAGAAATCATATCCATTTCGCTATAGGATTACCAAGAGATGATCAGGTGATCAGTGGTATGAGACAATCTGCGAGTGTTTATCTCTTCTTAGACGTGCTGAAGCTGTTACAGGATGGCTATAAATTTTATCAGAGCCTGAACAAGGTCATACTCAGTGAAGGGATAGAGGGTAGGATTCCATTGGATTATTTCAAGGTAGAATTCAGACTGTCAAATGGGAATTGATATCATCAGGCTGACTTGGACGGTTGTTGATGATGGTGGTAGATTGAGATGATGTAAACGCTACCAAACTCGAACTCCAAGTCCACTAGTATCATGAGTAGTTTGTTCAGCTCATTCTATGGTGTGGACTAAACTGTTCTACTTGTTAAATCAACATACTGAGTTGTTGAGATAATGACTAGTGGGATCTGGAGTTCAAAAGAAAGGACTTACTTATTGTCACAGTTGTATGAGAGTTGTATGAGTTATGACAGATGGACAACCTTTCGGTGATTATGAGCCTCTTTATTGTCTCATATTGGTCTGCTATACGATTATCATGACTCTCAAGACTAAACTCCATTTTTAACTGATTGTCACTTTATCAGAACCGGATAACACTTCAACATACTGCTGCATTTACTAAAAATCACCTCAGATCAACTCATCTCATAACTTGAGCAGTTACTTGAGCAATCAATTCAAACTCAATCAACTTACAGGTAGTTGAAATACAATCAAGAGAAGTATGTCCAAATTACACTTATCAAGAGCACAATTAAACTACTAAATTACAGTAAAATAGAATTTAAAGCCAGACGAGTCACAAAAATTGATCAAACAGCTTGATATCAAGATCAGGATCAATCCAAACTTGGGCTAAATTGATCTCAAGCTACAACATCTTGACACACTACAACCTGAATGATAGTAGATTGTCTAGCAAGGCGTCACAACGGGATAATAGTCACTGTATCATAACTTTAAAGAGAACCACCACAAAAGCTCATCAACCAGAGAGTTTCAATTTATCAAAATTACCGACACCACAAAGTCTCTCAAAATTAAGCGCCCATGTCCAGAATCCATCAAATTTATCACCCCCAAAAAACATCAACTAAAAGAAAATCTGAAATTTTTTTTTTCACATGCTCATCTAGTTAAACGTCATGTCAAGCCTCGCAGATCAGCTATTGGGCTATTCCAGCGATGAAGAACCTGTAGAGGAAGTGAAAGATGAAGTCAGCGAAGAAGTAGGTAACGTCAATTTAAATCTTACCCATATCGAAGATATAACCAAATATTCACAACTAGAAACTAAACTTGAGCCAGTGATACTGAAGCTTGACTCAACTACAGAGTTCGAGCATGATTTCGTGATAGAGGCCAACGGATACGTTCAAGAGATACGAACAGAGATCGCCACTATTCATAATTTCATCAAGATTCACTACAACTCTGTGTTCCCAGAGCTCGACTCTTTGATCAGCACTCCATTGGAGTATGCAAAGACTGTAAGGTTATTAGGAATAGATATAGTGAAGAGCGTTCTGACCCATGAGGAAGACTTGAAGCTGTTCTTACCCAAGGAGAAGCTTTTGGTGATCACCATGAGCACTTCTTTGAGACAGAGCGACTATGACTTACCCGATTTTACCAATATCGCCAAAGCGTGTGATTTGGTAATTAGACTATCGATGTATCAACAGCGGTTAATCGATTTTGTCTCGTCCAATTTGGCCAGATTTGCCCCGAATTTGTCCCAATTAATTGGTCCGTACACTACTGTCCAGCTCATATCATCTACAGGGTCACTTCTGAACCTCGCCAGTACCCCATCTTGTAATTTGGCCCTGTTGGGCAATAAGAGACATCTTGGTACAGGTTACGGATCTACAGGTGTTAAATTCGAAGGTTTTATTTACGACAACGAATTTATCAGTGAAGTGCCGCAGGATTTCAAAAAACAACTGATCAGAATGCTCACTGCAAAGATAACTCTTTGTGCCCGAGTCGACCTTGCCAAATCGAGCCTTGATGGTAGTTTGGGATTGAAATATAAAGAAGAGGTGGTGACAAAGCTTGAGAAATTGATGCTGCCTCCTGAACAGTCTAAGATCAAGCTGATGCCAGTACCAATAGATCATAAATCTAAGAAACGTGGTGGTAGGAGAATCACAAAGATGAAGAAGAACTTCGAGATGAGTGATTTGCAAAAATTACAGAATAGAATGGCTTTCGGTGAGAAAGAAGAATCATATGTTGATTCTTATGGTGAAGAAATTGGAATGGGTCTTGCAGCTAAATCACAGGTCGGTAATATCCGAATCCAGTCGAGAAACTCTGGGCCTAAATTGAGGCTAGACAAGAAAACAGCGGCTAAATTGCTGAAAACATATGATGACGATGATATTTTGAACACTAATGGTCAACTTCAACCCACTGGTACAAAATTGTTAGAGCAGGAGAAAGGAAGATGGTTTAGCGACATACCAAAGAGGAAGCTTGAATTAGAAGATGGACAGAGTAAGCGAATGAAGAAGTAAATTTCCACAGCTAGTAGTGATAGGATTAGGTGAAAATGCAAGTGGTTCAGCTGTAGAGGTTGAAGAGACAGTGACAGCTTGTAGTGATTCATTTAGCACATATGGTGGAACTAAGGCTCTTTCTTTTTCATTTTCAGTCTGTGGAATGCCTAATGCCAATATGAAGATCACTTGAAAGATTTCATGACACTGAGGAAAGGTTAAAATTGTCATCTAAAGAATGTGAGCTTGTAAGATTGAAAAATGGATAACAGGGATCCGAGCTCATTGCAAGTATTAACAATAATGACAAAGATAGAAAGCGATCACTTTGAGAACAAATCTAATCATGTCAGCTCAACCTGAAGTGTCCAGTATTCATTAAATTTTTACTAGGTCTCTTCCAACCTTCACAAAGAACGAAAGTACTGACAAAAATCTCAACAATAGTGAGTTAAACCAAGAGTTAAGCATAAATAATCAACCACAAAACTCTACATCTAGTCAGAGACCACAAAAAGACAAGATCATTACAAACCACTGTATCTCCATGAAAAATCCATCAAATTTCACCATTTTTCCACCACTTCCACCATCACATCTCATCACATCCACTGTCCCAAAATCAACTAAATCGATAAAAATTAGTCACCCCCCTCAAATCCCCACAATCAGGAACGCAATCTGGTGAGTGGTGAAAAATCAAAATAATTTTTTCGCATGTGAATTTTCATCTCTTACACCTTAGCGATGAGCAATGGCACTGATCATCTCAGAAAAGGTGTCGATGTGCCGCCAGTGACTCTGGCCATGGCCGGGTCAATTTCAGGACTTGTACTGAGAACTGTGACTGCTCCTTTAGATATCCTCAAGATCAGACTTCAGTTGAGCCCTCATAAAGTGGGTTCTATAGAGACACTAGTACAGATATACCGTTATGAAGGACTCTTCTCACTATGGAAGGGTAACGTACCGCTGTCCTTGATGTACGCTTTATATGGGAGCTCACAATTTGCTTCGTACGCAATAGCAAACACTTTGCTAACCAAGATGGACCAACAAGTACTCCACGGAGCAATCCATCCGAATCTCCATAGCTTTATAGTAGGGTCCACCGCTGGGATGGCTTCCACTATAACGAGCTACCCGTTCGATCTCTTACGGACGAGACTCGCGTCGAACACGGAACCCGAGTTCCGCAAAATGAGGGCTGTCCTGGCCCAGATATATGGGGAAGATGGGATCAAGAGCTTTTATAAGGGTTTGAAACCCTCGTTGATCTCTGTGACGCTCCAAATGGGGACCATGTTCGAGACGTACGAGTTGTGCAAGAATTTGGTGCGACACACCAACAACGACGGCTCTTGGAGCTCCAAAATTATCATGAACTTCATCGACCCATTTAGCGGCTTTATATCGGGCATAACCGCTAAGTTGTGCACATTCCCTTTGGATTTGATCCGTAAACGACTTCAGGTCTCTTCAACGGTCTCAGTGAGACAGATCACCACCGAGATATTACGTAAGCAGGGACCTCGTGGATTTTTCAACGGACTCTTACCAGCGTTGTTGAAGAGCGGACCAACGAGTGCCGTTTCTTTGTGGATTTACGAGTACAGCATTTCGACTTTGGATAACTTGGGCAGATTGTAATATAGTGAAAGGGTGTGGTGGTTGCGGTTTCGCTGGTGATATAGGTTACCAAGATATAAAATTGTACACTTGTTTAATGATAAATAATTTTCATACAAATATCTTCACCACGAGTACGCTTCAGCACCTACAATAGACATATAGACAGACATTAACTCTTCAACTCTAAACTATAAACTCATAACTCTGCATCGTCGTGGTTCTTCCAGTCCAAAAGCCTCAGTAAATCAGAAGTTGGACAAGCTTTCTTTAAGAACACATGTTGCAACAACTCGTCACAATTGGCCCTGTACTTGACATCGACACAGAGACAGATGCTCAAGAACTTCTTGATATCACTTGAAAGCAGTTCCGAATCTTTTAATTTCGGTGTACCATTCGATGCAATTAAATACAATGCTCTCAAAGGTTCCTCGTTCATATATGGAGGGTCACCTTCGATCATCTCGATAGCCATGATCCCCAAAGACCAGACATCGATCTTTTCGTCGTACTCTTTCTGTTTAACCACCTCTGGAGCCATCCAGTATGGGGTACCGACCATAGTGGCACGTTTATTACGATGATTGGTCAATTTAGCGCTGAACCCGAAATCGGTAATCTTGACGTCTCCCTTCGAGTTCAACAACACGTTATCGGATTTGATGTCACGATGGATGATGTTCTTCTTGTGCAAATGTTGTAAACCTTTGATGGTTTCAAGACAGATACTTGCAATCTGAGGTTCTGACAAAGAGGTGTTATGTTCAATAACATCTGTCAAGGCTCCACCTTCCATATACTCCATGATAACCCACAAATCTGAGGATCCACGGAGGTAGGCTTCGAGGAAATTTACAATGTTACGATGATGAGAATCTTTCATCACCAAGATCTCATTTACGATCAACTCCTTTCTGGCCTGAGCATTGATATCCATCTGCTTGATAGCCACTTTCATGCCACCTCTTTTCAACGATTTGGCAAGGTAGACACTGCCGGAGGCACCTTGACCCAGTTTCTCGATCATTTGGAAATTGGCTGAAGGATCAGCGTTGATCACCACGGATCTCAATTTGGCCATGATCTGAGCCTCTGTCATGGTGGAGACTCTCTTCTCCTCGTTTCTCTGTCTCATTGGTTTGTCCTTGATCAGAGCCGCTGCCAGAGCCGCTGCCATCTTGGAAGGAGACTGTTGAGGATGTTTAGGACCAAGTTGAGTTGGTGATGGGTATTTCTGTGCATATTGAGGTTGTTTTTGTAGATGTAAAGGCTGTTGTTGTTGTTGTTGTTGTTGTTGTTGTTGTTGTTGTTGTTGAACTTTGACGTTGACAGGAGATGGTGCCTTTTGATAATGCTGAGGAGATGAGTTTTCAAATGAGGTTTGTAATTTCAAGTTTGGATGGATCTTGTTAGTAGCCGATGGAGGTGACTTCACCTTGATATATGGAGAATCTGTCTCGTAGATGGGTTTCTGTTTCATCAGTTGTTTTTGTAATCTCTTTGTAGACAACTGATGGTGCAATTTGGTGGCATTTTCATCCTCATCTTCATCGTAATAAAGTGGTTCTTTCTGTTTAACTGGAGTGGTCAAATTTGAAGTTGGAGGAGGTACGCGTGTAGGGCTAGTTCTTTGCAAAACGGCAGGTGGAGCTGGAGCTCTTCTCGTTGGAATTAGATCCAGTCTCGAGTCATTACCGTAAGGTTGGATCTTGGGAGCGTTGGACTCCGGTACCGGAGGAGCTTTCCGCACCGGAGTGAATTTTTTGTGGTCAAAACTTGTCGTTGTGATCAACCCGTTGGATTTCGGAGTCTTTGTCCATTCACTGAGTTTCATGTGTAAATCTTTATCGTCTGAAGAAGGAGTGGTGAGTGGCAGATCACTGTTAGATGAAGAGATACTCGATCCCAACATGTTGGGGAACAAAGGAGTATCATTTTCGTCGAGATTGGTCTCTCCACTCATAAATTTCAATGCAAATTCAACCGCTCCAGGGTCTTTGATATAATCTTCGATGGTGATATCGGATCTCTCGAGTCTTTTCAACCATCTATCTGGGATCTTGAAAGCTCCGCTATTGTAATCAAATACCACTTGACCTACATGGGTGAAATTTGTCGGGTTTGATACCGCGACGGCAGATTTCCCACTCTTGCTATAAATGGCATCGATCCACCCGTTGAGATCGTTACCGGACTTCACCTGGACAAAGACAGATTTCTGGTTCTGTGATCTGATAATCTCGAAACAGAAAGGTCTGATATGATTCTTGGTCAAATTGGTGATACTGAGCAATGGTAAACTGAGAAAGATCTCGTCTTTCAACTCGTTCTTGTAGAAATCCAAAGTGGACTCGTTTAACACCAAATACTTCTTGGGCCAACGGAACGACATGATCCCTTCGTCTTTGACACTTACGTAACCTTCACGACGCTTGACCACTTTGTACATTTTGTGACTGTTTTCTGCTGAATTGGGACCCAGGTTCAAATTGATCACGTTGCTGTGGTTGTCCCTATAGACCTGATGGCTCCTTGGAGTGGAGCTGTCTTTGAGATTGTCCACCGACTCAGTCCTGTTGTAAGAAGTGGGAGGTTTCGGCAGTGGTCTGGCCGGGGTGCTGAACACCTGTGATGAGTAGTTGGAAGCTGTAGCTGAAAGGGACATCCTTTTGCGAAACAACTATTAAAGACGGTGTTGTTGGGCTTGGGCACTACAATAGGTGTTCACTACGTTGCCTGAATGTGGTACAGTTGTTTAATCGTGTTAAGTCTTGTCTGTTACGCCTTCTTCCCGCCTTTTTTCACCTATTATTGCGTTAATTAATTAATTGTAAAACTATTAAAAAGCTCACTCTACCCCTATTTACCTAAATGAAACCAAGTTGTATACAAAAAAAAACGCTCCGATTTCCTATTGAGGAAACTGCGACGCGAAAATGTGAGGCGTGCCTGATTTTATACCAAATCGGGAAATTGGGAGTCTGCGCACGAGTTTAAGGGGTCGTCTCAAATTGGGGGTGTTGCCCTATCGAGTGTTGCTTTGGAGTTGAATAGATAGAGGACATTGAGCTGGTGGAGCTAATGGGGCATGACAGTGGATGTAGAGAAGATGGATAGGCTGTATAATTTTTGAATTCAAAAGGTTTTATTCAGAATGACGTAATTAGTAAATAGCGTTGGGAACAAGTGATTTTGACAGTAGGCGATGCTGATAACGATAATAATTAAATAATAATGTGAACAATAGGAATTTTTAGCCAAAAATGTAATACGTAGTGATAAATTTGTATTTTTATAGTGCAAAGTATTCGGTTAGTAACGCTGTTGCTTAGGGCTAGTCACTGCTTAGTTAATCATTTAACGTTCTTAGCTAGTGAGTGCCGATCTTGATATGGGTGAGTATTTTGTTAATTCATCACCTACCACCTCACTACCTGCTTGAGAAGCTTAGGAACTTGATGCCATTGTGGAAATGTGTCCTGTCGCAGCTTATTAAAAATGTCAATGGTATTGTAACCCTTAATTATTGAGTGTTTTCAAATGCAGGTGAAAATTAACTAATAACTGAAATCTCCTCCTAGCCGGAATTTGATAAGTGATCTCTTGAGATCTATAACTCGCTTGTCGAGTCAGCACATTCAAAGCATCTGATCAACGGTCACTTCCTAAATCGTTGATCAACTCAGCGAAGTCTTATTATAAATAAGCATAAAAAAGGGATACAGCCTGCGCACATACAGATAAGCAGGTTCATTACCGCTGCGATACCTGTAACTCGACTCTTCCAAATCTTTGAATATCGTAATCATGTCAAGGATACCAGTTCATTTTAACAGCAAAAACGCTCAAGCTTTTGTATGATAATAGCTCGATTCAACTAATCCAGTTCACCGTTATGTGAGGGCACACTTTCAAGATCAGTTATATTACTAGCATCATCTTCATCCTCTTCAGTGTCCTCTTCACTCACCTCATTCCAGCTGGCAATCGTCAACACCACAAATCCCACAGCGATCATGAGATCTCCGAAAACTTGAGCCGCACTCAACCCTATGTGGAATATATACCACTCTGTTAAACCTACGAACAAAATTGTGACCAAAGACGCCACGGAACTGAGCACTGGAGATGTGAGCGATATCAAGGAAAGAAACGAGATGCTGAAAACGATGTTAGACAACACTGATCCGATGGTGATACACCATAACTTGAAATCTGGTGGGAACTGGAAATGATGTAATCCAGAGACGTGGACCAAGACGAGCGGGATCCAGAGCACAAGAGCCGTCATGACACCGATCATTGACATTGTGAACGAACTGAACAGAGCTTGACGTCTTGAACTGACGGTGTTAGAAGGAGGACAAAGGAATTTCTTGTAAAAAACCTCGTAGAGTCCGTACAAGACAGCGCCGATCAGAATGATCAAATTCCCCCAAAATCTGTTTGTCGCAACATCCTGAGAACTGCTACTACCGGAATAAGTGACCACGATGACACCTATAATTGCAAAGACCACACTGGACAGTTTCAAGAGACTGAAGGTTTCACCAAGAAATACTATAGCGAAAGCGTACGCTGTGAAAGCTGAACAGTTGTAAATCAGAGTGACATCTGATGAAGTGGTCAACGTTAGAGCAAAATACCACGAGGATCCCAGAACGTTCAAGATGATCATGATCCACAGAGATGTTTTCAAGACATACTTTATCGAGGGAGAATGGAGAAATTGTTTGAGGTGCTTGATGGAGACCTCACTCTCTATGACATAATCCTGATCGTTGAGTTCGTAGATGATTTCAGCTGTCTTGAAGATATTTCTATGTTGATTGATGAAACTTGATTTGAAACCACGTGTGAAAGTAGCTTTACGATGACGTCTGTTGCTTTGGATTAAATAGTCACCTTCTTCCAGTTTTCTCGATTTAGAGAGTTTGGCAAGAGATTTGTAAACAGCTATCATGGACACTTGAAGCGGCCATATCACCCACCAAGATCCATGGGTTAGATAGAGAAGAATGAATGGTTCGTTGTATCCTTGTGAGTACAAGTATGAGGTCAACTCTGTTTGACTGACAAAGGAGATCAAGGAGAGCACAAAGAGAAGACATACAAAGATGACTTTCCCGTATGAAGTTTCAGTGTGGTGTCGTGGTATTTGGTTGATATCCATTTCATGTGTTTGGTGAATGTGGTCCGCGTGTATTTTCTTTATGACCAGTTGGGCAGTCACTATGTACTATAGGGATGGTAATCAGCTGGAGATCAAAGGGAATGATATGAGATGGAGTTGATTTTATTAAGTGAAAAATAGAGTAGTGAAAAAAAGTGAAGGAAAAAGGTGTCGTGTCAGTGCCAGTGTCACTTAACGGTTTGGCTGAGGCTGAGAGAACAGCAGCGATAAAGGCAGAGTTGTGGTTACACTGACACTTTGATTTTGTGACGATGTCAATCGGCTCGTGATAATGTGGAGTAGCTCAGAGTAACAACTTTTGTTTTTCAAATAATCAACTAACAATATCACTAGTCATTAGCTAGAAACGATAACGTCAGTTCTGGTCCACCAAATGACAGTGAAAAATCACATGGTTGAAGATCTGACAGTGAAAAACCTCCAGACAGAAGAGTTTGCACTGAGAGGCAGGGTGGATAGAGCTTTACCAACACAATTACCTGCTACAGACAATTAGATTCTCCAAGCTACACAACATGAAACACTGAAACTGCTAAAACAATAACCTCACTCAACATCATTCCATCCATCAATTACGTCAACATGAACCCCCAATTCTACTCTCCCATACAATAGTTCAGCTTTGTGTCACCAGCTCAGCTCTGGTAAGGAAAAAGTAAATTTCGCGCACTCTCCCTCTCTTTGCACTTTCACTTTCTCTCCTACTCTCTGTTCCTTCCTATACGAAACGCAAACCAATTTTTCACCCCGGCCACCGTCCCTTGCTTCTCCGCCCAGTCCGCCTGCCTGCGCGGGCCGAACCCTCGCCTCCAGGACCGAGACACCACTAGCTTCAGTTTTCCAAGAGAAGAATAATCTCCGGATCTTCAATCTCGGACGCATCCAATCCACACACTCCAATTGAGCCTCACGTTACTTAATTTTGGAACTCCGGGCTTTTCAACAGAGAAGCCGTGTGCAAACAATTGCTTCAAACTTTTCAAATCCAAATTCGCCAAACCATTTCCTCATCAAACTCGTAGTCAATTGTAAGTGGAATTTGAAACAATTGCATATCAAATTGCACAACAGTAAACCGACCCACGGTATCCCTGCTTAAGCATTGCATCATTAATAAGCAAGCGATCCCCACACCCAATTCCAGTATATAAACTACAATGTTCGCACGTATCCAAAGAATAGCACCTCAATTCACCAGAAATATGGTTACTGCTAGAGCCGTTGTCTACTCCAAATACAACTCGGACCCAGTGCTGGCCCTCCATTTGCACAAACATGAGCTTGCCGACCCGAAGCCAGATGAAGTGATCGTCCAGGCCGTTGCTCATCCTATCAACCCAAGTGACTTGAACCAAGTGCAAGGTGTCTATCCAAGTAGACCTGATCTCACTTTGGAATTGGGTACCGCTGAACCAAGCGCTGTTGCCGGTAACGAAGGTTTGTTCAAAGTCATTGCCAAAGGTTCCAACGTGACAGAGTTTGACGTAGATGATTGGTGTATTCCAAAGAACGTTAACTTTGGTACCTGGAGATCTCACGCTTTGGCCAAGGCTGATAAGTTTGTCAAGTTGTCGAAGACCATCTCCAAGAACCAGGCTGCTACCATCGCTGTCAACCCTGGAACTGCCTATTTGATGTTGACCATGTTCACCGATTTGGAAAAGGGCGACTGGGTCGTGCAGAACGGAGCCAACTCTGCTGTTGGTAAGTTTGTCATCCAGATCGCAAAGAGCCTCGGTATCAACACTCTTAACGTGGTCAGAGACAGACCGGAGATTGAAGAGTTGAAAAAAGAATTGTACGATTTAGGTGCCACCAAGGTGATCACCGATGTCGAGAACGAGTCCAAAGATTTCACCTCGACTTATAAAGAGTGGGTCGGAGACTCTCCTGTAAAATTGGCCTTGAATTGTGTCGGTGGGAATTCATCCTCGGCAATTGCCCGTAAATTGACCAACGGCGGTTATCTCGTCTCTTATGGAGGTATGTCGATGAGACCAGTGCAAATCCCAACATCTCTCTTGGTGTTCAAAGATATCAAACTGGTAGGTTTCTGGATCTCTGAAATTTCAAAGAGAGACCCAGAAGGTAAGGCCAGTATCACCAAGAAAATTGTCGATTTGATGGCTAAAGGCGTTATTGCTGATTTCGAAGTCGACCACAAGGATATCGATGTTGCCAACACTTCAGATGAGCAATTCTTGAAGATTTATCAAGACGCCATTGCTGACTCGAAAAAGTCCAAGCAGTTGATCTATTACGACTGATTATAGTATGTATTCAGAATTATGGTTATTAATTGTGGTGTAGTTTGTGATTGTAAGATGTTGGTTAAACTGACAAGGTTTCTAGCTTAACAAAGTACTGATTTGTTTTTGAAGTATTTCAAAGCTTGCAAGCTATAATTAACTAGTTTCTAGCTAGCTAGGCTTAAGCCAGTTAGTCAATAAGTTTGAAGACTAAACAAATTAAGGTCTATCGTAGTGATCAAGCATTGATTATTTGAATAGCTATTCTGGGTAATTGATCAAATGTTCAGTTGACAAGAAACTTGTTTCATCTTAATCTGGACTGTGTACTGAGTGTGTCTTGACTTGATAATACTGGCTAGTTAAGTATTAGAGCAATAGACAAGCAATCTAGTTAATTAAGGTATCTACTGATTTTTGTGTGTCGCTATCCCAGCTAGCTTGCACTTCACCAGCTCTTAAACCATGTTAATTCGTGTGTCGACTAGTCAAATCACTAGTTAGTCAACCAACAGAATGACCAATAAACTAGCCTTCACTTACTGCCTAGCTGAATGATCAAATATTCAGCTAAAAAAGTTGATACTTTGAATACTACACTGCTTTCTTCACAAGTTTAGTCTGTATTTCAATCAGATCAGTAGTACTGCAATTCAAATAGCTTATGTCCACAAGCTGATAGTTTGGGGGGTTAGCCACACTTTCAAGGCTCCTCAGAATTTGTCACAAATTTTTTCAGAAATTCCTGTAAGCATCAGACCAACCTAATGGAACTCTCTTTAAATTCTTGGTTCTCCTTTTGAACCCCTTTCAATTGACAGAGCTCCTTGTAACTTCCCCAATGATAGCCCTTCAACACCCCCAAAATCACCTCAGTCCCCTTAGCCCCTGAAAACAGGGGCGCTCCATCTCCACAAAAAAAAAAGCAAGTCTCAACTTTTAGTCAATTTCTCAACAAACACCAGCCTACAACTAACCTTCTATCAACACCCACCCCGTTGCTCCAATCTCTTCGAAACAACTACAAATGGTGTCTCTCTCGAAATTCTCTCTCATCACCAGCGCCACTTTGATCTGTGCTGTTTCGGCAAACCCTTTCAAAGGTCTCTTACCATCGTTTATCGATGCCACTTCTGAGAAACCGGTCCCCGGTGATTCTCCAGTGGCCATCTGTGACACTGAGGAGACTCAGATCTTGGAGTTGACCTCCTTGGTGATCAGTCCAAATCCTCCAGTTAAAGGGGAAAATTTGACCGTTAGCGGTGTAGGTTTCCTTTCGGCAGACGTCACTGAGGGTGCCTACGTCGAAGTAGATGTCAGATACGGGTATATCAAATTGTTGCACCAGACTTTCGACCTCTGTGAAGAGATGGGTGAAGTCGATTTGGAGTGTCCTTTGGAAAAAGGTGTTCATCAGATCACCAAGAGTGTCGAGATCCCAGCGGAAGTACCACCGGGGAAATATGTTGTCTATGCAAGAGCTTACACCAAAGACGATGAGTTTATCGCTTGTATTACTGCCAGTGTCGAATTTCCCTACCAAGCATTCGGTTTATTCTAATAGCTCCAGCTGTTAGATTGTAGATATTAGCTTGTGGCTAGTAGCTATTGCTCAGCTTATTAGCGAGTCATTTAGCTCTGTTAACTGTCTTTTTAGATTGTTTAGCGGTTAAAATAGCTAATTCTGCTTTCTTCCTAGCATACTAGCTATTTGTCTAGAAATCCAGGCAAACAGCCAGCCAATTAGCCTAGAGAACCATTCAGCTGTTTATTTTCACAGTCACTTTAATTCGTCCAAGAAGTATCTTGCCATTCAACTACTCATTTGCTCTAGAATCAGTCAATACAATCATCTTATCTTTGTCACTTATTGTAAAAATCGTTGTCACTTGGATCTCTACTTTTATGTACATTGTCAGTGTCACTGCAGTGTCACTGCCACATGACTGTCACCAGTACTGTCACTGTCACTGTCACTGTCAACACTGAAAGTGTCACCATAATGTCAATAGCTGATCATCTTGTCGCACTATGAAAGCTTTTTGAATATCTACATCATCTAATTAAATGCATTATGCTATACTCTATCAAACAAAAGCTTTGGTCAACTCCAACGACAGCCCTGACACTGCCTCAAAACTGCTCTATGTTCTTTCAATTACTTGTTCATGAGATTCACCCACTACTGGTGCTGCTGAACCTGGTAACAATGCATCACCTTCACTCTCTCCTAAAAATTCATCTTCTCTTTCAAAACCTTCATTCACCAAATGAGGCGCGAGTAAAACTTGATTATCGTCTAAAGAGTCATACATCATCACTCTCTTTTTGATCTTCAGCAACTGCCATTTGATAGGAACATAAGGTAATAAACCTGTCTTTTCCTGATGTATCTTAGCCTTTAACACAAGTATCAACACCACCCAATAAATATTATAGCTGATTATAGACCCATATGTTGCACTATTGGTCCAACCGAAGATAGCGTTCAAAAGCATCCAATAATTATCGGTCAACCCATTACAACAATTAACATGCCATACAGAATTAGCAATATCATAAGAACCTGGACCCGAGCCTACTTCACTTGGATCGATACCTCCGCATCTTCTTACAAATCTCTCCAATTCTAAAAACCACACTCCCCTTGACATCAACCCTGAAGCAATCAAATAGAGGAAACATGTGGAAAATATGAGGAAGTAATTCAAAGAAAGCTTGTTACCGCTCTTATAAAGCGTAACGCCGATCATAGAGCCGACGAAAGCACCGAGGAAAATGGCTAACGGCATAGAAGACAACGGAGCAGAAGCACCAATACCACCAATGAATACGACAGCCTCTAAACCTTCCCTCAAAGTGGTGATGAAAGGTAACAAGAGTAGCGAGTACTTCTCGTTAAATCTTGCTATTTTATTGGAGATGGAGCTGGCAGAGGTCGTGCGTAATTCTCTAGATTTCAATAATCCTGAAAGTTTGAACTTCCATTTCTTGGTCAAGTTGTTGATCCTCAAGAGCGAGAGCCCCATAACGCTGATCACCAAACAACTCAAGATACTAAAGATACCTTCCCAGAGTCTCTCGGTCAAGGACCAAAGATCATCTCCTACAAGGTAAAATACCAATATAAATACCCCGCCAATGACAAAGCATATGGCCAACCCGAGAATACCACCTATCCATATTTGCAGTTTCAAACTGTTGTATTGCGATTTGGGGATGGAGTAGTTGATCTCGTTGGTCTGTGCATTAGTGTAGGTGAAATTCTGTTTCAAAAAGGATAGAAGCACCGAAATAATGATAGCAGACTCTAAAGTCTCCCTCAAGATGATGAAAAATATTTGAACACTAAAATAGTCCTCGATATTCATTTTATCGATTAATGGTTGATTTATTGAAAAGATTTTGATTTTTTTTTTCAACTTTGTGTCACTGAAAAAAGGGGTACACGCATTTTGTGTTACACTACAAAAAAGGGGTTATTTAGTCAAAAGTTTTTTTATTTAAATATATTCGGTTGGGAGAACAACACTCAAAATTTAAGCATCATCACACCCAGTTAGAAGACAGCCAGACTAAATATAGTCATTGAGACTTTTATAATACGCTCAATGAGCAAAACGAGCTGAATTAGAGGAACACCAAAGTTTTGGAAGTAGAGCGGCTGGGAAATTAAGATAATTTATTTCAAGAATCCCCTTTGCTGTCTGAGACATCTCGAGGACTGATTAGTCTAAAGATGGTCAGTTCCTTCCTGTTCAGCCTCTTCTCAGCTTTAACCACTTTTAAAGAGATCTCAAACTGTGAGTCATTACTTTTTGACGACGCTAAGGGTCCACTGTGAATGCAATAATCTTATTAACGGTCAAGCAGCTCTCAGTTCAATATGTTACAAAAGTGAGAATAAGTTTATGAATTGGGTTTGAATTTAAGCTCAGAAGGTCATACCAGGTTTTTATAACTGAATATCCGAAGGGTCATTTCGACACTGCAAGCTAATCACGATAAAAGAAAGAAATAAGCTGGAATCATTCGAAGTTCTAAATTAAAACTTTACATTTACATCAGAAAAACCTTGACCTGTCTTGGAATCTGAAGTACAATTTTTTTGAGTTTCTTCTCATTCTTTTGCCGAAGATGATCATGACAAAGAGTGTACCGTTCATGAAGACACATAATGCAAATAACGTCCATGTGAAATTTTTCACGCCAACTCTCAGAATCCAGGGTGCAATTGCAAAAGTGAACCCACAACCGATCAGATTTCTCATGAAAAGAATTAGAACAACACTCTCAGAGGCCAATGCAGGGTAGCAGTCAATCGCATAAGTAATGACAATCGGGCCGCACGAACAAATACCAATTGAGATCATAGCTCTTCCGAGACCAGCTGGAACAAACCATTGAGTCCCGTTATAAGCCCCAAGGCCATACATCAACAACCCAGCGGCATTGATAATTGTGGGGAATATCATCAGCCATAATCTCATCTCAGGTTCAACAATACCATTGTTTTTGCGGGCAAGTTTTAACACGATCCAATCGGCAACATAACCCCCAAAAAACATTCCAATTATTGAACCCACCAATGATGAAAGGTTGGTCAAACCAACACTTCCACTGCTAAAATTATACGGTTCAGCTGTGAAAAATGTCGATTGAGTGTTGGAAGTCAAAGAAAGCCACATGATTTGAACTCCATAAATTAAACCAGCCCAAACAACAGGTGGGAGAGAAGCACATAAAAGAGGGCGTAAAAATATCACTATCCATGGCCTTGGATCACTGTTATCTTTGTTATAAAGCTTCATTCTCTCTTTATAGGTGATTTGAGCTGCTATCTCACTGACATCAACTAGTATATCTTGTTGTTTCTCCATGGACTTGTCAGACGATTCGACACCTTCATCGGCAACAACAGATCTCAGGGTAGTAATTTGACGAAGAATCTCCTCTTCAACCTCCACAGAGCTTTGGTCTCTCCTGAACGTGGAATCTTCCATGAAGAAACCTTGAACAAACAAGAACACACCTTGAAGAATTAAACAGATCCAGAAACACCACCTCCAGCCAATACCGTCATCAATTTCACCTAGGTATCCAGCGACAATAGGACCGAGATAACTCCCTGCATAGATGATAAAAATAAAAGCGGCCAATTTATCACCTCTTTCATGTTGAAAGAAGATATCAGTTGCACTCACTTGGACAAGACTATCAACAGGCGCTGCACCAAAACTTGAAAAGAATTTAAATGCAAAATAGGCGTTCATGCTTTTACTGGTACCCCCAATTATCAAGGCCATGATCATTAACACTGACCCAATTAAATAAGTGGCTCTTCTACCAATCTTCATGGCAGTGGGTTGCAAAATTATACAGCCGACACCAAGGGAAATGTAACTGACCAGAGAGGAGTCTGTCAATTTGGTGACTGTAGCGCCAGTCAAATCAACTTCCAAATATCTCCAAATTGGGCCGGCAAAGGCGATATTAGTTGACACAAAGAACCCCCAAATAAGCAACAAAATATAATGAAACTTTTTCCGCTGTGGAGACCAGTTCAAAGGATCCCTCGGATTTGACGATGGTTGTGGAATCAAAACAATCTCTCCACTTTCTTTGCCTTGGGCATTTTTCTTCACATTTAACTTTCCCTCGAGATCGACTAAGTGAGCTGTTCCTGGAACGAATTCGTTTTCCACAATTTCGTGGATTTGCTCTCTTGTTCTCGTCTTCTTGGTGTCATCCATTTTAATTCCGCGCTTTCAATGTTATTGATTTTTGACTCAGGTCAGCTATCCTATATATATTGCAACGACATATTCTCTTTTGGAATATATGCGACATCGAAATATCTGTATCTCTCGCTATCGACGCCATTGCCCTTTTTGGAACAGCTAATCATAAACCGGTTAATCTTATCTACAAGATGAAGATCATGAGGCCTATCAGTTAACCTCAAATCCCCTTTCGGTAGAAAAAGGGGTTTCCCAAAACTTTGCGACGGAAACTTCCTGCGCGCTCAGGACATGTCAATCTGTCACGATTTCCTTTTTTGTACAAGGCGAGTGTATGCGCCTGGCAGGGTGTTTCTGTGGTTACAACGCATGAAAAAAAAACAAGATAAGAGAGCCGCACCAGATAATATTTGAAGACAGAGGGAATAAACAATAGCTCAGTGCTGAAGACTGAAGCTACTCGATGGGCCAAAAGCACTGGCCTAAAGTAAGCTGTATTAAAGGACTAGATTTTATTAAATAATAAGCAAGTCAAAAGACAAACCGAACGCAGATCATCTGAGATGATTGAATTTGAAAAGGCAATTGACACAGATCAAAAGGATGCAAGCGAGAGATGTTAGATTTGCGTCTCATGAGAAGCTTTGATTCGTCGATAGGTCAAGCAAGGCCATTTGCGTCGTTGAGTCCAGATCCCGGGGGGAAGATTTCAAATCCGCATCCCCTTACGGAACTGCCTCGCATCGGAAACATGCTTTCATCACCTAACAATAGATGCAGTCAAAAGATAACAGAAGCTTGGCTCTCGCAAAGCGGGACCTAAAAATCCGTTATCTGTAACAGATTCGATCAACGTAACCTTACCTTCATGCACAAGAGCAAATATGCCACTAACCTGTAGACAACCATGACAACTGCCAAAACACCCATAAAAGTCTTAAAGTCAGCTTCCAAGCCGTAATAGCTTAATACTGCTTCGCCGTTACTGAGCGAACAGTCGCTGCCAATCTCACATGAGAACTCTTGGTTAGCAAAACCCAAATTTGAAATAGCTCCTACCCCGTATTTCAAGGGGCTTATGTAATTCCACCCCTCAAAAAATGGTGGCATTTGTAAAGACATCGTTCCAGCCATGAAAATACCGATTGTCAATAAGTTGGACAAAACGTGTATGGCAATCTCTAGATTCTTAAAAATAGTAACAATCATGATACCGAGAGACTCCCCTGCATTAAGATTCAGAAAAGAAACGAAGAACATTGCGAAGAACATTCCTGGAGTCCGAGATAAATCTGTCGCTATTGCAACTAATGCTGAGAACATTAAAGCTCCGAGGATTTCGAAAGGTAATTCAATAGTGAGATATGCCCAGAAAAAAGACTCAACATCGACAACTCCATCTGCATACTCGGTATGAAAATAAGAAAGTTCTGCGGGATACACAGAGATGTTGTTGAGAAACCCGATATAATATGCGTTCATGACCTCTTGAATAACCCCCAATCTATTGGAAATTCCATCTGCTGTGTTTTTCAATGGAGCAAAGTACAAAGCTTGCAATCCTGCTGTACCAAGAACCTGAATAAATCTACAGTAGATAACGTTTGGATCTCTAATCATCGTTAAGAATTGTCTTCTGGTCAATATGTCATAGAGTCTCCAAAAATTCTTTTTGTTTTTGGTAACGATCAACTTTGAAAGTCTATCAAAGTTGTCGTCGGTAGTGATTTCAGATTTCTCAAACCTCTTTAAATGAGTATCCATTAGGAACAGGATTCTTTCCGAGGAGCTAGCCAGATCTTCTCCCAAATTTTGTGAAACCAAATCCAATACATGATCGGCAAGATTCGTCAACTTAGGGCAAGGATATCCCAAATCTGTCAAGTAAGAGTTCAACTTTTGAGGATCATCGTTATAGATGATGTTACCCCCACGACTCAAAAGAAGAATCTGGCCAAAATCCTCGAAAAGTTCCAGCTTCGGTTGATGTATAGTTAAAATGATGGTTTTGTTATCCTCCTCTGCCAATTTCTTCAAAAGCTTCAAGATTTGTGCTGCTGTGAATGAATCGAGACCAGAAGTAGGCTCGTCTAACAAAAGAATCTTACTGTCGTCCAACAATTGAATCCCAATCGAAACCCTTTTCTTTTCACCACCACTGACACCTTTTGTGGTATCATCTCCAATCAAAACGTTTTCACAGTCTTTCAACCCCATCTTTTGAATTATATCATCGATTTTGGCATTTAGCAAAACAGAATTCCCCAGAATATCACTAGGTAATCTAATCTTCAGTTGATAGTAAAGAGTCTCTTTGACTGTCAAGGTAGGGATCAAATGGTCATCGTGTTGAACAACGTAAGAACACAATTTACCTAAAGATTCCCCACTTGACAATTTGGTACTGTTCAAAATTATATTACCGTCAGATGTGAATAATGACGTAGTGGGTAATCTTCCGGCAAGAAAGTTCAAAAGAGTTGATTTTCCGCTACCGGAAGGGCCCAAGATAGCGTTAACCTCGCCTGCAGTAAATTTAGCATTGATGTTGTTCAACAATCTTTTACCTTTCTGATTTCCCTCATTGATAACCTTTTTAGGGAAATATGATCTTACCCACCTGTAAATTTGGGATAACAAACCCAAGTCAAATTTGACCGGGGATACCCAGATGCTGATATCGTCTAATTTTATATCCACTAACAAATTTTTATGTTCAAGATCGAGTTCGACTTCTGTTCTTCTCTTCTCTACAGAGTCTTTGACGTCTCTTATGCTGTTTTTTGGCTTTGACAAAGACACTTGAGACGATTTGAATTGTAAAATCAAACCAGCAGCGACATAGAAACCAATTGTCCAACAAAGCAATATGCAAATAGGAACTTTGATCCAGTGTCTGTTAAAACCTAAAGTTTCCAATACGTAATTACCGGTATACTCTGTACAATCCTGTTCAGAGCATTCTCCGACCCAATCAGTAAATTGGTTCGATGTCAAGGCGCCAAAACCATACCAGAAATAGGCAATGTATTTGGTCCATCTCACATACACTGGCATGGTTTTCGCGTTGACGAAAAACCCGCAGCCATTGTTTTGCAATTGATAATATAGATTGGTCCATAACATGGAAGTGGGGAAATCAGAACCAATGGCAAAACACATCATAGCACAACAAACACCAGCAAGATTGATAAGGAGAATCACTGCAAAGAATACGAGAAAATGAGAAGCTCCAACTCGAAGACCAAA
The DNA here is from genome assembly GCA_030569155.1 of Nakazawaea molendinolei. NCBI lineage: Eukaryota > Fungi > Ascomycota > Pichiomycetes > Alaninales > Pachysolenaceae > Nakazawaea > Nakazawaea molendinolei. The sequence continues at coordinate 508,118 of JAJMKB010000007.1, forward strand.
CATGAAATAACAAACCACACAAAAGATGAGACTGATAGGAAAATCTTCAGTTGGAAATTTAGCAATTCTTCTGCTTATCAACCAACCTGCTACGGTGGAGACTCCTTCATTTCTCTCCTTGAGAAACACTTTACCATCAATTCTCCACAATCTGGACAATTCATAGAAAAGGGGAACGAATCCACATATCTCCATACCTGCGTATATCTGAGATTGTATAGTTCTTATTCCTGAAAGATCGTGGACTGGCCTATAGAATAACCACCCAACCACGAAAGATATCACTATCATACCGATATTCAACATCAATATGGAAAATCTATCACGGATTGTGATTATGAATGTTCTTTTTGATAAAACTTTAATTTCATCAATTAGGGATACACGAGGCGCGCTTACCGCTTCGGAAATTGCATCAGATTCCGTGGAGTTTGTAATGGATTTTGATTCTTTGCGGAAAGAAGCTTCATGATCTTTCCATTCTTGAATCAAGATGGCAAGTCTATTAGCTGATTTATGGTCGTAAAAATGGGACTCTTTCATAGAAATATCGATCAAATAATCAGCTAAATTGACATTGTCAGGAATTTGATACCCTCTTTGAAGGAAATAATCTACCGAGCTTTCAACAGGACCACAATAAATTAAATGACCGCCTTTTGAAAGAATTGCAATCTTATCGACTTTCTCTAGGATCTCATAACGTGGCTGGTGGATTGTTAAAACCATTGTAACTCTGCAAGTTTTTGCTAAATCGTTGAGCACGGTCATCAATCTCATCGAACTACTTGCATCCAACCCAGTCGTAGGCTCATCGAGAAACAATAATCCCGGTTTGTTCAACAACTGCAAAGCCAAACTCACAAGTCTTCGTTCACCTCCCGATAGGCTGATTTTACCCAGTGAATTAGCAATCACACTTGATGAAATTCTCTCCAAGCCCAACTGCTTCAAGATCTCCGCAATCAACAGCTTCTTCTGCAGCGGTGAAGCGACGGTAGAGGGTAACTTTAAATCAGCAGCAAATTTCAAACTCTCATAAACTGTCAAATGAGGTAAAAAACTGTCATCCTGGAGAAGATAACTGCTCCTAATTCTGCTTATCGATGAGTAGTCATTATAATGCACGGCTCCTTCAAAACTGAAATTCTTGTTAGAGGTAGTCCTTTGTGACAAAGTATTCAACAAAGTGGTCTTCCCACTTCCTGATCCTCCAAGAATAGCTAATATTTCTCCAGGGTTCACCTCAAGGTTCACTCCATCGATGATTTTTGCCTCTTCGATAATGTTCTTCTCGATGTCGTCCTTATCGTTCTTCTTTTTAACGCTGCTCCGTACAGAGACTATTAAATCCTCTACAGATAACCGAACTTGCTCTTTATCGCTTAGCCCCAACACATTATCCTCATTCAACATCTCCAATGATACTTTCCAGTGATACTATCGAGCAAACATCCACTTTTTTCAAATTTTTATCATGAGTCAGGGTCTTCTGCAAACCTTTTTCCGACGGAAAAAAAAGCATTACCTCTGCGTGGAAAATATTTAAAGTTAAGATCTGTTGCTCTTTCAAAAAAAAAAAACCGTTGCGGCTCAAAAAGCCCCTGTTTGGACTAGAGCTATTCGCTAGCCCTTTTAAAGCTAAGATTCGGATCATTTGCAATTCAATTGGAAAATTGGGCCACCCGAGGACATTCCGCATCTTAAAAGCTTAATTGTTGGAAAATTTTAGGAGACGCAGAAATTTACAGAATTGAGGTCCAGTCAATCTGTCTGTTCGTAGATTTCTTTTCATCCACTTCAAGGGCCTAAATGTTGTTGATTAATAATAAAATAGCTGATCTTGAATATCTTGATAGCGAATTGTAACTGTTAGAACCCAATTTCAGATACTGTACTAAAGCTGCCCCTCACTTTCGTCACCTTGCTCATTTGAAACTTATTTATCTATTCTAAAAATTGATAATTAGAGTTCGAGTTAATCTGTAATGCAACTTTAAAACACAAGCTTATTGCTGCAAACTGTTAAAATAAACTGTCGGCTGGAAACTTTATTTTAGCTCCGTAAACCTTAAGTCCTTATGTGAGCGTTACAGCCTACCGGCACAGAAAACATGTCGACTCAAATCAATGGACTCGAACTACAAGACAAAGGTGCGAAGAGAATTATTCTATTATCATAACCTATATGCTACCACTCATGTTGTTAGAGTAAATACCGAAACTGTAGTTGTTCAAAATTGAACTGTTGTAAATGTCAGACAGCAACTGCTGCGATTGGAAAAATTCAGTTGGAGAATAGATGCCCTCCAGGTGTTGCCCTACTAGCGGGGGTGGAGGAACTTGCATTAACGAATAGTATTGGAGGTCTGCATCTTGCAATGTATTGGAGGGCAATGGGATGGCAGGTAAAAGTTTGTGGTCCTGTAAATTGAGCATCACATCTTGTAAATCTTGATCAGGGTTTGTCTGCGGTAGTAACTGCTGTGACAGTGGCATCGAAAGGTTGAAAGGTGTACCAACAGAATGTCTGTGGAGCCCTAAAGAATCGACCTCTGAAAGCACATTGCTTGGATTAAATGCACAAAGAACGGTTCTATCATTTTTAGACAAATTCAACACCCCTTTTATCAAATCACGCTTGAGCATTCTCTCTTCAAGGTACATCACAACATTGGCGATACGAGGTAACACATAGATTCTCATGTCACACTTGTAACGTGGTCTAGCAACTTTCTTTTTCAAAAAAGTGGTGCTAGGTCTATCGCCGAGTTGACCAAGTATATCGTCGTCTGTCAAGATTTCGTCATCGTCGTATTCGTCGTCATTGAGATATCTGGAACCAGGCATGGCAGATTCGATTTTCAACAAAATAGCACCACATGGTTCAGTTGCAGCAGCTCTAGTGATTCTTAAAAGTGTATAGTCTTTAAGATTAAACAAATGGTTGATAGCCTCATCAATAGTGCTGTAGCTCTGGGAATTTTGTGGTCGTGTGACTAAATTACTTTCCACAAATAACAGGGGCTTTATGTTCAATTTGGAACCTTCGTAATCTTCTAATTCTTGCAAACTCTCTTGAATCATATCGTTGCCGACCTTCAATATTTCCACCGGTTTGCGTGCAGGACCAGCGACTAGTTCCTTGTATAAAGTGTTCAAATTTTGTACCAAGGCAAATCTCACTCTGGTTTCTGCAGCTAACGGCCTACCTTGTGATTTGATGCTCACTCTTGCCCTTGGTTTTTTACTATCCATAGATTTCTTGACATTATTTCTCCTTCTACGAGCCAACTTGATATAAGCTTCGTTGGTCACCACGGAAGGTTCTTGTAGAAGGTATGAGTCCAGTAAAGTGGTAACAGCCATGTTGTTGCAAGTTGCTGCTGTACGATAAATCGCTAAAAAAATATGTAAGGGCAGAAGCTGGCCGGCAAAGATAGTTTTGATTACTTCCCCAGTGGTTAAAAAAATTTGAAAGGGGTGTTCAACTTTTTTTGAAAGGGATGATGAGATATGGGAGACATAGACTAACGTAAATTTGACGGATTCTCCAGTTCATTTATACAAGAAATGATCGGAAATCCTAAATTATTATTTGTGCAATTGATCTTTCAGGCAGTGAAAAAAAGACAAGAAATGAAATAAGAAATAAATAATACATTACATTATGCACAGCGCTCGACATAAGCTGTTGAATGCGCGGGCCACAGATCAAATCTTGGTAGCAGACCCGACTCTAAACCAGACGAAGAGCTAGAACGTCTGAAGGCAAACGCAGGACAAGCGCAAATCCCATGCGCTGACAATGTGACTTTTCAAGATTATGGCAGATCGTTATTTTCCCATCTCCTGCCGTCAATTTGTGGTGATAACTTGAGTCTTGCAATTGGTTTTCCCAACAAGATAAGGTATCAAGAACAGAATTCAAACTCCTTGGCCCGGTTCACTATGTTTTAAGATTCGTATCTGTTAAGCTTGCATTGGTGTGCACAAAGATATCCCGATCAGGAAAAGCAAATTTCTTGTTCACCGATTCAGGGCTAGTGGGGAAAAATATATGTTGCGTCTTAATTTAGTTCAAAACCTTAATGTATAGGTTTGTGATCCGAGCATTATGACAATATTACACCTATAACGCTACCTCAAGCAGTCTTCGATGGGGAAAAAAAGAAGATTTAGGGTTTAGTCCTTCTCTTTTCGGTTGCAATTGCAACGTTTAGGTGCCTTCATATGGCGGCTTCACCTACCCTGAAATAAAAATTCCCTTGTAATAAGCGGGCAGAGAAAAGAGAAAAAAAAAATTGGGGATGTAAGCACTTAATTCTATTCTGCACAGGCTTGCTAAATCCAGCGATACTATACGGGATCGAGTAAATTATCAGTTTGCTAAGATCTATGAAATTTAGCTGATATCGAAGTATGGAAACAACTGGTGAGTTAGCCGTGAATCAAACAAAAGGGCCAACTTCAGGGTGTCAAATTCATTTTAGTGACCAAAATGCACATGTGGGGCCATTGGGGCTCCAATTGAGATGCACCCTTGACACACCTGGTTTATTGGTCTTTGTCAACTGAGTTTTTCAAAGAATAGAAATTTTTCTGTATCGGTTTTCAACGCAAATGTATCCGATTGTGGTTTTCATCGCAGATTGTCCAAAAGTTCCAGAAGAATGTTGCCCCTTTTCAGTAAGGCTTGTATCTGTGACTCGTGGTGAGAATAAAGTCGTACAGACATTTTATTCACAGTTTTAGCTTTATTACACCGTCCAAGTTACAACTCTAGTTGTCAAGCATGAAACTCTGGAAGCATAAAGATTAATCTTGTTGTTAATCTGATTGTTATGTTCCAGGCGAAAATATGTGTAAAGGGGCAACTTCCGTGGCCGACAACACCGTTTGCATCTCTCTATTGTTAAAGAACAGTTGCCATGCGTCATATTCGTTCCCCGAGTAAATCTGACCCTACACATTTTAAGATTGTCGGAAAATTCATGCATACGAGGGCACAAAAAAATTTTAGCTTCTGATCTTTTCTTTGGCGATATTACAGTTTGCCTCGAAGATCAACTGGTTCGCCAAAATTTGTTGGCAAATATCGATAGAAAATGGCACGATTTGAAGGGGGACAGAACTTGGTGCTAAGTATGATCTACTGTTTGCGTCCGAATTTTTGGAAATTTCGAAAACTTGCGACATACAAGTTAATATTTTGCAGTAAAACAAGCTGTGGATGAGAAAGCAGCCATCTGAGAACCAAGAGATTTTCCGAAGTTATGTTGCAAGTAAGCTGTTGTAAAAATCATGCCATCAGCGGGCAGTTTTTATCGAAAATCTCCGTATTTGCAAGCCTGCATCTTAGTTAATGCAGAAAGTAGTTTTTTCTCGATTTCTTTTTCGGATCTCTATCAAAATCTAGTACAAGTCGGAGGCATTACTGTTTTTGTAAATTGTTGGCTCTAAAAACCAATGTATGGACGAAAGAGAGGGTCACAAATGTCGACGCTAAGCTCTTGCATCGTGTTGGGAAAGATCATGTCTCAGTGAGACATCAGGCCATATGACTCTTCAGAGAGATCATCTTTTGAGAAAAAAAAAAAGTCATATAATATGAAATATTCTTTCACAGATGTAAGTTGCCGAAAGATTTGCGGAGTTCCCGCCTGAAATCTGAAATCAAACCCATGAAAAATCGACAGATCGGAAAAAAAATTAAGGAACCCAGGAACTTCGAAAATTCGGAGTTGTCTCTTATCTGAATTAAAGTTCACTAGATAAGATCTAGACTAAAACCGAGTCAACTTGATAGAAGCAGCCAGAACACCGGTGTAAACCCTGGGATTCCCACCAAATACCCACGACTCAGACAAGAAGAAAAAAATTTTATTACATGAGATTTACTCCAGTGTGGAATTTTCTAATCGGGGAAGGTCCTAATTCCTCAAGTGTTCGAAAAGGTCAACATAGGTCAATTCATGATATTTGGATCTCAACTGTTGGCCCAAAGTCTACAAACAGATCTGCAAGTTTCCAACAGTTGACGTAAATCAAATTTTTTCAAACGGCGTCAGTTTTTCCAAGGGGCTGGCTTATTGTTCAAGAATACATCAACTGAAAATCATGGACGGCAGGCCCTCCGAAAAACTGACATGCTAAAAAATATTTCTGGGTCGTGTGACTAAATGATGGGAATTTTTCCCTAGTTATCACCTGTAGGTACATTGGTGTGGACCGATCTAGATCCTCGGTTTATCTGTTTAGGCAAACCTGGGCAGCACGTTAGGATCTTCGATTCGAGAGTCGTCAAATGCCGATTGTATCGGGAACGACAAGGGCTGCTATTCCTTAAGTCAACACCTTGAATTCCTCAAGTCCTTGCAGCTACAATCAGTCTCGAAGAAGAAAAAAATCATCTAGAGTGCATTATGTCAAGCTATAAATATTAAAGAATGTAAACGATAAGTGTGGAATGATATAAAACATGTTCAAAAGTCTTTATTGGCACCAATTTGATATATGTGACGTTTCTCAGCACTACTTGAAAAAAAATGCTCTCATAAATTTGGGGGGAGTTTGGGGGTTATTTTGAGATGCACTTCAAGGAGTGTAAGAATCATCTAAAGCCAGATTAAAGACGATCGAAAACCATGAGTCTCTGAGGACTGATGAATGGAATATAAATCTTGATGAACTCAAAAAGATTTATCTTTTTTGGATAGCGATTGAAAGGAAAGGAAATTCCGTTTTGTGTGGGTATTTGTTGAAATCTCTCGAAAGAGATTTCAGGCAATTAAGTATTTGGTTGGTGGAATCACAAGAACAAGAAAGCCAGGACAGTAGCAACCAACAAGTAGAGGTGCATACCAGAGTTTCTTGAGAAAGTGAAGGATGAAGCAGCACCTTCAAGAGCACTTGGAGTTGGAGTAGAAGCAGAAGCAGCGATAGTTGGAGAAGTTGAGCTACCGGTACCTGAAGTGATGGTTTGGTAGTAGGTAGTGGTCTCATCGCTGCTAGCTGGAGTAAGGGTAACTGGGGAACCCAGTGGGTTGGTAGAGGTGATAGCACCACCGCCTGGGGCGGTAGTGGTTGGGGTACCGGCACCTGGAGCACCTGGAGCACCTGGAGCACCTGGAGCAGTTGGAGTACAGTCACACTTGACAGTAGAAGTAACGGTGGTACCGTCAGAAACAGTGACATGAGCAGTGTAAACGGCTTCGAGATCGCCTTCAGTCATTGGGTAACCGGTCAAAGTGCTGCATGGGACGGTAACGTATTCAGTAGAAGTACCGTGAACAGTTTCAGTCTCTGAGAAGAGGAAGTAAGTGGTTGGCTCACCGGTACAAAGAGTACATGGAATGGTGGCGGTGGTGGTGGTACCATCGCTAGTAATAACGGTGGTGATAGAAACAGGGGCGTCAGTGGCAGCAGCACCGGTGGTAACTGTGTTACCAGCTTCAGTAGCAGTGACTGTGAAGTTAGCAGTAGCAGAGCCCATTGGAACGGTAGAAGCATCTTCCAAGTAGGCAAATTCATCAGTCAAGTTGGTGATGGTGTAACAGACATCCCAAGTGATATCGGTACCTTGATCATCAACCATGAAGAAAGTGTTGGAACAGTTTGGAGCGATCAAAGTGCTCAAACCGTCATCAGCGATGTACATGAATTGCCAGATATCCAAGTTGTCCAACAAATCATCGGCATCGTTGTACTCGGAGACGACGGTGAAACCGTAATCACCAGCTTCGACATCAAAGTTTGGAGCTCTGACGTAACCGTAAATGGTGATGTTGTAGTCGTAATCGACGTTAACTACAACGGTGGAGGTCAAATCATCAGCAGAAGTACTAACAGAGAGACCGTCTGCAAGGTCGTAGAAAGCTCTCTTATAGACCTGAGGAGCGTAGGCTGAAGAGTCTCTTTTTTGGTAGGCACGATATTCAACGGCCGAGACACATGATACTAAGCCAAGGGAGGCTACTAAGGAAGATGTCCACTTCATGATGATTAGTTGACTTCAGTTAAGCTGAGAATTAACAAGGCTTCTTTTAAAACACGTATCAAGGGGGAGAGGCAGGAGTTCTAATATATACCCCCTTCAATTTACGTGTGTTTACATTTATTATTGGCTTAGGCAGTTTAAGGAGGCAGTTCGAGTATGAATCGGTTTGGAATACAATAGTGAGGTATTCCCTGTGCGCCTCTATTGTAACTGTAAATCCGTTTTCTCACTGAATTCTTCTAAAAAGGGAAACAGCTTACTGCTCATCTTCTGCAAGCAACCAAGATTACATACCAAAAAGAATGCGCGATTCCCCTTTTCCTTGTTGATGGCTTGCTTTTATGGTGAGGGTACACACTATGTTTTGGGGTGTTTAATTTGATGGAAATAGATACCAGTTGAGTTGAACTTGATACAAACCAAGTGTAATGCTGTCTTTCGGTAATGCAGTGAAATAGTATGCTTTTCAGGGGTACCTTAAAAGAGGTGAGTTAGTCCCATAAGTTGATCGAATTGAGGATTAGAGATTAGCTATTTGACGATCGAGATCGACAACTTTATCTTCGATCTATGATAAGTTCATGCATACAGCGCGATATTTGAGGAAAATTGGCGTTGCTAGAGTTATAAGAATAAAAACGGGATGAGGCTGACATAATTTTAGTACATGCCAGACGCATTTTCCCCTTTGTTTGACAAGAGATCTACGAGCAATTCAGTGTTTTTTCGACTGGAAAGGGTCGTATTACTTCATATATTGTCCTTTTTAGGAAATTTTATAACACATGGTGCTTGTGGACCGCGTCTGAAGGAGAACAAAAATTTTGCAAATCGGAAACTCGAATTGTTCGCAAAGAGCCGGTACAGACAATCCCGGTAATATGGATGGTGAATTGGGTTATAATAGGAAAATTATAGAAGCAATCCGATAGGGATAGGTCTCAATTGAGATCTTTACCCATCAGACCGATTAGGAAATGTTCTATGTACGTGTTGAACTTTAAATTTGTTTTTGGAAGGAGGATTACAAGGTTTCTTGAGAGTGTACCAGCCACTCAGCTCTTCTCATCGCCAAATCGTTTCCGAGGCTAGTAATCGACCTAACGCAATAGGGAACGGTAATTACACAACGCACTATGATGTGATTGGGGGAGAGTTGGTCTCTGTACTAGTGTGCTGCAGTCCCAAAAGGGTAAAAAAACTGTATTAGGGGTAATTTTAGTTCGATGTGCCTAAAAAGATGGAGAAAAGAGTTGAGAGAGGTGATGATAATATCCTTGCCAATTGATTCACCAGTATCTTAACTACTTCGAGGTTCAAAGTTGAGGTTTATCGATTGCTCATGGATTGTTTCACCTGTAAGATTGTGTGATCCGATCGGGATGTGAAAACAAAACCGCAGATCATTGCTATGACAACATGGCTTGATTACAGATCTCTCAAAAAGGAGATGGGGTTTATCTGCACGACCCCTTTTTACGGATTTGGATTATTGTGCACTACTTTCTAGATTTTCGGTCCACACGTGCACGACTACTTCTGGTCCCGTTTCAGGATCGTCTTTGGAGATCCCTGAATTTCGAGGTGACACGAGGATCCTTGCAAGAATTGGTGACCTGTACACGACTTTCTTTAAAATAGATTGGGTTTCTACGCACTACCACAAGAACAGCGGTTAATAACAGCCAGGACTTTTGCCAAGTGACGCTGACAGTTGAGATCGAGACTAAGTTAACCCTCTTCCGTACCTGTATCAATCACATCTTTGTTATAAATAGCCAGATCTGTTGAAAAATGCATTTTAATTGGCCCGTGGACTTTTTGCGGCTGTATGCACTCACAAAAGACGTGCGTTACAATAAATAGCACGTTTTCAAAACTTATCAAAGAGTCTGGACACTAGACATAATTCAGAAAAAACACCTGGACGAGTTGTTCTGTGGAAAATTGCAACTGGTGGTGAAATAGGAATCTTGTGACAGATCTGAAATCTGTGTTTAGTTTTTCGAGGAAAAAACGAACCAGAGTCAAGAAAAAATTATTTAGTACTGAAATTGTACTATTTTTCAAGTCAAATATTGTTTTGGTCCGTGTCTGCACTAATTGTTTGGTTTTATAAACTGGGTGTTTTTTAACCTCTTTGGTATAAATCTGAAATAATTCAGCGCTAAATCTTAAAAAGTTTCAACTGCTTGCCTATTTATCGAGGTTGCATCGGGGCACATAACTAGTTGTTAGTGCTGCACAAGTTGGTTTAAAAATAGTCCCACGCTGAGCGTACTTGAATTGGTCCCAATAGAGAAGCTGGTCTTTGCAATTCTGAAGTGATTATCATTGACTGGTAATTTACATTCATTCATTCATATCGCGTATCACATTTCTCGTATCACATCACACGAATTAACCACACACAAAGTACGTACATAACAACACAGTATCACATACATATAAAGGTATCACGTACATATAAAGGGAAGATATACACAGGATAACACGCAAGATAACACACACGATAACAGCATGTTCTACTTACCTCGCAAGATAAAACACAGATACCTGTTCATGATCGTGTTAGTAGCAGCACAGCTCATGTTCATGAAATTTGTGCGTCATTTCTCATTCGAGCTAGGTAAGGTGACTATCTATGACAAAGAGAAGGAGTCGGAAATATATAAAGTATTGGTGAACAAATATCCGCCCTCCCATTTCATGGGTTTACCGTTGGCAGACAAATGTGAAGCCTACTTCGATGAATTGTCTCGTTCAGATGAGTATTGGGAGATGAGTGATTTGTCCAATATGGAATACAACACTGGTGTTCTCAATCCACATGAATATTTCGAGTTTAAATTGGGTGGGTTGAAACAGGAATATGCTCGTGAAGGTCGAAATGTCGATGATATCAATACTGCCGAGATCACCAAGGACTTGAACGCCAGATTGGCAATGAACAGTTTTGTAGAAAAGAGATTAATCGACAGCGTTTCTCATCTTAGAGTCTATGGAACTTGTTATATAGTCCCTGAGGAGTCTGCTAGGTATCAGAAATGTTTTGAAGTGGAATCGAGGTTGTTCCCGTGGTTCACTTTTGAGTCTCCTGTCTTTGAGAGATGGGATGGCACCATAGTAAATGAGTTCCCCAGAATCTCTCGATACTATAATTATGAAGGTGAAGGGGACCCAAATTTCAAGCCAAAGACCTCCAATTGTCCACTTGCAGAGTTCAGAAATCAGTTCAACGGTAAAGGCATAGTGCTCTCCATAGATGATCGTCTCATCCCTGAAGCTTTGAAGTTTGTGAAACATTTGAGGTTTTTGAAAAACGAGTTACCAGTTCAATTCATCCATAAAGGAGATTTGAGTGAAGAAAGTAAGGAGAAATTGATAAAAGCTGCCAGATTCAATATTGTGGTGAAAGACACCACCACTGTTCGTGATTATAAGCAAGAGATCTGGTTCGTCGATACCAAGAGATGCATACAAGAAGATCATTTCGACAAGTTTCATAGTTTCAGAAACAAGTGGTTGGCAGCGTTGTTCAACTCTTTCGAAGAGATGATCTTAATGGATACCGATGTCGTCACTTTCATGCCTCCTCTGAATTATTTCAAACTCTCCGGATACAGAGACACCGGTGCATATTTCTTCAGAGATCGTGAAACTGAATTTCAAAATGTTCAACTGACTAACGATTTAATACACAGGTTGATGCCAAAAGATCTTGAGACTCTCTTCTTTGGTATTCCTCAAGTTACCGAGTTAACCTGGGATAGGAAATACTTCAAAGAACGCTTGTTCCACTACATGGAATCTGGAGTTGTACCCATGAATCGTAAGACGCATCTCTTGGGCTTGTTGATTGCGACTCAGTTACAATTTTGGGATCCCATCGCTAGTGCCGTCCACGGTGACAAAGAATTGTTTTGGCTTGGTCAATCATTTGCTGGTGATGAGAATTACTATTTCAATCCGAACCCTGCTGCTGCTATTGGAGCTGTAAAAAAAGATGAGTATAAGATTGCAAATGTCATCATCGGGACCCAACCTGCCCATATTGCACCTGATAACGAGACTGTATTCTGGGTCAATTCAGGTTTGGAAACTTGCAAAAAACACTCTTGGGATGTTGATTTCGAGAATAAGTTCCGTCTTGCCAAAGATTTCGAGACAAAAGAAGCTCTTAAAGAGTACTATATGTCTCCATTGGATATTCAAGCTGCTATCATTCCACCAAATGGTTTATTTGCATTCAATCAGGATCCAAACGAACCAGACAGGGGTTGGAGACAACTCGAGCATTATGGATGTCAAGGATATCTTTGGGGTGGATTTTCCAAAGTTGGTGGAGATGAAACCACAAATCCTGACTCGATTGGTAAGGAAATCATCTTCCCAGAGGAGGACAGACTTTACTACAACTCTTTGAGTAAATTTTGGGTGAATCCCGATTATTATTTCGAGGATGATGAAGAGCTTTCCGAAGCTTTGATTTATAAATACTGGCAGATCTTGGATAAATTCGAGAGTGTTGAAGAGTACGAAAAGGCTCTCAACGAAGGGAGAAGCAGTTCCAAATTAGAACTCAAATGGGATGACAACACAGATCTAACTTTGTTAGAGAAAGAATTGAGCTCTGCACAACTGGGTGGTTCTTCAGATCCCTCCAAAGAAGTTGAACAGAAAGAAAACCAAAATTAGAAGTGTCAGTTAACATATTGGTATCACTTCTTCAGCTATTAGGTCTATCAAAAGACCTGAACCACATAAAAAAGAGAAAAAAAAGGGATACCAGCTTTCGATGCTGTAATGATATTCAGCGAGATTCTGATTTTACAGCATTTTTTACATATAAAGAGTGATTTCAGTTCAGTTCAAGTTTTTCTAGTCTTCATACTTAATCAATTTTTCAGTGTATTCTCAACAGTAGAGAAAAAAAAAATTATAAAAGGTAAACATTGAAAAATGTCAAATAGCATCGGAATGGGATCGGTTCCACTACCCTCCGATGCGTTGGTGGAGAAACTTTTAAACTTGCCTATTTTGACCTCTGTTCCAGCAGTGATCACTTTGCTCTTCACCATGGACAAACAAATTGTATGTGGATGGTTGAAAGAGATCTCGACTCCGGTGTCGATCTCTGTGCTGAATAGATATCTAGATCAGTGCTTTAAATTGATCGAGAACATCGACGATTCCGAGGAGTTCAGTATGTTGCGATTGAACTATGAGAATGGTAAGGAATTGGTGATAATCCCGAATCATGAAGATGGGTTTGTCTTCTGTGTGGTGATTGAGAAATAAATTTGGTCGTGCGTAGATGGCTAATTTTGATAAACAGTGTACTGTTCATGTTCCAAACGTGCATTTCTGAATCGGTCAACAGGGCACTGGTAGAGATTTAAAAGCATTCCAGAGCGCCCAAAGGACGGTACTAATCATAAGCCACACAAGAGATGACCAGAAAAACAATCACGAAAGACAGCTGTAGAAACCTTTGTATGCAGTATCGACCTCGTACAAGAATTCTTTCAGCTCATCATCAGAGAGCTGTTGATTTATATCCAAGGCATTCAATTTGATCAACCATTGGATCAACCTACTACGACCATCAAAATCGCCATTGAAAAGCACTTTATTCGTATTTGTAACCAATTCAGTGAGCAAAGGGTGTAGTTGATCTTTAGTACGGTAGTTCAACTTGATTGCATCCATCAAGGTGATGAAGTTACCTGTCAGCTCCGCTACAAGTCTGGTATTTGGGGCATTTTTCAGCTGTTGAGCATTGGAAGGAGTCGAGCTTGTCACTGAGGTCTCCATTGTGGCTGGTATCCCTATTTCCAACCTGGCCTTGGCCAAGTTGTAATCGATATCGTACTCTTTGAAGAAATGATCCAAATTCTTGAACGACAGGTTCACTGTCTCGTCTTTTAAAATCGCATTGAATTGGTTTATAAGTCGCTGGCATGTCGTAGTGTACAACTCATCTTTGTCCTGCTCGTGCAAAGAGTCTCTCAAATACGATCTCTCCAAGATATTGAGAGTGGTGATAATCGAGTACAACTCGGCTAGCGACTCGTACAAGTCTCTTTCCTTGTTCGACGTGGCTAAAACTGTCTCTTCCAACAGCAGCGTCGAGTCTATCAAATAATTGATCCCTGAAGGGGTCGCTGAGGCGTACGGTTGTGACATCCTTGTGGCTCAAACAAGTGACAGTTTGCAAATTCTCAATTTTTCACGCTTTTACTGAAAAAAAAGCACAGAAAAAAAGAATGAAAAAGAGAAAATAATCCAATAATTCAAGTGATTTAATTTAGTTCCTACAACGACTCTCGAGCTCCAGAGGCTCATATTTATAAAGTTTCACCATATCAGTGCATCGTGAATTACGAAAATGAACGAAGTAAGGTCGTTGATCCAGTTTGTGTCCCGGAATTTTTACCCAAAACTGTACATCTTGGTATTGGATGCCATCTTGACACATTCGGTTCTATCCGAGGATGATTTGGCATACCTTGTAGGAATCCACAGGAAGGAGCTCCGGGCCATCTGCAACAAGTTGGTGGAGGACAGACTTCTAGTCGTGCACGCACAAAGAGAGGAAGAAGGCACCCAACAGCGGTACAAGACAAAGACTTATTACTATATTCACTTCACAGAGGCTATTGATTCCGTTAAATGGAAGATCCATACCATTGTCAAGGATTTGAAAGACGAGATTAAGAAGGATTCGAACCCTGAAGGTTACGTTTGTAGAAGATGTGGCTCCAAATATTCCCAGATCGATGCCTTAGCTCTATTGAGTCCCGACAAGTCCAAGTTCATCTGTGACCATTGTGGTGATGAATTGATCGAGGACGACTCCGGTGTTCAGCTCAAGTTAAGAGAACAGAAATTGCACAAATTAATGGCTCAGATCAATCCAATCATTGACTATTTGAGAAAAATCGACAAGATGACTATTGAAGAGAACACTTTCGAAAGTTCTTTGACAAGAGCTATCCCAGCACAATCGGAGACCAACGCCTCTTACTCCCTGTCGAACAAGACTGTCAGAAACACGGCAAACAATTTTGCAGGTGTTTACAACCAGCAATCCAAACAGTACAACACTAATAACACCAATGCCATCTTGAACGTGAAGATTTCCAACGAGGAGGATGAACTTTTGGACGAACAGGCAAATTTGAAACACAAGCATGAGAAACTGGTTCAAAATGCCTTGCCATCGTGGCACTCGGGAAGTACTGTGGGTAAGTCTTCGCTTGGTAGGTTGGACGACGACGAGAATGATGTGATGAGTGTCAAGGACGAGAATGATGAAGACCCAGACACTCCATTGACGATAAATGGTGATAGCGATTCCTTCAAATCGCTGAAACCTCAAACTCTGAGAGAGGAGACTCCGTTGAGTGATGCAGGGTTCAAGATCGACGATAAGGAAGCTGAAGATGCCTTAGCTGCGTACTATGCCAATTTGGAGAAGCAACAAGAAGACGAAGACGATGAGGAGGAGGAGGAGGAAGAAGATGACGAAGAATTCGAAGATGTCATGGACGAGGACATTCCAGAGCCACTGCAGAGCAATGACGTAAAAATCACCGACGAAGTAGAAGAGTTTGATGGTGAGAGCGATGAGGACTGAAAAAGATATCACTTCAAAAATAAACCGTTGCGATACCGGGCCGGAAACGGACGCAAGTTTTTTTTCACTTTTTTTTTTTCAGCTAAATGTCAACTAGTCAAATATTCAATTGTATAATTGAAAGACATCAATAGCAGTCCAAAAGGATCAAAAAAGCATCAGTTTGAGCATATCAAAAGTTATTGTAGTTATCACAGAATGTCTACCAATCAAGAGAAGAAGAAAGTGAGTGTTAATAGCGTTATTTTAAGATTAGGAAACCAAGTTAGTACTAACCATCATGTGACTAGGTCGATCCTTTAAAATCGTTTATCGCTGGAGGTACCGCTGGGGCAATTGAAGGGTGTATCACGTATCCATTTGAGTTTGCAAAGACACGGCTTCAACTTGTTCCTAAAGGTGCCACAACGTCGCGTAATCCACTTGTCTTGATCTACACAGTAGCAAAGACTCAAGGTGTATCAGCTTTGTACGTTGGATGTCCAGCATTCGTTGTTGGTAACACTGTGAAAGCCTCGGTGAGATTCTTGGGGTTCGACAGTATCAAGAAGTTGTTGTCTGACAAGGATGGTAAATTGAGTGGTCCAAGAGGTGTTCTTGCAGGGCTCGGTGCTGGTTTGTTGGAGAGTGTAATAGCAGTAACACCTTTCGAAGCTATCAAGACAGCTTTGATCGACGACAAGCAAACGGCTAAGCCTAAATACCAGAACGGGTTGATCAGTGGGAGTTTCAAGCTTTGTAAAGATTTGGGTTTCAAAGGTATCTACGCAGGTTTCTTACCTGTCTCCATGAGACAGGCAGCAAACCAGGCTGTTAGATTAGGGTCTTATAACTCTATCAAGACTACTATACAAAGAGTACAAGGATTACTGCCAAATGAACCGTTACCTTCTTCTTTGACCTTTGCAGTTGGAGCTTTCGCAGGAACCATCACAGTGTACTCCACGATGCCTATCGACACGGTAAAGACCAGAATGCAGGCTTTAGGGTCCGATAAGCTCTACTCGAGCACGGTGGACTGTTTTGTCAAGATCTTCAAGAACGAAGGTCTCTTGACCTTCTGGAAAGGAGCTACACCAAGATTGGGGAGATTGGTGTTGAGTGGAGGTATCGTGTTCACCATCTACGAGAAAATGTTGGTCATGATGGGATGATACATTTGTATGAAAAGTGTATAAAAATTGTAAAGCATCACATAAGGAGTTCTCTGTAACGAGTAAGACTTGCCCGAACAGGCAATCTGCACGAACTCGTCCTAACCGCTGGATCACCATTTAGCAAATGGTGCAATCATATGATGCACATCCACCAGACCAAATCATCCAAGAGAAAAGATTGATAAAAAATACCGTAACCCAATGCAAAACTCTAAACTTGATCCGGAGTATGTTCCGGTGGTTGAGCGGTTGTCGTTGTAGTGTCGTAATTAGGATTTAAGATCCGTTTCTCCGTCTGTCTTGCCCTATGGTAATCGATGATGGATTTCAAAAGGATGAAAAGCCCTAAAGCGATCAAGACAAATGCAAAATACGGAGTCTTTGTGTTATCTTCCAACATGCTGGCATCCTCCACCATATCGTTGGGAGATGCAGTGTTGGATTCCGGATATATGTGGCCGTCCAACGTTTGAGACCCATCAACGTCTATAAAATTAGGGTCGTTAGGTTCGAATTTACTGATCGGAGAGTCTCCTTTGTTGTAGTAGTTCACCGGTAATAAACCGTACCCGAAATTCATGAAAGTCAACCCAAGACCAGCTCTTGAACCTTCTTTTGAACCGTGAGATGTGTGCAATAAATAAGTGAGGAAGAACCCGATGAATTGGAAGCTGAAGCTCACTATGAAGTTCCAGAGGAAGTTGATCACAGACCCTACTGGTAATCCGTCTACAAACACTTCGTCTTCGAAACCAGGTGAAATGACACTCGACTCCCAGTAAGGAGGTGAAGTGTCCATCGCCAGTTGCTCGTATGAAGGTAAAGATTCGTCCAAGTCCAGATGCGTGGAAGGTTTAGCCGACATGTTTGTAAACACTCCATCGTTCGCTAAACCTTGCCCCATTGGGCGCCCCGTATAAACTGGTTGGTAGTAA
The DNA here is from genome assembly GCA_030569155.1 of Nakazawaea molendinolei. NCBI lineage: Eukaryota > Fungi > Ascomycota > Pichiomycetes > Alaninales > Pachysolenaceae > Nakazawaea > Nakazawaea molendinolei. Next base: position 525,851 of record JAJMKB010000007.1, read on the forward strand.
TTACGAATGAGATGAGGCACGTAACGCGAGACCCTTGGATTGTTGATCAACCTGTGCACTATGGTGTTTGGTACTCTGTGAGGGTGTCGTGTTGGTGGCAGTGAATCTGGCAGTGACAGGAGAGCAGGTTCCGGTGCTGATGAGGAGGTTCCAACGGGTACCTCTTCATCAGACACTGGTAGCCTTGTGTCCTGAGAATCTATAGCATCGGAGGTGTCGAATTGAGCTGAAGCGCCTTCTTCTTGCTCCTCGTCGTTTCTAAACGACGACAAGAGTTGGTCTTGATCTTCGTTCCGGTCCAAATTTTGAAGCTCAAGGGTCTCGGACTCGGATGTCGAGTCCCCTGGTCCTGTCTCGCTTGTGTTGGAGAGCTTTAAGAGATGTTAGTAAGCTATTCGTCAACTTTGTGGCAAGTCCGGGTCTTTGACAGGCACTTTGTGGTGATATATGGAATGGGGCTCATTTCGCGTGAAAATACCTGTGAAACCTTTTCTGTTCACTATTTACTTACCCTTTGATAGTTTCTCATGTCTTTAAACGAAATCCTAGGTGTAATTAACAAGGTATTCTGTTAATTATAACTACTCGTTTATTATTACTAAGAACTTATCTTTCTGTAAAAGGAAAATGTTTTTTTATGGAGCAGCGAGGCAAAGCAATTGGTGCGCCGTGCACGACTGTTGTATCCCTTTTGTGGAGATGCGCTTTTGGGGGTGCAGTGATGGAGTGCGATGATGAGTTGTTTGATTGAAGGAGTGACATGGAGTTGTGTTTGTTGTATGAGACTTTGCTGAGCTTGAGCTGAGCAAGGGAGGTTTTTTTTGGATGTTGATATGTGCAGAATAGGTGATATTAACTCGGTGTTGCCTGAAATTTATAAATAAACCTTCAATAGCTGACTAGCGTTATATTTGAAATAAAGTGAGCTGAAGTGTATTTGGTGAAAATGGTAATTGTGAGTGTGATAACATCACAGAAGCTCCACTTCTTAAATTCACCTATACAACATTATTAATACATTCATTCTATACACATCACCTTTGTAATTTGATAGTGACAAGGAACTGGTTCCCCAAATTCCTGTAAAAGACAGAATTGGTTCTACGTTCTTCTCTCTTGAACAGAGGAGATTGCACGCTCTGCTGCTTGATGAATTGATCCTCTGGCACGATAACTCTTTCCACAGTCTCAGAGAATTGGAAGGTGTTCTTTGTCAAATCCACACCTCCAGGTAAGACACTGTTAGGAACCACTGTTCTGATAGTCTTTGGATAGTCAGCCAAATCTGGCAAAGTAGGTCCACCTCTTCTCGTTGAAGTTCTGCCTTGAGTACGTCTTTTACGTCTGCTTTCACGTTCTTTGTCTTTGTCAAGTCTTTCCAACTCGTTCGAATTGATCTCCATCACAGAAGGAGTGTACACAGACAACGAATTTTTCTGTCTCTTGACATAACCGGTCTGGATGTTTGGGACGAGAAATCTCTTGATCTCTTCTTCCTCAACAGGGGTACCATCGAATTGATACCCTGTGGTGTACAAAGCCTTGACAAACATCTGGCATTGCTCTCTGATGGAATGTGCAATCAGAGACACAAATTCTGTGGACAACGAGAGTTCTGCTACCATGACAGAGGCAAATTCCTCAGGGTTGTTATCAGTGTTGGTCAAATCCCATTCAAATTGGTCCACAAGCTGGTTATTAGCAATGGTGATATCCAACTTGATGGGGATCCTGATGTCTTGAAGAGGAATAGATCTCGATGAAGGATTGGACACGATTGGGAGATACTCGCTGAGTTGCTCTTTCACCGATTGAAGAACAGTGTTGGTATATAAAGGGTTTTTGAACTGATAATCCTCCATCAACATACTGACAAACCTTTCCAAAGTGATCAATTTCTCGTTATTGTTCCAGACAAAAGTGTCGCTGAGCTTGAATTTGTCCTTCTCCAAATCGAATTCCAATCTGATGGGCACAAGTTGCTCCTGTTGCTCAGCGTTGGCATAATTAGCCGCTGGTGGGATGTACTGATCTGGGATTCTTGAGAATTTTTTAGCCTGATTGGGGTATATCAATTGAGTTGGTCTGCCGGTATCACTAGAACCATTCCCATATCCTTGATAACCTTCTCCCCAAATGCTTTTAATGTTAGGAAACTTAGGATCTATCGACTGTGATCTTATCGTTCTCAAATTCTCGTAATATTTCAACTCAGACCCCATTTTTTTCGCTAACGAAGCATGTTGTTCTGCGTTACCGTTGTTAGCGATTCTTCTTGAATCGTCTAAATCTCTCTTCGTAATCTGCTCATATAAGAGAACTTCACTAGGAATCTCTTTTTTACCCTCCTCTTTCAACTTGTTGGACCAATAGCTGGAAGGATCTATCTTGACAAGGGGGAGAACACTCTCTGTGGGGATTTGAGCTTGTGGAGGTACGATAGGTTGTTGAACTTGTGGCAGTTGTTGCTGTTGTTGTTGTTGTTGCAACTGAGGATTGTATATCTGTGGGGTATGGTGTGGTGGAGGGCCGTTGAGATGTGGGTTCATAGCGTTCATAGGCATCTGGTTTGGCGGGACACCAACCCCTGGCAGCACTCCGGCTACTTGAGCTTTTAATTCTTTCTTAGTAGGTCTTTTCTTCTTCTGCTGCAATTTCAGGGCCTGTTGAGGCGGAAGACCTCCTACAGAGATCCCGTTGGGTATTCCGTTGATGCTATTTATATCTCCAGTTGGCATCATCATGGAGGGCTGTTGTCCCTGTTGCTGCTGTTGCTGTTGATGGTTCATCATCTGCTGTTGTAACCGCTGTTGTTGATAATGATGCAAAAAAGCAGCCAATTGCGGGTGTTGTCTGAGCAAGGCCTGTTGTTGCTCAGGTGTCATGTTAGCCAACTGCAGCTGGATGATTTGTAAGGACATCTGCTGCTGTTGGTTGATGGGTTGTTGTTGGGCTTGTTGCCCATTGAAATGGTTCATTTCGTGTTAAATGGAGGTGATTCGACTGAGAAAAAAACTGCAGTATTCACAGAACGATGTACGGAATGATTTCCCAACAAGTTGGAGCTCTTTGGACCCCTTTCAATCGGTCTTGAACACCCCAATTTCAATTAATACAATAGTTTTATTTAAATGCTTGTTTTTGCACCACCAAAATAAGCGTTTGTGGAAAACGCACGACTTTTCACTTTTGTTAGTTTTTACACGACTTTTCATCTAGATTCTATTTGATATTGAATGCACGACCATGATTCGGGAGATGTTGGCTTCATTTAGAGCGTCTATAAAAGTGGAAATAGTTTTTGATCACGATCTGTAATCACCGTTGATAGTAACGTACTCGTGACTCAAATCACAAGTCCAGTAATCACAAGAAGCACCTCCTCCAGTGCCCAATTGTACCAAGATCTCCAAATCTTCAGCTTGCAAGATTTCACTGGCTCTTTCCTCGTCAACGAGCTCCGGTTCACCGTTGACAAGCAATTTCAAGACTGGAGTACCGTCAGTTGGTACAAAAGAGACGTTGGTCTTGTATGGATCGACCTCGGCACCGGCGTAACCTGTAGCACACAAGATTCTCCCCCAATTGGCATCTTTACCGTACAAAGCAGTCTTGACCAAAGGAGAGTTGGCAATGGATTTGGCAACTTTATGAGCATCTTCGTAAGAAACAGCATCTTCTACTTTGATGGTAACAAATTTGGTGGCACCTTCACCGTCTCTGACAACTAATTGAGAAAGTTGCTGAGCAAATGCCACAATGTTTTCTTTCAAAGCCTCATAGGAAGCAGATTTTTCAGTGATCAACTCTCCACCGGCAGCACCGTTGGCCAAAGCGGTGATGGTGTCATTAGTAGACATGTCTCCGTCAACAGAGATACAGTTGAAAGATCTGTCAGTAGCGTAAGACAAGATTTTTTGCAAAGCCAGTGGAGACACTGGAGCATCGGTGACAAAGAACCCCAACAAGGTAGCCATATTAGGACAGATCATACCGGCACCTTTGGCCAAACCGGCCAATCTGTACTCAATACCGTTGATCTCGAAAGATTTAGAGACCAATTTTGGGAAGGTGTCAGTAGTACAGAGAGCCTTAGCACACTCTAACCAGTGTTCATGGTCATCACCTAACCCGGACAGGGCCAAAGGACCTAAACCTTGAGAGATCTTATCCATCTGCAACCGCTGTCCAATGACACCAGTAGACATCACAAGAGTGGATTGACCATTGGTGTTATTAACCAATTGATCTACTTGGTCCACCATAGTGTTAGCATCTTTCATACCTCCTTCACCGGTGACAGCGTTAGCACATCCACTGTTCACCACTATAGAGTTGATATCCAGCCCCAGTTTCTCTTGAAGAATCTTGTAAGAGACTTGTACTGGAGCAGCTTTGAACTTATTTTTGGTGAAAACAGCTGCAGCCGATGTGTTTTTCAACTCAGACACCAAGAGGGCCAAATCAGGGTTACCATTCTTCTTGACCCCGGATTTATAGCCTCCAACTTTGAACCCTTTAGGGTACGATCCAGAGGTAGGTACAAATCTGGTCTTGTCAGCGACAAATCTAGCTGACACTGCACTAAAGCTACGAGAAAAACGTTGAGCTTTCATATTGTATTATTCTTTCTAGTAAAAGAGACCAGTATGAAATAGAGAATTGGTCCACTTAAATAGTATATGAGTCACTTGGAAAGATGTGATTACGATCGATGAAAAAGTGAAAAATTCGATTTTTCACCGCGCCAATTGGAAATTGCCGTTTTCGGACAGCCATATAGGGGAATCTCTAATTACTATAAAAGGCAGTCAAAAAGGGGGTTATCCTGTGAAGCTGATTTTCCAGTCCTTCACCAATATTTCCAATGGGAACTAGAATCCATAAATTGCTATCTGCCGTAGCACTACATCGATTATTTTCATTTTTATTAAAGAATTACATACATGGCAAGTTAGATAATCTAGTTCATCTTCTTGACCAAGGTGTTGATGTGTTCTTCGTGGTTACCGAAAGCACCACCTTGGATGAAGTGGTTGAACTTTCTTCTGGTAGACCAACCACCAGATGGGTTGGACAACTTGAATGGCCACAAGAAGTTGTTGGCTTGTTTGAAGTTTGGACCAACGGTGTAGATTTCGTGGATCAAGTCCTCGATGGAGACGATACCGTATTTACCCAAAGAAGCTTCGATGATGGAGTTCTCAGACAAAGGAATTCTTTGCTTGTTGACCTTACCGTAACCTCTCTTGTAGACCAATTGTCTGATGGTAGACAAAGATGGGTAACCGTAGGCAACGTATGGCTCAACCAATTTCAACAATTCAGAGGTAGCCTTGGTGACCTTGACAAAGACACCGGCGTTGATTTGCAACAATCTCAACAATTGCAAAACCTTTCTTGGTTTAGGTGGAATCTTGTTGATACCCTTGATTCTGACAACGAAGACCAAGTTTGGTTGAGCATCAACGTAGTAAGAACCGTTCTTCTTAGCTTCACGCTTGGCGTCAATGATAGCACGTTCGGCGTCTTTGTATTCCTTGGTGTAAGCAGCGGTTCTGTCGAAGATAGCTTGTCTCTTCTCTTTGTTAGCCTAGTTGATAAAGTTAGTAACTTGGTTTTGCAATTCGAATTCCAATTCAAACATCACAAGGAAAACTTTCAGTCCCGAAAGATGGTTAACTTAACGACAACATTGCCAAAGCTAGTCTGTTAAAATGGTTTTTGTATCATCTCTAAATCTTTCTGTGATGATGTTCAAATGGAGTAAAGATTACTTACAGCTTTTCTAGCCTTTCTCTCAGCGGCAACTTGCTCAGCTGATTTGGCGTCAGCCTTGGACTTCTTAATCAAAGTTTCTGGTTTTTGAATTTGTTCTCTGTTGGGAGAAATGTTAGTATAAAGATTCCTATTATCATATCGATAATGATAAACCAAACATCGGGAACTGATTGGGCCAACAATCATTCACCGAGTCCTTGAACTGAGAATCTTTTATTGAAATTTGAAAAAATTCCCAATGATGTGCAGTGAAAAATTCCAACTTTGGGAGCTGGAAAATCTTCAAAAAAGGACAGATTTCAATTGGAAGCATCTGGAGATATCTCCTCTTGAAGAGGAAATGGCTGTTATTTCCAGATATAATTTGTAATCTAATCCTCTCTTGGTGATAAATTTGATCCCAGCTACCAAACGACAGCATAGGACAAGACCTTATTCTCAGAATAAGAAACTTGTGGTAATCACAAGTGTGTAATAACATTCATTCTATCCGTGATATTAGGCAAACTAATACCAATTATAGTGAAATGTTGGAATCCATATACTTTTGATCGATACCATAAAAGATCGATGTCCGCTCTTTGCAAACTTTTTCAAATACAATAAAAGATAGAAACTACATTCTACAACTGTTCCCGGTCTGCTTATTCATATCTCAACCATTCATGTTCACTTACTGAGCCATCTTGATGTGATATCTAATTCGGTTGAACTATTAGTAGAACTGAAAAATTTGTTCCAAATTCTACTAAGGAAAAAAAGATGAAAATTTTCCAGTGAGATGGTCGTGCGCCGTGAGAAAAATGAGCTTAGGGTTCTGTGCCCTTGTTTTTTCTCCGGGTTATGCATCGTTACACCAGCCCTGTTTTCGAGTACATGTGAAATGTACACGACTTTTCACGATGTCATCTTAGGGCAGGTGAAATTGGTTCACTCTTGGTGGTTTCACTGGTACTGGATCGAGAGAAATAGAACTGAGAGCGGAAATGAGTGCAAGTGGACAAGTGTTAAGCCGAGGAGCTTTTTTGTCCCATGAAAAGGACTATAATCATGCTACTGATGCTGAGTACCTGAAATATCGTCAATTGGCAGACAAGGCGTATCAGTTGAGAAACAAGTACTCTCAAGAATCCCAGAGCGCCTATAAGAACGGTGACAAGAGTGGGGCACACGAGTTGTCCGTCAAGGCAAAAGAACAGTTGGAGATCGCTGAAAGTTATAGTCGTAAAGCTGCTGAGTATGTGTTCGTGGAGAACAACGCTGATAGCGATTCCAACGAGATCGATCTCCACGGTTTGTACGTGAAAGAGCTGGAGTATATCTTGAAACAGAGGATCATGGCTGGTATCAATAGGAATGAGTCCAAATTGGAGGTCATCGTGGGTAAAGGTTTGCACAGTGCTAATGGTGTAGCCAAATTGAAACCCGCTGTCGAGGATTTATGCTCCGAGGCCAATTTGAAACATCACATCGACCGTCACAACACTGGAGTGCTTGTCATCGATTTGACAAATGCAAAGATTCCTTCCTCTTGGTCTAAAATACCACCAATGTACAATGGTCCACCTAGACCTCAAGGTACCTATCAACAGCCCCAATACCAGCAACAACCTCAATATCACCAACCTCAACACCAGAACAACACTTATCACCAGCAGCAGCAACAGCATAATAACAACGATAACGGGAAATTGGCCATCATGGTTATCAAACTTATCTGTGCTTGTATAAACAAGCGTTAATGCTGTTGAAATCTCTGTGTGAGATAACTGTGATAAGCTCAAGCCTCCAGTACTATAATTGATAATTACACCACACAAAATCCCAAAAATGGGAACATAGCTTTTTTTGTATTATAACATTTAATTCCAATGACTTCAACGCTTGTTGTATCCGATATTGTCACCGTTGACTCTACTTCTCACTTATCTCTTTCTTATCTTACTGAGCCCTATCGTTATTCTTCTTTCTTTATCTACTCTCCACATATCTGCTCTCTTCACTATTAACCAATATCACACTCGCCAATTGTTTCTCTTCCATTTCACTCTTATCAATCGTCACCATCTCTTATCTCATCTCATCTCATCTCATCTCATCTCATGTTTGAGTGAAAAATTCTTAGATAAGAAGTCAGGGGCTGTTACACGTAAATGTAATAACGCGTGAAAAAAAATAGCGCTTAAATCAGTAGAACATCAAATTAATTGGAATAGATATCAATTGTTCGGAGATTGAGTGGCTTTTTGGGTGAACCAGTGGGAGAAACTGATCTCGGTAACAAGTTAATAATCAGCTCTATAATTGTTAGAGAGGTTTCAAGAGAGTATTGCTGATAAACCAAAGATCAATAAATCATAGAATCAGCTCATCGATTGTAGATTGAGGACAGGTGAAGTTGATCCAGCTAAGCAATTGATAAGTTTCTTGTCTGCTTTCTCTTCTCAAAGTATTGGGGCGATATAGAGTATCTCAGAACGTTTTTGTTTGTCGAAAAGTACTGGAAGCTGATACCACATCTATTAGGTGATAGGTGATAAATTTCAACCACACTAAACAACAACTAGCTAAGATCTGTCAAATCAGTCATTTACACCACTTAACACACAACTGATCTGATACAGAATACAAAATGGTGAAATCAAAGAATTTACCCAAGCTTCAGTTCTCCAAGAACATCTTACCCTCATTGGAGAAACCTATTCCTACCAAAGAGCTTCTTGTGAGGCTAAAAGTGAGTCAATTCAGGAATCTTGACAATAATAAGATATAAATACTAACAAATGTAGGATCTTTCAAACGAATTGACAACTATCGACCAAGAGAAGATAGACATCTCTTCATTAGACACTGTGAAAGATGCTCTTGTGAACAAGAAATTACTTCGAAACAACAATTTAGGAGTACAGGCCTATGTGGCATGTTGCTTGTCTGATATCTTGAGGATTTATGCTCCAGATGCTCCATTTACACTGACTCAGTTGACAGATATCTTTAAATTATTTTTCAACCAGTTTAAACATTTAAATGAGCAGGAGACCAACGGTTATTTTCTGCAATATTACTATTTATTATCAAAGTTGTCCGAAGTTCGCAGTATTATCTTAATAACAGATTTACCAGAATCTGAGAAATTGATCGAAAATGTTTTCGAAGTGTTCTACGGCTTAGCGAATCAACCCAACTTCCCTCTTAAATTGGAACCTTTGATCTGCGATGTCTTATCCGAAATCATAAGTGAAAGTGATTCAGTGCCGACAAAAGTTTTGAAATTGATCTTGAACAAATTTTTCAACGACAAGGCAATACCGAATACGGTGAACCCATCGTTGAATTTCACCTTGAGTATTTGCAACACGAATTCAGATCGTATCTCTCGTTTGATCACCCAATTTTTCTCGGAATTGATCTACGATGGGTCCCAAGATGATACTCTGTCAGCCAAATTTATCGAAAACTTGAGTAAATTACACAGATTGGCAATTGAAATATGGAAGTATATCCCTGAACTATTGGCCTCGGTGATGGGTTTGATAGAAGACGAATTAGATGCGGAGAACGTTACCATTAGATCCATGGCCACTGAAACCGTCTCGAAAATTCTCGCTATACATCCTTCCAAATTAAATTTCATCCAAACTCATTCAGATACGTACACTTCTTGGTTGAAGAAAACTTTGGATATCTCACCACTGGTGCGTAGCAAATGGATAGAGACAACATTACCAATATTCCTCACCAATAAAAATGATGTGGGTGATATTGTCAATGGACTCACAAAATGTCTTTTGGACACGGATGAGAAAGTGAGATTTACCACTTGTAAGACCCTTCTGCAACTTCCATCAAAGATTCTTTTGGAAAAGATCGCTAGTGAGACCATTATGGGTACTTTGAGTCAATTGATCAGGGAGAAGAGTCCAGAGATCAGAAACGAGATTATTAAACTTTTAGGAAATCTCTATAACGATTGTTGGGAAGAAGAGAAAGACAATAAGCTTCTCAGTTGGATTCCTGATCATATCTTGAACTTGATCTATATCAATGATAAAAATATCAATGCCTTGGTTGATATATGCCTTTTGGAGAGGATTATTCCTTTTGAAAATGATTCCAAGAAGAGGGCCGAGAGACTTTTGAAAGTTATTCAACAATTGTCTGAGAAATCCAAATCGTCATTCTTTGCAATTCTTAAAAGACAACAGCAGATATCTGGAGTAATGCTGCAATTCTTGAAAACTTGTGAAGCTTATAACGGTGGTCAAGTGCTTAATGGTAACGATGAGCCTGACCTTCGCCGTAAATTGAACAAGATCATTGATTGGTTGGCTGTGGGACTTCCTACTTATTTCAATTCTCATGTATGCTTGGAAAGATTCATCAAGTTAAACAATAGAAGATTCTACAGGTTGATCAAATTGTGCTTATCAGCAGATAGCGATTACGAGACGATCAAGAACTCTATGAAAGAATTGTTCAATAAGTTAAATGACTCTAAAGCGATCAAGTTGGAAAACGATGTGCCCATCCCAACCGTAGATATGTTGAACGTTTTCAAATTGATCTTGTATCGCTCGTCTCTTATCATCGTGAACAAGAGTAACATTCCAGAAATTTCGGACAAGGCCAAAGATTCAACAGGAGCATTGTGTGCAATTTCAAAAGAGCTTTTGGAAGTCATGTCCACCAATGTACCTGGTGTTTTCAAATCTCACATCACAGAGCTAACAAATTTTGTATCAGGTTATACAAAAGAAGACTCAAAAGGTTATTACCTGCAAGCGCTCAAAACAATCTATCATTTCTTGAAACAATACAAGGATTTCAATGAACAGCTCGAGATCGGTTTTTACGATAAACTATTCCAGATAGCCTTGAACGGGTCTGTTCAAGAATCTAAGTACGCTGTCAGAATTATTTGTCTCTCGAGACATAAATACAGTTACACAGAGGATCTTTTGAGTAATTCGTATCCGTTGGATCTTGAAGATGATAATCTCTCCACACGTCTTGCAATTATCTCAGAATTTTTCATCGAGGTTCCCACAATGGTTGAAGAGAAAGCAGCCGAGATCACATCATTTTTGATCAAAAATATTCTTCTTGCAAATCAACCTCTGATAGAATCCGAACCCGAAGAAGAATGGATCAAAGATGAAGACCTAGAGGAGGGAAAGCATTCTCAGTGCCAACAAAAATTGTTAGCGTTGAACATTTTCACAAATAGGTTGATCTCAACGTCTTCTGATCCGGAGAATGATGAGGCCAAAATTCTGGCTTTGAGTGAACCTGTATTCAAACTTTTCATGTCTTTGATCGGCAATGGGGGTGAAATCGTCAAAAGTGCTAATCCGACACCTAAAAATGTACAGAGCAGATTGAGGTTGGCTGCTGGAGAGCTGATATTGAAATTGTCCAAGCTCTTACTGTTCAACAAGATCTTGAACCCCTCGATTATCAACAGATTAATTTTCTTGATTCAGGATGAGAGTGTCGAAGTGAGATCTCTGTTTGTTGATAAACTTCAGGTGTTGTTATATGAGGAAAGTATCAGTGAAAGATTCATACCATTATTGTTCTTCATGGCCCATGAGCCGGAAGAAAATTTGAAGAACAATGTAATGACATGGTTGAGATCTTCTTTCAGTAAGCAAAACAGTAGAGAAGTGAAAAGTCTCACCTATGAGAGATCATTTTCTCGTTTGTTACACATGACTTCACATCATCAAGAGTATTTAGATTTGATGGATCAGTATTTCGAAACAGATAATGTGGAAGTTTTGCTCCAAGCATATTCATTTGCTTTGGAATACATCTGTTTTTACCTTGGTTTGATTGCAAATCAGGACAACATTTCTTTGTTATACTATTTTGCCTCAAGGTTGAAACAGTATCACGATAGTTTGATACCGGAAAGCGAGTACGACCTGTTCCAACAAAATATCGAGACTCTGAATTTGAAGTCAAAGATGTTTAATATTTACAGGATATCAGAATTAGCACAGCTTGCAATTAAAGAGTATGCGACACAAAAGACATGGCTGATTTCAACTTATCCTGGTACTTTCAAGTTATCGGCTGATATATTTGCGACAATACATTCGCAAGAAGAGGCTGAATTCTTGGTACACAATGTCTTCATCGAGGACACTATTTCTTCCAGGTTGGTAAGTTTAACTAAATCCAGAGTTTCTCATATTGGATCGAACGCATCGAAACAGAAGAAGAAACCTGTTAAACGGAAGATCAGAGTGGACAACCAAGAGAATAAAGAAAACATGAGATCAAGTAAAATGAAGAAAAGGATCAGGAAAGAAGTCGAATACACCGGTCCAGTGAGAAAGTCAGATAGAAACTTGAACAAAGCTATCAATTACGGTAACGACGACATCGATGAAGGTGATGATTACGAGTGAACAACTCGGAGCTGTATAAAAATATGAGTTATTATTAAATAGTAAGAGGGTGTTTTCAACTCTGTAAAAATCTCAAAAGATTATCCCGACCTTTGATGTCTATCAACTTCTTCAAATATTTCAAGTCTTCGATTTCGTTGTCTGTCAAGTCCTCGTACCCGTTGGCTGACTTTGATAATTCGCTGTTGACGACGCTTAGCAACTCTTTGAAACTAGTTGTCGAGTGCACGACGGGCTTCGACTTCAAATCCAGCATCGATTCAATTGCATCAGTCTCGGATGCCATGGTGATGAAAGGATCCCCCAATTTCTTGATTTTACTGCTATCGATAAAATCCAAGATAACCCCTTTTTCAGGGATCCGATATGTGATGTTGTTCATCGTGATGATCTTTTCCATCTTCTCGCTCATTGGCGCGTGTATCTTACCATCTTTATAATATGTGTTCATGTAGGCGGGCGTGGTCAAATTACTCTCGTCTTCTTCGTTGTTGTCTACCTCTTCCTCTGACTCCGGTGCTATTTCTACATCTCCGTTATTCTTGAATCCTCTAGACATTGAAACGTCAACGTAGTTCTGTCTCTTGTATCTTCTCTTCTTTGTTGGAATGAGATCCAGGACGTGGTTCGGGCATTTCCATTTGGTGCCCAAAGTTTTCACAGAAGGTAAAGGAGGATTTAAGCAGTCTAAATGCCACGAGAGATCACAATAACCGCATTTGGTGATCTCTTTGTTTAAACCTGTCAAACCACATCTGTAACATATGAGCGGCTTACCATTCTTGTCATAAATGTTCAAAGGATCCAGTTCCTCCAATTTGCCAAGTTTGATTGGTCTGGTATTTTTACTCACAGAAGAGTCCTGATACTCTCCACACGGTCCTGTAGAAACATTTTCAAACGTTGATTCTCTCAATTTTCTAGGCAATTGGAATTTTCTCGGGTTTCTGATCTCAGATTGGTTCAAAAGCTTGGAGAAAATACCAACGGTGTACTTCTTTGTCTTTCCTCTTTTACTCAAACATTCGTTACAATACCAGTTCCCCTCTGGCAAAGAGTCCTCGTCTAATGGAGGATCACAGCAGAGGAAATGGAAGGATTTAGGGCATGCCTCACAGCACAAGAATATACCGGGACCTCCACACGCAGAGCAAAAATCCTCGTTATCCTGTTGATGATGTTAGTATCACTACTATGAAGAGATTCTTAAAATGAGACATACCTTTGTCGTGTCATCGAAATCAAAAGCTCCTGCCCTTTTTTGGCCAGCTAAATCTGGAGCGCCAAAACCAAAAGCGTTACCTCTGTTTTTCTGTGGACTTGATGGGTGTTAGTATGTGATGAGTGTGGAAAAACACCAACCAACCGCGTGCCGAAGAATAGGTGTTGCGGTTTCATGATGAGAAAATTACATACGATCTCTTGATCTTCTTATTCATATCCTTTTTCTTTTTCGACTGCTTTGTAGGAGTAGACGGCACGTAGTTTTTGAGGTCGGAGTAAACTTCAATGTCAGCTGGAGGTAATTTCCTCCTTATGTAGAATTTACTACCTCTCTTTGTGACCGGTTTTATCTTGGAATGTTCCTCCAACCTCTCTGTACTGAGCACTGTCATCGGCTCGGACATCTTGGTCTTCAAATTTTTTTGGTACGACAACTGTGACGGCTCACTGTTCACTGTATCTGATTCCAGATCCGACTCGTCGTCGTTTGAAGAGGTCGATTTCTTCGAGAGTTTCCTCTGAAAGCCTCTTTTCTTGGGCCAAAGGGCCTCTTTCTTTATCTTTTTACTTGGAGGAGCCCCGATGGGCAATCCGGTGACTATAGGAGTAGGTTTTGCCAACGGCGGCTCTTCCCATTGGTCTTGGTCGTATACGAGCCAGTCTTCGCTATTTTCCCTGGCGGCTAGCGAGGTCGGAGTGATCTCGTCGTGTAACAGTTGCCGAGCTTGTCTCCTGCGTTCCTGTTGCTCTTCGAGCTTCACTATTCGTGTTGATCTTCTCTGGTTGCCTGTCCTGGTGTCTGAACGGGCATCTGTCGACGACACCGAGCTCATTCTATCCGGAGTGGGCGACACAGACGAAGAGATCGACTGTGGTGATATTATCTCCATCTTGGTCTCGTTTTTCAGAGACATATGGACTGACTTCAGGCAACTTTAAGCGGAATCTTGTATACCAACTTCTTCTGATGGCCTTAAGATTTCCTTTCCAAAACACGTCCCAATATCCAATGGCAACTCTTTATCACTAATCAACACTTGGGCAACTCTTTGCGAATATCAAATGGGCGTCAAAAGCACTCCAACTCCTTAGATCAATTTTGGGTTTCTCTTGTCTAGTTGATCCGCTGGTAGACCCGTCAAGTTTTCAATTTTTTTTTCAGCTGAGCTATTCGCGTGCACTGGAATATAAAAGGGGATAACTCCCCCTTTTTTATCGATTATCACCAAGATCCGAAAATTGTGGTATTGGATGGGGAAAAATTGAGAGAGCAGATGAGATGCTTAAATATGGTTGAAGATGAGGCTACTGAGGGAAATTTGGTAATTTAGAGATGATAGCTAATTAAATTTAGCGAGTAGCCTGTAAAAAAAGCTAGCGAATAGCTTTGACGAATAGCTTTATTTGGCGAATAGCTATAAATGACGAATAGCTATTGAGAATATAAATTCGAACAGGTCTGCTGATCGAGATGAGAATTGTAAATTATGTGATGCCTTGGTGTGATATATTAAAAATTTAAGTGAAAAGTAAGCTCTTAAACGGACTTAAGATTTAAGACGATTTGACTATCGAATTAACCGCCGTTGGCTAGATGAGACTTGAAGTCTATATCAATGACTGCAATAGCGAGCATTGAGTACTCTGATCAATTTGCCCTTGATTTGAAACGAAAAGGGTGGCTTATCTGCTATTCGTCAATTTAGTGATGAGCTTAATGCTGAGATACTCAAGAATTTAGCTATTTCACCTATCGTGACAGCCAAAAAGAGGTTGGAAGTGGTTTCAATGCCTAATTGATGCTTGTGAAGGAAGAGAGTCCGAAATGAGTCCATGAAAAGCGTTTGATTGGGTTCCAAGAAATTCAAGTCAACAGCGCTTAGCATTAATTTTCAATTTAGCGATAACGAACAGCTAGAAGCCATCTCAGTACACTGGAACTCGAGATCCTTGTCTGAAGTGTCTGAAGTGTCTGGGAATCGTTCTGCTATAATTTCTCAATACGACCGGCTTTAATTGACAAAATGACAAAACTGGTGGTGTTCCTTGAAATTCATTTCGAGTTTACGAAAAGCTCACCAAAACCAAAATACAAACGACGAGGTCAAGGATAAGGTCGTGAACGCTTAAATGACCATTTTGGTCAAGTATCATAACAAGATAAGTTTGGTTTAAGCTTCTTTGATAGACATCTTTGTGCAAGTTGTAAAAAAACAGCACTTCACCGGCTAAGTGTCAGATTATAATTTTATCAACCTCTTCATCATCATCGATCAATCTAGCACTATGACCCCATGATGAAGTAGGAGCTCATGCCAAAATTCATTTGAAGCTCAAAGTGCAACAGCATATAATTCCACTAAACTATCATTTGCAGCGAAAACGAACCCCCCGACCACAAAGACTTTAATTGATTCATCAAAATTTGAGCTACTCATCCGAGTGCGAGAACTTGGCATCAACACTCGATAGAGAACCCTGCGACAATAGAAGAGGCGAAGCAAATTAAGATGTAAATTTAAACCAGACGTGCGGAGTTGAAGCGGAGATACCATATGCATAGGCAAGCGAGCGAAAAGGTATTTAAAAAGGGGCGCTTGCCTCGAAGTCATCGATCTCAGATCAACAAATCATTGGAGATGGATTCGGGAGTAGCTAAATTGTTAACTTTGGACAACAGGGCCGGGTATTACTCGGGGATGATCCCTGACTTGGGGTTCAACGTTGCCATGACTGTGATTTTTGCCCTTTTTTTCATCTTTCACGTAGCTGTGTTTGTGCCTTACAAGCAATGGTGGTTTGGAACATGTTTCATAATCACCACTGGGATGGAGGTCAGTGGGTACATTGCTCGTGTTGTTTCGCATAGCGATATCGAAAACAGGGATGCCTTCTTGCTGCAGTACGTCTGTCTCACTATAGCCCCTGTTTTCACCATGGCGGGTATTTACTACCAGTTGGCCAAGTTGTCGATGATCTATGGACCTCAAAATTCGAGGTTGAAGCCGATGACTTATAGTTATATGTTCATAGGTTTCGATGTCTTGTCGATCCTCGTGCAAGCTGCTGGTGGTGGTATTGCCTCTGGAGCCAGTGCCAACGGTAACGTGCACCAAAGAGATGTCGGTTCACACATCTTTGTTGCAGGTTTGGCTTTACAAGTTCTGTCCATGACGATCTTCCTCGGTTTCTGGTTCGATTTCCTCTACTCTATCTATATCAGAGCACCTAAACGGAACCCTGGAGTCGAGGTTGACTCTTTGTACAACCCTAGATTTATCGCCCTTAGACAGGGTAGATTGTTCAAGTATTTCAACCTTCTGTTGACTCTTGCAGTGTTATTCATCTATGTCAGATGTTGCTACAGAGTGGCAGAGTTATCAGAAGGTTGGGCTGGTAACTTGATCAGACATGAGATTTATTTCGTCATCTTAGATCTGTTGATGATCTCATTGGCCACCGCTATCTTGGTACCTTTCTATCCAGGTTTTGTCTTTGACGGTAGACACACCAACGTTGGAGTAGACGGTTTCAAGAAATCATGGAGAAGAGACCATCGCTCCGCCAGTGATGTAAACTCCGATGATTCGGACAAACAGGACTCAGATGTCAAACCAGAGGATTCTGACTCCAAACCTGAAGGTTCAATTCTTGCCTAGTTTTATTTATTCAAATTGTACATTACCGGGACACTTATAATATTAGACATTATACGAGGAATGGGATAAGAGTTCCTCTTCCTCACGGCTTATTTCCTTGCCTTTCAACTGCTCAATACATTTCTTTACAATTTCCCTTAGTTTAGCCTCGTCTTTCCTTCGTCCTGTAACACTAACGGTGTTCAACACCTTATGAGGGTAACTGCCTATTTTGATATCTTCGTTGCCCAAATTTTCAGACAAGTCTCTCAAAAAGGGGGCTAGCAGCGATTCTCTTTCCTCTGTTGAGACGTAGAATGAGATGAACTTGAGTTCCGGGTCTAGTCTATCTTTAATAGCTGGATGGATCCCATTCAACAACATGTTCTCGAGTAATCTGGGGATCCCTGGTAAAATGTTCAACTTGTCGTTGATGTTGACGATAGGAACCCAGAGATCTGGGGCATATAAATACTGCACGTTAGCGCCGTAGGGTAACTTGACCATTCTCAAGTTGGCCTCTTCCTGCTCTTTGGTGAAGTTTCTTAAAAGATGGGCATAGGTCTTGTACATCTTGGATTTGGCTTCTTCGTTCAATTTTAAATCCAATTGGTACGCTTTGGCAATGCTCTCGTAGGTGAGATCGTCGTGGGTAGGGCCTATACCACCGCTGGTGATGATGAGATCAAATTTCGAGTCAAATTCCTTCACGGTGGAGATGATTTCTGCCTCGTCATCACCGATGATGGAAACTTTGCCCAATTGAATCCCATTCTCGAAGCAGTATTTGCCAAAGAATCTGGAGTTGGTATCTGTGATCTTGGAGTTCAAGACTTCATCACCAATGATCTTTGATTGTTAGTTGAAGTGGTCTCTAAAGCTGTTTTTATTTACTCACAATACATCCGGCGGTCTTCACCGGACTTGAAAGTCTTCTCAGAGACACAGAGAACTGTCTAAAGCTGATAAGCCTGCTCATTGCTGTTAAGTTGACTAGTGGTCAAGTGAGCGTCAGGGCGGTTAAATTTTATTTATTGAAATTTAAGGTGAAAAAAATTTTTGAAGACAACACAGTTGAATTTAATTCAGATTTCAGTAGTTACTGGTGAACAAGGTCAGTTTTGGTGTGAATTGCATTGGAATTGATTTTTTAATTGGAAATTGAACAAATTTTTAGCATTATAGTCACGTGATTTTTTGGGTTTACATTTTGTGTCACTTATTTGGCTAGCAAGACTTATTATTTTGAAATAAAAGGAGAGATTAGATGTTACCATTGAATTGGAGGCTTCAGTGGGATAGTCTGCTTCAAACATAAATTGGCGATTTAATATCAACACTAGAGATCATTAAAATTAGTAATTTGCTCAGTTTCATGTACACTTTTCAGGATGTCCTAACTACTAAAGTTGAGAAATTTGCTTTCAACTAAAAATTAGGTGAGTCTTCATTAACCCCATTGCTATAAAGAATGTAAGAAGGTGGTTTGTTCATGTGTTGGTATTTAAATAATTTTTTTAAACTAAGTAAGTATATAATTTATATTGTATCTTAAAAGGTTGTACAACCATGATGCACCTTGGATTTTGAATAAATTTTAACTAACAGTTTGATCTTTGATTCTTCAGCGCCTAAACAGATTGATGATTCAGAGAACACTTGAACTTTGAATTGTTCGGCAGCAATTGTTAAATTTACCACATGGTGATCTCAGTAACTGCATCCAGCCATGAATATCACGACTAATTATTCAAACCTACAACTACAGTAGCTCTATTCGAATAAATACTTTTCAATCCTTCCAAGTCTCTTTGAAAGTACAGAAACTACTCACACAACTATACTGAATCACAATTAGTCAACTCGTTTATTTATAATTCTGTATTAATTTGCTAAATAACCCCCAATTTACTGTCTAGCCCCCCAGATCGAGATACCACAAAATAAAACCGTACAAAGAAGCAAAATTTTTCAGGAATTAAAGCTGTCACCATTTCTTGCTCTCTCTGATCTTCCATCTCTTCCAACTGATAGAATATTTTGACGAATTTAACAGTCAAGTGGTTGAATTAGGTACAAATAAATACTTAATAAAATCTAATTATAATACAGCATTATTCTCAACAAGACACTTTCAATTTTGCATTACACTCACTACTGTCTTGGAATACGGCTTTGAAGTCAAACGTACTGCAAAATCATCTGTGAACTGCCACAATCTCGAGACAGGTCGTGTGCCACAAATCAATGCTTCCCCATGCTGTCAAATAGGTGTCCCGATCTGACAGAGCTGAAAGTCACAGGAATTTGACTCTTTATAAATACGAGCATCCTGAAGCATTTCCAAAGCCCCTATAAGGCTCCGGATATAATCACATAGATCCGAATAATTACAAGGGTGATTTAAAATATTTTACTAGTTAAGAAATTGAAACACAAATACAAACTATGACTATGATATAAATTATTGTTTGGACATGTTCTCCTGTATCCAGTCGTTCAAGCCGTATTTGTTTCTACAGAGTTCGATACAGTAGAACTGTAATCTTAAGACAAATATTGTCCCTTCCTGGGTGTAAAAATCGTCACTGCTTGTTCTCACCAAGGTACCGAAATTATAGTCTTCCACTTTACCTTCGAACAATTTCAAATATTTTCTCCATCTTTCTTTGGCGATAGCATTTTTCAAAGATTCCTCGTCGATGTTTTTAACGTAATCAGGGCTCTCGAATTCGGGGAAATGCTTGAAGAGCTCATCGAGAATCTCGTTGTCGTATTTTGTCAATTTTAATCTGGAGCCTGGAATTTTCTCCAACAACCCCCAATAGGTTTCAGCTTGTTGAACTGCTCTTACAGCGAATTGTTTCTCGATATCTTCATTATTTTCAGCAGTTTCAGCGTTAAAGTTGGACAACGACATCTCTTTTTAAATGTACCTAGCCCTCTTTTGTGTAATGGCGCTAATTGAAAATTTTTTATTTTTTTTTTTGTAAAAGGGATGCATTTGATACGCAGCACACGACCAGGAACAGGTATAGAGTTTTACTTAATATTAATGTATATATATACGGGTTAGTTGGAGTGGAATTCGACTGAGATGGTTCTGAGGTTTGGGAACTCTTGATGTAAACCGGACTTGATGGACTGAGAAATTTTACCGATTTTGTCCAGTGTCAACAAGCTCTCGTACTGTTTGTTGAAAGGGGGGATACCGATCTGTACGTTACAGTTCAAGTTACCTCCTGAAGGGAGTACGACCAAATTTTTCAACACGATCTGAGAGTCGTTTTGCATCAACAACACGTTGATCTGGTCCTCCAAGTCTGTATATCTATTGTCTGTTCTAGGGAGGGCCTTGTCGACCAACTCTTTCAACGATTGTACAACACCGCTCAACCCAACTTTGATGATCATCATCGATACAATGAGTCCTCCTACAGAGTCCAACCAGTAGATGTTGAGGAAATATCCGGTGGAGATCGTCGTCAAGGCCACTACCGATGTCAAGGAGTCCACTCTATGATGCCATGCATTGGCGATCAACACTTTGGATCCCATGCTCTCACCGATTTTCTTGGTCGATTTGAACAACCATTCCTTGACCACAATTGAACCCAGAGCGACCCAGGCAGCGTTGATGTTGGCAATCTCTTTTGTTGGAGCAGCCTCAGAAACATGTGAGTGGGTATGGGAGTGGGAATGGACTGGGATCGAGGACATCGTGTCGATGATCGAGTGAGGTAACAAGGGTGTCATGATATCTATCAAAGAAGACCATCCGATCTGAACCCCCGCGTATAACAAGATACTGGAGACGAACAAGGACCCAAGGGTCTCGATTTTACCGAACCCAAGAGGGTACAAGTCACTAGGTAACTTGGAACCACTGTTCACAGTAGCAAGAGTGAGTACATCTGAGATGGTATCACCTACAGAGTGTACAGCATCAGCTATCAAGGCCTGCGAATGGAATACGGTACCCGCGACGGCTTTCGAAGCCGCCATACCAACGTTAACCCCCAAACCGATCAAGGTGATCTTGACGCCTGGGTTTTTCCTGAAAGCCCCAGTCTTGTAAAATTCCAGCTCCTCTTTAGAGACTCCGGTGGAGTGGGAATGGGAATGGCCGTGCTCGTGGCCGTGAGAATGGGCGGAGATATTGATTAGGGGAACGTGAGGGTTGAAGAAATCTTTGACCCTCGACATAACCGTTTTCTTGGGCGCGTTAAGCTCCATTTCAAAACCTTCACCTTCGAGGTCCATTTCTCTTAGCTCCGGGTAATCACCGTCGTCATGGGCGTGTAACGATTGGAATGGGTGCAGTTTCAATTTTTTACGGCCTTGGTCGTCGATGTCGAACCTGGCTTTGGGATCGGAGTTAGGGTCCGGTTTAGGGATCTCGGTATGGTGAGAATGGCCGTGGCCCATGGTGTCGTTATCCGAGCTCAAGTATGAGAGATCAGTGTGTGAATGAGTGTGGGAACTGGCGTGTGAATGGGTATGACCATCGTCATGCGAATGAGAGTGTCTCGAGATCACAGCGCTTGAGAAATATCTCATTGTACCGACCCTCACGGGACGGTATCTCACTGTTCTGATCATTTATAGGGTGCACGTAGCTGGTTTGAAATGCAGAATAAACCCCAATTTTTTCCAATGGGTGAAAAGTTGAAAAAAATCTGACCCGATTTGTGGAGACCCTGAAATGTTTTATTGGGTCCTGTCACACGACTTTTCAACCCCCTTTTTTCAAATGCCAAATGGAGTTTCCAGTTGAATCGCGTGAAACACTTGCAAAGGGGAATGAAAAAAGTTTCAATTGACGAGTGGTGCAATTCCGATCTTCGAATTTGTCCAAATATCGAATCGGACTTTGAGTTTTTTTAGTAAACTGCTGTGCAGATTGTGGAGTTTCAGGTTCCTAGGTGTAGTCTAAATTTGGCTCGATTTGGTGATGAGTCTGGGAAATTCGATCCTGATGTTGAAATCACTGGTGTATAATTAATGTGATCAAATCAGTTGGAGTCAGCAGTTTCTTCACCTTTTGATAGCTGAGTTTCGACTTTGTCCTGTATTTTGGGGGTTTGTGACTGGGAAGCGTTTTCTGTAGACGCTTTATCAGCTTCAACTTTTTCGAATTTTCCAATTTCCTCAGTTTTAACAAGCGATTCAGATTTTGGTAAATCCTCACCATTTTCTTCTGCACCATCTTCAGATTCCTGTGGAATTTCGGATCTTTCACCGTTTTGAGTAGAATTTGTATTTTCAATTTCCGGCGCTTGCTCAAGTTTCAACGTTTCTTCGTTTTCACCTCCATTTCCAGATTCTTGAGAGACTTGCTCGACATTCAAGGGCGCCAGATCAGGTGTTCCAGTGGAATTAGCTTTGTTTTCAGTGGTTTCCTTGTTTTTCCCAACTTCTTTGAGTCCAATAATTTGACTATTGTCGCTGACAGTTCTCTTTAGTTCTATAGCTGGTTCGACAACCTCACCAGTTAAATTCTTGTCTTGGTCGTTTTGCCTTAGACCATTAACATTTTGAGCGGCATCATGGTCTTGCAGTTCTCCAGTAACTGTAGCTTTCTTTAAGCCTTCACTATTTCCAGAGGTTGCACCCTCAGAAGTCTCATCATTCCCCTCGTTACCGTTACTCTTATTCACACTCTCCAATTCCTTCTTAGTAGTATCAACATTGTTCAGGTGTAGTTGTTCACTACCTCCTTCAATTCCATTAGAGTGCACGCTATTGTTACCGTTCACAAACTCGAGGCCAGCACCGTTTGTATCGTGTTCAACTTTTGCAATGACAGCTTCATTTTTAGGGGCCTCACCTTTTTCATCAACGGTCGTCTCCGTCGAAACACCCTTCGTATCACCATTAGTTAACCCATCATTTAACTCTGTGTGCTCTTCCTTTTTTATGGCAAGACTGGCAATCTCTGAAAGCTTTATCAGAGACTCCTTATTCATCTGCGAAGTCAACAACTTTTGTAGATCGGAGGTATAGGATTCGATTTCAACAGGACACCCAATGAGCTTTCTCAAATAGAACCTGAGCTTATTGATGTCTGTCTCTTCAAATTCACCATTCTTCCATCCCAAATTCTTATGCAATATTGGAACAAATTCATCAACGTCTTGACAAATTCTCTCCAAGGATTCATACTCATCCAAAGGTAAATACTTCAATTCTTTAGCCCGGGACACAAGTTCTTTCAAATCCTGAATAGTGGGTTTAGTTTCGCCAGGTTTCTCTTCACAAATTGGACATATAAAGTCTTTGTTCTTCATCTTGACTTTGTTGAGATTGAAACAACCTAAATGATACCATTCTGAGCACACTTCACACTCCACCATCAACCCACTTTCACCACGTCTACAAACACAGTAAATGTTGGAGTTTGAAGATGGGCCTGATGTTGCCAAAAGTTCCAGATCATCTGGACTTGCAATTGTTTGGGTCACAGATTCACTCAACGATTGTATGAATTGTTTCAAACTCGAAGTTGAGTGATTAACACGATTCAAAGAACGTTTGAGGGCTTTCAACCATTGGTCAGTTTTTTTGAAGTACTCATCATCGAGCTTCTTTGTCTCCGGAATAAGGACTTTCAACTGGTGATACTTCAGAAGAAGTGTCTTTATCTGTTGAAACTTTGGTTGATCTGATTTTTGATCGATCAGCTCGATAAATTTCCTAGATTTTTGTAGTATTTCCTCATACTCTGATTGAAGTCTAATTAAGTCTATCCTCAATTGAAGATCAACAGGATATTTATATGATTCCTGAATAGTGTCATCAATCTCATCGATAGTCAATTGTTTTTGTGAACGGTTCAAAATTTTGTCACCACGAGCGTTTACCAGACTCGTAATCTCACAGATTCTTTCCAATTTTGTGATCTTATCCCTGTGATTATCTTTGATGTCAGGAATATTCTTGCCGTTATCGACAAACTCTTTCAAGGCATTCAAGTCTTTGAAAACTTCAACCAGCCCAACTTTCGAGGAATCTTCGTATTTTTTCAACCATGACTCTGTGTTTTTGTACTCCTCTAAGTAAGCCACTGAGGGCAAGTCGATACCAAAAGACTTCCCTAAGCTTAGGATGTTCTCCAATTCTTCAAGGTTCATAGATTTGTTTGAAATGAATTTTCTTGCACTGTTTTCGTAATCCTCGATCTCCATGGAAAGTGTAATGAGTTGATCCATCTCCTCGGTGTAAAAGGACAACTGTGGAATTTGCTGGATCATTTCACATAAAGAACTCAAAGACAAGTTTTCTGATTGTTCGGTTTCCTCATCTCTTTTACCCTTTCTCTTTCTTGAAGTATGTTTTGACGAGGAATATTTTTGTGCTAGTTCTGTCCATTGAACGAAGAAATCGATCTTCTCGCCCAACTGGAGATAGCTGTTGTACAGAATCCCATCGTTCGTCTCATTATATACAGTGGTCAAGTATTCCTTGGTGAACACTTTTTCTCCCTCTGTGTGAAGCTGTTTAAGCATTCTCAAAGAAGGTTTTGATTCCTGGCCCAAAACTGATTGCACTTTTTGTAGCCAGTCACTACTTGTTGTAATCTCTTTTTGTAAACTTTTGGTGAATTGTCTCAACTTCTCATCTTCATATAGTACGACGAGTTCGTAGTGGACGACATTGGTGTCGAATTTAGATTTGTCCAACTCGTAGTGCTGTAAGAAGCTATCGAGTGACATGCTGAATTGGTTTTCATCTTTACTGATCATGTAAACCACTGAGGGTACCGATATCGATAAATCATCATCTGGATAGTAAAAGTCCAAGTTTCTGTTGATCTTTTCCAGCAAATCTGGTACCACCGACCGTAATTTATCTCTCATTTCAAGTTCTTTATCACATAATGTTGGGAAGATGGCATTCAGCAGTGAAACGATGGAAGGATTTTGACAATTTTTGGCAATGTTGACGAGAATGTCAAACGTTGAAAGGCCAGATAGTATGCCATGTTTTTTCAAATATAACTCCGAGTCCAAGGCATGGTTCAACCAGGACAATGGAGCGAAATTGACGGACTCATTTATTGTGAACCCCATAGAGATGGAGTATGAGTACACGTTGGGGTTCTTTATGATGAACTCTCCTGGCTTCTGAACCATTTTACGGACATTGATGCCTCTAAGTTTTAAATACTCCGGTGACAACAGATACTCCGTGCTCGATTTAGTTGGGTTTGTGTATCTAGAGAAAAAGGCATCTTTGTGGATTCTCTTATAGACCTCTTTAGTATCGAGCAACGATAGTTGTTTCTCAAACTTCGTTGTATCCTGTGGATCGATAAAATACCATAATTTAGGAGCCCCGAAATGGTTGAAATCGATCAACGATAGCAGATGATCCTCTTTTGTCCAGTTTTCAGTACTAAAAAGTGTGCCAACGGACATAGTTGGGTACGCAGTGTACTCAAAAGAGCTATACTTGAGTAAAGATCTGTTATTGCTGGACAAATTGTTCAAATTCCATGTCGAGTCCTTGTTATGCGAGAAAATGGTGTTATGAGTGATAACTCTTGAGGCAGTGTTGATCTCCAAAGCCTGTCTGTTATCAACCAAATTCCAATACTGGTTCTCAAGGTCTTCTACACTGTCACCGGTGAAAAGGTTCTCCAAAACAGCATTTTTAACCACAAAATCTTGCAAAGTACAACGGTCGTTGTAAATGGAGTTATCAACCTTACATTTGTTCCTGGAGAACCAGTCCAGGTAAAGAGCGCTATCTGGATCGCTTATCTCCGGGATTTGCTTGAGATTCGAGTCGAAATTGACCGGGAAGCCTTTCAGCAACTTCCGCTGGCGTGATCTCTTGTATTCGTAGGAAGAGTTGGAGATGACAGGGAGCTTGGATAGTTTCAGTTTCTTGTGGATGTGTTGATCCATTTCAGAGACAATTGTCTGGTACTTCTCACGATCAGCAGGGTTTAAGCCGGACTCAGAGAGGATTTTATCCCATGAATCGAGCCGCTGAACGTTTTCAAGACCTCCTTGGAGCATTATACGGTTATGGAGGTTCCAGAGAGCCCTATTTTTGGAGAGTTTACCGCTGGGTTTGTTGAAGACCTGAGTTCTGTAGTTGAACCATAGGGAATTGGGTATGGTCCCTATATTAAGGGACCTCCATTCTGGAGTGGTTGATATTATCAACCCACTGGCTTTGGACTTATCCTCGACAAATTTGAAAGGGTCGATCTCATCATCTAAACGATACGATGGGACCTCATAGGCTGATCCAACTTGCAAGAGCTTCACCAAAGGTTTCTGGAACTCGGAAGAGTCTTGTGGGTATACAAAGGGATCATTGGACTGTTCTTGTGACACCTTGAAGTCGAACTTGGTGGTATTGGCCGGGTTCTTGGGCAGGGGTTCCACAAAAGCGAAGTTCTGCTGTTGTTCGAACAACGATATTGGGTGGAAAAAAGGGTTGGGAGCCGGGAATTGAGGCAGTAGCGGTGGCGGGAGCGACTGGAGAAAGTTGGAGGAAGTTTTCCGGATCTCAGGTCTCTTGGGGAGCTCCATGTCGCCAAAAGGCATCTTGTCATGGGTTTTGTGAGTTTGATTGAAAGGTCGTGGGAAGGTGAATTTTTTTATGTGACATTGTGAGCAGTGTCACAGATCAGTGCCATAGTGTCGTTTCTCTGTCGTGAATTTTAGTGTCGTGACATTGTGACATTGTGACACGACACAGTGTCACAGTATCTTATAATGAATTTCAAGTTGGAATTTTTTATTTACAAGGTATCAGAGTGGTTGTTCTTTGGAGAATGTAGTGAAAAAGGGGTGCACTTAGCGTGAACTACAGTGCAAAAAGACTCCGTGTGTCAAAATAGGGTGCCAAAAAGTTCAAGAATCTCAACTCTTCAAAATCAAAAGAGTTGGCATAGAGTTGTTTCATATATCATGATTTGTTGTTTGCTTATAAAACAATGTATCAGTTGAAGGAGTTTAAGAATAGAGATGTGATTCACCGAGGCAAAAAAAGGGCAGTTGGATTTTTTTTCAGAACTTCAACATTTGAGGGGGGTTATTCAAGGGGCATAAAAGTGTCACCGATTATTTTACCATTGAACTACACATTTATGGAAGATGTACAAAGGGCAGAATTTGTGACATAACGCAATACTTATGCCACAAAGCCAACAAGAGCGATACGCTGAAGTGAGACACAAAGCTGGTGACACAAAGTCGACATGGGCGATACGCTGAAGGGAGATGTGACACAAAGATGATGACACAAAGATGGTGACACAAAGTCGAATGGGCGATACGCTGAAGAAGATGTGACACAAAGCTGGTGACACAAAGATGGTGACACAAAGATGGTGACACAAAGATGGTGCCACAAAGATGGTGACACAAAGATGGTGACACAAAGTCAGTGCCACAAAGTCAATGCCACAAAGATGGTGACACAAAGATGGTGACACAAAGATGGTGCCACAAAGATGGTG